>OZ014519.1:684592802-685080302 GCA_963966055.1 Lathyrus aphaca | reverse complement strand
GCAGAAGATAAACCTATATGTGCAGAAGATAAGACATATGTTGAAAAATAATATAGTCTATATGTACAGAAGATAAACCTATATGTGCAAAAGATAAGACATATGTGGAGAAGATAACCCTATAGGTGCAGGAGATAAGCCTATGAGACAACTAGTACACATTAATTCAGAACAGTAAATATATCCATAAAATAATTTTTGACTTTACTATTTATAGATTATTTTCATATCTTCATTGTACCATAAACTTCAAAACATTTTCGTATCTAAAAGTGTCTTTGTATATGAACTATGTCTCAATTACCCCAGTATATGATCAACGCCCATATAAATGGCGAAATATTTGAATGTAACCATTTTGGTTTCGACTTTCGTAACACCGAGGTTACTCGGTTCTCAATCACCCGACAATCCAATTTTGCTCATCTAAAAAAGAGATTGGAAAACAAAATGCAGCGTGGTCCAGTGGACGTCATTATTTACAAAAATCCAGTATTCTATGAGGATAACCAGGTCATGTATTTCCAATTAACTATATCTGATGACGAAAGTGTTCGTACTATGTTTCTAAGCCATGAGTATTCTGGTTTCAATGATATCGAGCTCTATGTTACGCTTCACCAACAACAAATGTCTTAGACCATTGATCCTTCGCAAGTCTTTTTCGAATCTGACAATGATTTGGCTGAAGTCGATGTTGTTGATGAGGACGAGGAACAAGAGGAGGCATTAGTTGATGAAATGGTCAATGAAGACGAGGTCCCGGCCAGTCATGTATATCGTCCTCCTCCACACATGACAAACTTGAACTTGGGAAGTGAAGACCCATCTTCAGACATATTTTATGATCCGTATCCACAAAGACAAGGTGCATTAAAGGAGGGCGACCATTTTCGAACAAAAGAAGAATGCGTTCGAGCTATAAAATTTTACCACATGGATTTATCAACTGATTATAAGGTCGACCGAACGAATCCTACACTATATATGATACGTTGTCATAACGTGGCGTGTCCGTTTCGATTGACAGCATCATACAGAAAGAGAAATGAAGATTGGAAGGTTGTTTCTATGGGACCGGAGCATACTTGTGTAATAACCAACTCATTGCAGGATCATCGACAACTGAGCTCTCAGCTAATATGCAACGATATCCTATCAATCGTTGCCGACGATCCTTCGGTAAAGGTCAGCACGATAATTAAACACATAGTACAGAAGCACAATTATACTCCATCATACAGGAAAGCATGGATTGCTAGAACTAAGGCTGTTGTCGTTGTATTCGGAAATTGGGAGGACTCGTACAAAGAACTCCCAAAGTTTTTGTTGTCACTAAAGCACTATGCACCAGGGACCGTTGTCATCTTTGAGACCTTGCCGGCGTATACTTCGGAAAGTCATTGTGTTAGTGGAAATGGCATATTCCACCGACTCTTTTGGGCTTTTGACCCATGTATAAAGGGTTTTTCCTTCTGCAAGCCTATAATCCAAATTGATGGAACATGGATCTACGGCAAATACAAAGGAACTCTATTGATGGCAGTGGCACAGGACGGCAACAACAATATCTTCCCAATTGCATTCGCTATAGTCGAGGGAGAGACTTCCGAGGGATGGAGTTTTTTCCTTAAAAATCTTCACTTGCACGTGGCTCCCCAGTCAAACTTATGTTTGATTTCGGACAGACATGCATCAATTGAGAGTGCATGGAAGAATGTTGATAACGGCTGGCAGGAACCGCCTTCAACACATGTCTATTGTATTAGACACATCGCGCAAAACTTCATGAGAGAGATCAAAGACAAGACATTGAGGAAGAAGGTCGTGAACGCATGGTACTCATTAACCGAACCGTCATTCAAACATTATCGTGACGAAATCAGACTGACAAATGAAGATGCGTTCAGATGGATAAACCAGATTCCTTTGGATAAGTGGACCAGGGCCTACGACAAAGGACAACGCTGAGGTCACATGACAACAAACCTCGTGGAATCAATGAACTCTGTTTTCAAAGGAATCTGCAACCTACCGATAACCGCTTTGGTGAGGTCAACCTACTTTAGGCTCGGAGCACTTTTTGACACCAAGCGTTCAAAGTGGAGTTTAATCCTACAGTCTGGTCAAGTGTTCAGCGATAGTTCTATGACATTCATAAAAGACGAAGCATCCAAATCTAACACACATGTGGTCACCGTGTTTAACCGCAATAAGGGACATTTCAATGTTGCTGAGATCATGGATCACAACGAAGGGAGACCGAGGGGATCCTATCGGGTAGAACTTGATAACAATTGGTGCAACTGTGGAAAATTTCAAGCCTTTCGCATGCCTTGCTCCCATGTCATAGCGGCATGTTCGAAGGTTCGGCTGGACCCTTCAGGCTTACTATCCCATGTTTACCAAGTGCACAATCTTTGTAACGTCTACAACAAAAGCTTTTCGGTTGTTGCAAATGAGGACTACTGGCCCTCCTACAACGGGGAAATAGTCTGGCACAATGAGAACATGCGAAGAAAGAAAAAAGGGCGTCCTAACAGCACGCGTATTCGCACCGAAATTGATACAGCGAATAAGATGGTGAGACTGTGTAGTTCATGTCGTCAGCCCGGTCACAATCGTAAAAAATGTCCCAACGTTGGACCAAGCTCAACATCATAAATTAAACCATTGTAACCGTATTTATTTTAAATAGAAGCCTAGTTCGTTTCATTCATATCAGTAAAATCATACAACCACAAACACGAACATACATAAATAAAACAAGGAAATACATGATTCAAAACATGACCGTACATAAATAAAACTAAAAAATACATAAATTCAAACATGACCATACATAAATAAAACAACTGGAACATTCAACATATCTAGCCTATCAGAACCATCAGGACAACTTCACCTCCGCCTAACATCATCGAAAGAACACCTGCATCATTGACAACGTTTCTCCATTTTGTCACACCAGACTCCATAACCCACTTCTCAATTTTAATTATCTTTTCTTTGTGGCCGATCTCTCCTTCTAACCAGCGGGTTAATTCCCTATGCAAGTGTTCCAAAGTTTGGGGGTTCCATAACAGCATCTTCAAAGGAGGCTTTGTTGCCGAGAAAAACACCAAAGCATTTTTCTTCAAAATATCAAATTTTGGAAGAGGTTCTTCTGATGTTGAGGAAGACGGTGTCGATGCAAAACTAGATGGACGAGGAGAAGCCATGTTGTAAGAGGGAGAGATTGAAAGGAATGAATGAAAGAGGGTTTGTAAGGAAGGAGTGAGATAAATATGATGTGTATGAGTGATAACCGGACATATGCATTTATAGGAAAAAATTTGCAAGCCCTAAACATGCACAACAAACCATTTGGCGAATGCATGTATGAAATTAACACTCATTCGCCAAATGGATTGGCGAATTAGGTAAAAAATATTGAAACAAGTCAATCCATTTGGAGAATTAGTGAGAAAATTCACTTATTCTCCAAATGGATTGGCGAACATAAATCCAAACTATGTTAGTTTGATAATTTTTATTAAAACATTGTTATTTTGGAAATTAATTTAATAAACTATGTTATCTTAAAAAAAAATCATTTTTCTATCTACTAGAAAAACTTTAACCTATTTAGCTTTTTCAAGAGAAATAGAAAAAAGTTCATTTTCATGTAACACTTGTATACTTATGTACGTAAAATGAATCATCAAAGCAAAGAATAGCAACAAAAACAAAAAGACCAACTACCCTTAAAGAATCAGTAACCTCTTATTATTCCAAAAGAGTTCAAATAATTATCAGAAAATCAGATTACTGTGAAATTGAAGCAAATCATTACAAGATTGAGAACAAACAAAAAATGCAGCAAGATTTAGAAAATGAAATGAATTTAAGATAAAACTAAAGAGCCATACCAGGGAGTCGAAATTGAGAAGGAGAAGAAGATGATATCGCAATTTGGGAATGATTTAGGAAGGATGTGAAGTAGGTAGAGATTTTGAGGGGTTGAAATTTCATCATAGAAACGTTAATACTTAGTTAAATAAATAACGCCAACTGTTACGTTAATACTTAGTTAAATAAATAACGCCAATTGTTACAACAACAAGCGCATCTGGTGTAGTGGTATCATAGTACCCTCCCACGGTAGTGAACAGGGTTTTATTCCCTGGATGCGCTTTACTTTTCGTGTTTGCAAACTATTTATTTATTTTTATTTTATATTTTGATCTATGAGAAATAAGAATCAATTTTATATTTGCTTGATTCAACATTGGATCTCCTTTTACCAAATTTTGAATTTTGATTCCACACTTTTTAAATCTCGCATTTTATTTATTTATTAATTTTGTAGATATTTGTCCTCATATTTTTAAATTTTCAATTTTAATCTAGTATTTTTAAATTTTAGAATTTTAACTCTACATTTCTAGAAACATTAGTGCGATATTTTTTAATTTTATAATTTGACATGTTGGTTTAAATTTATGTTTATAATAGTGATCTCACATTATCAGATGAAATCTTCAGTGACCCGCATAAAGCTTCGACGATTGATGGAGAGGAGTGGAGTGTACCTGCAAGACACTCTGATACTAAAGTGAGAATTGGAATGTAGAAGGACAAGTACACAAGATTAAAGAGAATGCTTAGAATATCTTACTCTCTTGTGAAAGAGAGCATTTATAGAGGACCTCCAAGGTTGGGCCAAGGTCCCCATTGTGGGTTGGATTCTTAGGCCCACAATGAGAGACTTTCAGGGTCTGTGTGAAAGCAGGGAAAACCTAGCATGTGGTATTCACCCTGATCCAATTGTATCGTGGCCTTCGGAATAATGGAGACCAACTTTTCATGGGACAGTTAGTCATGTGTCTATTGAGGAACACGTGGGGGAGATGCCCCAACGACTCTATTGGTTTTGACTATTATATTGCACCTTCCATAACAGCGAAGGACTGGGTCGTACCCGACGATAGGGTTGCCCAATGCCCAATCCAGAACAAATAATTTAATAAAATAAATGATGACAAAATTAATTTTAAAACAGGAAAATAAAATAAATGAATTTCTTGTAAAATATAGAAAAGTACAATAAAAATTCTCCAAAATAACTAAAATATTATTTATTATGTACATTAAATAATCATTATTTTGTATTTTTAAGATAAAAATAATTTATATTAAAAATTCTTGCAACTGAAAAATCAATTAAAAGAAATGCTTTTACTCTCTTATTTAAATAATGATTTCTTTTTTTTTTTGGAATATGCCAAATGGTGAGAACAATCACAATGAGAGTTAAAATTTTCCCTAAACAAATTTAATATTGGTGGGTGACGAAAGTTGGATTTAAATTCAAAACCTTAATTAAGATGGAAAACATCGCATACCATCTCACCCAACACACAAGTATTCTTTGTAAACTTTTTTTTTAGGAAAAAATCAAGTATATTAAAAGACAAAGAATAAACTACATAAGGGGGTCATACAAAACCCCTTAAGAAATGAGTCTATCTTTTGGAATACCAAGTTTGTCTAACATAAAGTCTTTGTCAATATCATTATCCACAAAATTGAAACAATTGTTAATTCCATACATGAAATCAATGGTGGCTAACGAATCCGCGCAACCATTGGTTTCCCTAAGAATATGAGTAACCAAAAAATCATGTCATGAGTAATAGATACACAATTCAACCATCTAAATCATACCTTCCAACAAGATTAAAATTGATGAAAGTTTCCAAAGAACAAGATTAAAATTGGTGAAAGCTTTCACCATAATAGTGGAGTCAGATTTAATCCAAAGTTTATCCCACTTTCTCTCTCTAGCATGCTCAACTACAGTCATGGCTATTGGTAACTCAGTAGATAAAGTGTTGTCATAGCCTAAGAAGTTTGCAAAGTTTCCCATGAGATCAACTTTCTCGTTTATGAAGATTCCTCTACAAGAACAAGAAGATGGAACACCTATAGCAAAGTTATCAATGTTGCATTTGATCCAACCCTTATTAAGAGGTTGTCAAAGAATATTGATGGTTTTCTTGACTTTAGGAGGATATGAATAGAGATCTTTAACATTTTCATGATGTAGAAATTGTCCATGGAAGAGTTTGAGGCTTTGCCGATATGGTTTCTCGCTAAGTTGGTAGCAGCAACTATGGAGGCAACACAATATTTCCAATGGACCAACCTGCTATCAAATCTTATAGTGTTTCTAAGTGTCCAAAACTTTGCAAAAAATACTAACCATACTGAAGGCTCAATAAACACAAGAAAGGTGGGGTTGATTTGGTTCTCAAGTATGATAGATTTTCGCAACCCAAAACAAAATCTTAAGGTAATAAACACAATGATAAAGTACACAAGGATTTTTATCCTGGTTCACCATTAACAAGGCTACCTCCAGTCCACCCACCTGAGTGATTTTTCCTTAGACAAAGACTTAATCCAATAATCAAAACTAATTACAAATGCAATGACAACCTGTCATTGATTTCTTAAGAACTCTGACCCAACTGGTCCCCTAAGAAATATGACGGTCACTAACTCCTTAAGATCCTGATCTACGCGATCACTTCAGATGATTTGATCCTCAATAACTACCTATTAATGACTTCTCAAAAACCTGACCAATCTGGTCGCTTAAGGATTACAAACAAAGTTGTAATAACAAGTTTTGTATTTACAAGATGCTTCAAATAAGAAGATACACAAGTTTAAATCAAGTATTACACTTAACAAGAATAATCATTGAGTTTTTCTTCTAAGTGTATAAGTGAAAGAAACACTTCTTATTTTTCTGTATATGTTTTCTGAGTGTGAGCGTTGATGAATGTTTGGTGCGAGTATCAAATATTCTTTCTTCAATATTCTTAGACTTCTTTATATATAAGCAAATGGAACTGTTGGAGGTGAAAATGAAATATCATCTAAGTATCCTTTGTATGAAGATCACATCATATCCAACATTAGAGTGGTGATGCAGCTAGTAGTTAGTGAAGATGATGGGACATGGAAGACCTCTTTGACACATAGTATAATACTTTATGGAAAAGTATATTTGCGTTTGTACTTATATCACATCAAATCTTTATTGACTTTTGGCTTGAACAACTTCTATTTAGAGGCTTCTAATATTTGTTGATGAAGCAAATAGATTCTTTGTATATGCTTTTGTTCTTTGGTTCATAGTCTAGACATCTTCAAAGTCAGAATTTGTCTCTAATTTTCTACACACTCAGCAAAATGGTTAAAGTACAAAACTCTTCTCTATATCTTGTTATCATCAAAACTTAATGATAGTTGTATAACCAAATTTGTTCCAACACATTCAAGCGTTGAAAGTAACTATCAACTGAGGGGACCAATCACTTCTCATGATTAAAGGTTGAGTATACGGTCTTAGCCAACACCAATTGTGAAGTTCAATGGCTCCTTTATCTACTCAAAGACTTCTAACACCCTCATTCTAATCCAATTTCCATCAAATGTGATAACCAAAACTCCATACACATAGTCAATAATTTAGTCTTCCATGAACTCAAACATAAAAATATGGATTGTCATCTGGTTCATGATAAAGTTATGCACAAAGTTGTCCATCTGCAACTAATTGACTCCACAAACCAGATTGTTGATATCTTTACAAAAATACTACATTTTATACAGTTTCTGCTCTTGTGTTCAAACTTAGCCTAAATTTCATCCACTCCCGTTTGAAGAGGGTGTTAAATTGTAAATTAGTTTTGATTTAATCTCTTAGAAAGTTAAGTTATCTTTCATGTATATAAGTCCGCTAAGAGGGCATCTAACTAATTGAATCAATACAATCACATTACAATATTTTGTTTTTGTTTTTATCTATTTTTCATGATAACATTCATTATGATATGAGGAGGTTTAACAAGTTTATTCTAATTAGTGGCTCACTATGTTATTGACTTTTGTTATTGGTTTTCTTTATATTTCTCGTGAAAGCTTAATTGGTTACTTCTTGTATTTGTTACTTATTTTTTGCAATAGTTTCATTTTATCCTATGTTGGTTAATGGAAAGTATGCATTTTGTCCTAATGTCAAACATTATGCTTGCATGGTTGATCTATTGGCACATGCAGTTCAATTGCAAAAGGATTTTGAGTCCACTTAATTATACTTACTCGCATAAACCGATTCCACTAGTTCAATATTATTCTGGGGTATATCGTCAGGCCAAAAGATATTGAAAAGCTTGAGACAAATTAACACCCTAAGGATCAATCCCATGTGCCAAATGATCTTTAATTTCAATATCACTTGGATCCCGAACATAAATAGTGTGGTAAGTCTTGATAAAATTTTCAGCCCTTTCTCTATTCAAGGTGGTGACTTCCATCTTCGATATGTTCAAAGCAGAAAAAGTTAAACCGCTTACAATTGTGGATGTTGAGGGTGTAAAACTAATTGCGCAATCACATCCAACATCATCATTAGAAGGGATAGCGCTGAAGGAAGACCAGTTAATAGAAGTTTCTATATCGAAAGAACCACTAGAGAACCTCTCTGACTTAGAGTTATTAGACACAATTATAATTATTGGAACTAAACGGTTGTTAACTAGATTATGGGAATTTGAACTTGAAGATGTTTTTGTTATATCTAGAGAAGATGAATCACTTATTCCAGAATCACTAAACAGAGTTACATGTGAATCATTTACATAAGCCATGACAAATAAAAATTGGATGCGAAGAAATAAACTTAGGGTAATAAAGGTACCAGGAGAGAATGAAATCTGATGAAAAAGGTAGAAATTAAATGCAGAATGGGAAAGTTCCGTTGTGAGGAAGATAAATGCTCAAGGAAATGCTTATAAGGAGGAGTGACATGGCTTTCACAAAGGGAAACCGACTCTCAGAAATGGAGAAAAGTTCTACCAAAAAGTGAATAGACTTTTATATAGAGGAGAGCTCGCAACAAACCAGATCAAAGAAAAATAAAAAGTTACAAATCAACTGTCATAATTTTTTCTAGGAATACAAGTGAATTCAAATGCACTCAAATGTCCCGGAGAAAAGTATCATGTTCAAACCTGCGAGCCTAAAGTCTCACACTCGAAAAACTTATATGAAGTGTCAATGATAGGAAAGTCATTTAATGTGTTTGTTCTCCATTACTTCAATAAATACTCAATGAACTTTTCAATTCTCCTTATGGTTGAATGTGATAACAAAACGTCAATTGCGACTTTGAAAGTCGGCTAGCAAACACCAAGAAGCCTTTAAATACATTTTTTACTTCACTCCAAAATAAAGTTACGTTATTAATTTTATACCAGTGACTGATTGAGTTTTCCATTTCATCGTTAAGCTATATGAAATGAAGAGAAGATTATGAATGACATGAGTTGGCTGAAAACCTTTTGCCATTCTCAAATTCACGTCAAACAAATTCAAGCGCAAATCATTCTTCACAACCTTCAATCAAACACCACAATCGCATACAACTTCATCACTGCGTCTCAATCTCACAATCTTTTCATCTCTGTTACACCTCTCTTCACTCTCCTCATTCCAAAACCCCATGTTTTCATCTTCAACTCACTCATCAGAGCTTTCTCCCATTCCCACATCCCCAACACCCCTCTCTATCTATACTCCCACATGCACAAAAACTCAATCTTCCCCAACAATTTCACATTCCCTTTCCTCTTCAAGTCTCTTTCCGACACCCGTAGCTTCGTTCAATCGCAATGTGTCTACACCCATGTTGTGAAACTTGGTCATGGTAATGATGTTTATGTTAATAACTCTCTTCTTGATGTATACGCTTCGTGTGGTTATGTTGCGTTTTGTCGACAACTATTTGATGGTTGTGTCTTGGACTGTTTTGATTATGGGTTATCGGTTTGGTGGGATGTATGGTGATGCGTTGCTTGTGTTTGAGTATATGCAGTATGCGGGTGTGGTTCCGAATCGGGTTACGATGGTGAATGCTTTGGCTGCTTGTGCTAGCTCTGGTGCTGTTGAAATGGGGGTTTAAATACATGATATGGTGAGGAGGAATGGGTGGGAATTGGATGTGATTTTGGGGACGGCGTTGGTTGATATGTATGTCAAGTGTGGGAGAGTGGAAGATGGGTTGAGAGTTTTTGGTTATATGAAGGAAAAGAATGTGTTTACTTGGAATGCTGTTATTAAAGGGTTAGCTTTGGCTAAGAGTGGTGAGGAGGCTCTTTTGTGCTTTAATAGGATGGAGTTTGATGGAGTTAGAGCAGATGAGGTGACTTTGGTTGCGATTCTTTCGGCCTGCAGTCATTCGGGTTTGCTGGATACGGGTCGATTGATATTTAGTATGTTGGTTGATGGAAAGTATGGATTTTGTCCTAATGTCAAACATTATGCTTGTATGGTTGATCTTTTGGCACGTGTTGGTCGATTGCAAGAGGCTTTTGAGATCATTAGATGTATGCCTTTTGAGCCGACAAAAGCTATGTGGGGATCGTTGTTGATTGGTTCTAAATCTCAGGGGAACTTTGAATTCAGCGAGTTTGTAGCTAGGAAACTTGTTGAGATTGAGCCAGATAACACTGCCTATTATGTTCAGCTGTCAAATCTGTATGCAGAGGCGGGAAGATGGAACGATGTTGAGAGAGTAAGGGGAATGGTGAAAGAGAGAGAGAACTGGCTAAGGACTTGGGTTGTAGTTCTGTGGAGGTTGAACACCAAGGGCCTGCCAGGGAAGTCTTGGCACTGTAACTCACTTCCTTGCATTTTCATGATACTTGTAAGCTGAGATGGAATGCTTGTCTCTCCCTCTAAAGTTGGCGTCCAAGGAACACCACCAAGTTAGCTGTTACTTCTGTTAGGAGGCTGCTGTGCTACAATATGCATTTCTTGATGGATATTGGTGGTTATATGTCAAGTGATATTGAAGAATGGTACGAATGATTGTTTGGGTAATCTTAGTTTCCCAACATTTACTTAGAAAGTAGACCATGTGCAAGTCAGTATTCCTGCAGATCATCAATATTTGAGGTTTAAAGTGTTTTGAGGTTAAGGTTCGATTTATCTTTAATACGTAGATTGATGGAAAGTATAGATTTTGTCCTGATGTCAAACACTTTGCTTTTTATGTTTGCTCTCTTGGCATGTGCCGGTTGATTGCAAGAGGTTTTTGAGATCATTAGATATATGCCTTTCGTGTTGTTGGTTTGTTACAGATCTTAGGGTGACTTTGAATTCAGCGAGTCTGCAGCTAGGAAACCAGATGAGATGGAGCCCGATAGCACTACTTGTCATTTTTCAGCTGTCGAATTTATATGCAGAGACGAGAAGATGCAAGAGAGAGTAAGGGAAATGATGAAATAGTAGAGAACTAACCAAAGACCTGCAGTGTAGTTCTGTGGAGGTTGAACACAATAGACATGCCACTGAGTGAACTCTTGGCATAGTACTTACTCTCCTTCTAAAATTGGTGTTCAAGGAGCACTAAGTTAGCTGTTAATTCTGTTAGGGGGATGCTGTAAGTTAGCTGTTAATTCTGTTAGGGGGATGCTGTGTGCTAGGATATGTATTTATTGGTGGAGCAATTCGCTGAGAAAGCAACTCGTATGTGGGTCAGTGTTCCTGTTGAGCTAGTTATTTTAGTTTACAAAAACACCTTCAGTAATTCAACTCTTCTCGTCATGTACAAAAATATGCTGGCTTCATACACTACATGATATAGAATTTAACTGTTGAAATGGCCGTCCATATACTGCCGTGTCTTTGAACAGATGACAACCATTGCAGCTTGACTTGTGTTTAATTTGAGCTTGGATATTCTACATGTTTTCCCACTCAACATTGAATATATTTTGATAGTCGCATACATTATCTCAGATTTTATTTTGATTACAATACCTTGTGAGAAATTTGTAAATGGAAATACTTCTTATATTTGATGAAACAAAGGGCAAAAGTAATGAAATGGTTAAGTGCAATTGCAGATCATGCTTTTGATTCGTGTCCATGTTGAGGAGATGCATCCAGGGTAAAAACATATATGACCGTGTGTAATAAGTACAGTCAAGAATTAAGTGGTCATGGAAAAAAGGTTTTTCATTAAACAGCATTTATAGGACTTAGACGTCATTTGTTTGTTTGTGTTTATATTTGCTTCTAATTTATATGGCAATGCCTATGTTATAATGGCTTCTAATTTTAGTTGGATAATAAAATAAAAAGGTAATTCCTGTGGAAAAGAAGTTGTATAACAGCTCCAGAGTAATGACATGAACGGAATAAACAAATAGAACCAAAACTGAATTGCAGGGCGTTAAAAATGATCTCTTGTAGCATATTGTTAAGCAAGAAAAGGAAATGAGTTAACTAAATTGGTGGCAATATCTTACAACTAAAACTGCTAGAGCTTACATTTGGTTGAGTTCAAGAACCATAACTGTAACTTGAAAAACAAGGGTTTTTCACCCTGCTAGAGCTTTCCACTTTCCCATTGTCAACATAGGTTCAATTTTCTAGTTTGATCGGTTCAGGGTTATAATATCAAACCGGTTCACCAAACTGTTGTGACATATAAGTTTGGTTCAGAACAAACTCGTAAAAGTTAAATACGATTCAGTTTTCTCTCCAAACCAATATCTACGCACCACAAATATAATTGATGCATCTATGACTATAAGGGCTTTTCGTCCTGCTAGAGGTGCTTTGTTCATGTTTGAAGATGTCAATCATTCAATATTTTTTCCTTTTTCTTTATATATATTTGAAAAGGAAAGTATTGTGTGATGATAAGCATCGAGCCATGTTTGATAATGACGATAAAAAACTGTTACTTGAAAAGAATGACGAGCCGTAAGGAAAGTGAGTGCATGTTCTATCACAGCTTTCAATATAAAAAATCAGTGTATATAATTACAATATTACAATTGAAGCAACAAGGTCAAACCAGAGTTTCCAATAATGGTGTCTGCCTTACTTCAGCCTCCCATCTATTACTAATTACACCCCCCATCTATTTCTACTATTATTCCACGGTGAGGATTCCTGTAGAACAACACTGACTAAAATATAAGCATCAAACACTACAGGATTTCATTTCATCTCACAAGGCTGTTTCTGACATTAAAATGTTATGAAATTCAAGCTGGGTCATTTCACCTCCCTGCGCTGGATCGAATTGGCATTTGTAGAAGCTGCACAGAATAACCAATTGCAAATCCTTAACATCATATAACATAAAGTTCACCTTTTTTTGTTCAACTTTTCCATATTACATTTAATCTTAAAATTAGAAAGTATGACACAATAGCAGCAAACATAACAAATGTCACGGTCTTTCTTCAAATCCTCAACTCAGTAATACTTAGCAAGAACATTATCAACTATAGATTAAAAGAATTTAGACAAGATATACTATTTGTCACTTCCTCATATCATACCTTCCATCCATGCCAAGAATTATGACCGTATTCTTTTCGACACCAAATGCAACTGTGTACTGAGTGCCCTCGTGTAAGTGAAACCGAGCAACTGACCACTCTGAATTGAAATACTTGGGCAACACTCCTGCAAGTGCGTAGTAACATTCGAGCAACAAGAACAACAGCTAATTGAATTAACAACTATTTCGCTTTGTAACCAAGAAAAAATAGATCATAAAACTAAAACATGATAAATATAGAAAGAAATACTCAAGTTGATAAAAATTAAAACAGCAAAAAAACTTACCTTTAAATTTAATGAAGGAGCGAGACGAGCTAGATGGGGCAATGGCGGCATCTGTACTCGACGACCCATGGGAGCTTTCGTTCTCAGGGACTTTGGGATTAACCTTAAGGCCAAAAACATGGACAGTACCCTTGTCACTGGAAACTGCTAACCACTGAGCAGTGGAAGAAAAAGCCAAACTATATACCTCTGCTGCATTTGCACCTCTTCTTACCTAAAATCAACATCCAATAAATTTATACAAGAAAACCAAAATGTCTCAAATCTCAATAGCCCACATATCAAAATCATATCTTCAAAGCACATAAAATTAATAAAGCAACAAACATAGACATTAAACCTTAATTGTATCTAATCCAATTAAAGAAACATGATTAATCAACAACAAACATTACACAATTGACTTGTCATAGCACATACCTCCTGAAGTAGAGTTCCGAGTTCAGCATCATAAATCCGAATTAGAGTACCCTTGGTGCTGGCAGTGGCGATAAACTGACCATCAAGCGTGAGAGCGAAGCAAGCTATTCTCGAATCATGAGCAGAAATAAACTTGGTCCTCTTCTGCGAAAAATGCTCAATACGAATTTGACCTTTATGCAAACCAGGGCAAGCGAGAACAAGAGAATCAGTCAAGTGCGAAACTTCACAAAGCCCCTTAGGGTTCGCAATGGTTTCAATCTGATGCAACAGCTTCAAGTCAGCAAAATTATACACGAAAATCTTCTGCTCCACCACGACAATTATCCGATCCCGCCGCAACCGAACACCGCTCACAGCAGAACGGAACGAGAGTTCACCAATGCAAGTACCTTGATGATCATCCCAGATCATGACTTTGGTGGGAGGGTACTGAGGGTGAGACCCACCGCCGACAAGTGCTAATATATTACATCGGAAAAGCATCTCGACGTGACCGATTCCTCCGCCACCGAATTCCCGGCGAAAAAGCTCACGGAAAGGGTCGCAGTTATATATGCGAAAGCCGTTATCAGTAGCGGCAGCGAAGCAGGCGTGGTCCTGGTTAAAGGAGAGTTGAAGAAGCGACGGTGGTGTGGTGGGAGGAGTCTCCGGTGAATCGGTGGAAGCGTGGTGAGATTGGGGAGACATTAGGGAATCGAAGTCAAGGGTTTGAGATTGATCAGGATGGAAATTAGGGTTCGGAATTGAATTGAGATTGGGGTTAGAGTTTGGCCAAGGTGGAGAAGGGGAAGCAGGAAGAGTGGCCATTGAAAAGGAAAATTGATTCGAAGCTTCGCTCTCCCGCTAAGGAAGAAAAATTAATGCTGTGTGTTTTTTTTCCAGTTAGTTAGCTGAGAAAGAAGAAGACTTAAATAATTAAAAAAAATAACAAAATTTACGCTGTTGCCAAGAATTGAACTCGGCGAAATACTGGCCACTATACTACAAGATGTTAAAACCTCAATTTATTAAAATGATGAAGCGTTACTTTTAAATACTTCATCATTACTAATAACCTAAAACTCGCTTTACCCTAAAACTCTTATTATTGTTTCTGACAAACCAGTGGTACAATTATTCTTTTATTTTTTTATTTTAAAATAAAAAATTTCATCAAATATTGTGGCAACATAGTTTAATAAATTAATTTTCAAAATAACATAGTTTATTAATATGTTCGTCCAATGAATTGACGAATGATAATAAATTCTTTTTTTCCACAGTTTCACCATATGAGATAGCGAATGTGTGTTGAAGAATTTTTTTTAATTTATGTTACACTCAACCAATTGAGATGGTGAATGACTTGAAAATAATATTATGGTTTCGCCAATTCGCATGGCTACCAAGTTTATTTATTTACTTTTATTTCTCTATAAATTCATAAGTGCTCGTCTAAACCAATATCTCATTCATTCCTTCCAATCCCTTCCTCTCATTCATTCCTTTCAATCCCTCCGACTCATTCTCATATGTTATTTCTTTCTTTTTCTCGTCACAACATGTTTGTGCCTCGTCCATCATCAACATCAACATTAGAAGAACCGCTTCCAAAATTTGATATTTTGAAGAAAAATGCTTTGGTATTTTTCTCACCAATAAAGCATTCTTTGAAGATGTTGCTATGGAACACGCAGATTTGGAACATTTGCATAGGAAATTGAACCGCTGGTTAGAAGGAGAAATCGGGCATAAAGTAAATATCAGGAAAATTGAGAAGCGGGTTGTGGAGTCAGTCGTGATGAAGTGGAGAAAGGTGGTCAATGATGCGGGTGTCCTTATGATGATGTTAGGTCCATATGAAGTTGTCTTGATGGTTGTAATAGCCTAGATATGTTGAAGGTTTTAGTTGTTTTATTTATGTATGTTCCTGTTATTTTCTGTATGTTATGTATGTTCTTGTTTTATTTATGTATGTTCTTGTAATAGCCCAGATGATATTGTCTTGTTGTTGGGTTGTTTAAGTTTAAAGAAGTTATAAGAATTTAATGATATGAATGAAACGAACGATGCTTCTATTATAAAGAGATACAGTTACATTGATTTAAATTATGTCGTTGTGTTTGGTCAAACATTGGGACATTTCTTACGATTGTGTCCGGGTTGACGACATGAACTACATAGTCTCACCTTTTTTTGTTCGTCGTATCCATTTCTGTTCGAATATGCGTGCTGTTAGGACGCCCCTTTTTCTTTCTTCGCATATTTTCATTGTGCCAGACTATTTCCCTGTTGTATGTAGGTCAGTAGTCCTCATTTGCAACAACTGGAAAGCTTTTGTCGTAGACATTGCAAAGATTTTTCACTTGGTAAACAGCAGATAGTAAGTTTGATGGGTCCAGCCGAACCTTTGAACATGTCGCTATGACATGGGAGCAAGGCATACGAAAGGCTTGAAATTTTCCACAGTCGCACCAATTGTTATCAAGTTCTACCCGATAGGATCCCCTCGGTCTCCCTTCGTAGTGATCCATTATCTCATCAACATTGAAATGTCTTTTATTGCGGTTAAACATTGTGACCACATGTGTGTTAGATTTGGCAGCTTCCTCTTTAATGAATGTCATTGAACTATCGTTGAACACCCAAACTGTAGGATAGAACTACATTTTGAACGTTTGATGTCAAAAAGTTCCCCGAGCCTAAAGTAGGTTGACCTCATCAAAGCGGTTATCAGTAGGTTACGAATGCCTTTGAAAACTGAGTTCATTGATTCCACGAGATTTGTGGTCATGTGACCCCATCGTTGTCCTTTGTCATATGCCCTGGTCCATTTATCCAATGGAATTTGGTTGATCCATTTGAATGCATCTTCATTTGTCAGTCTGATTTCTTCACGATAGTGTTGGAATAATGGTTCGGTTAATGAATACCCTGCATTCACGACCTTCTTCCGCAATGCCTTGTCTTTGATCTCTCTCATGAAATTTTGAGTTATGTGTCTAATGCAATAGACATGTGTCGAAGGAGGATCCTGCCAGCCGTTACCAACATTCTTCCAAGCACTCTCAATTGATGTATGTCTGTCCGAAATCAAACATAAGTTAGGTTGGGGAGCAACGTGAAGTCGGAGATTTTTAGAAAAAAACTTCATCCCTCAGCAGCCTCCCTCTCGACTAGAGCGAATGCAATTGGGAAGTTGTTGTTATTTTTGTCATGGGCCACTGCCATCAATAGAGTTCCTTTGTATTTACCGTAGAGTCATGCTCCATCAATTTGGATTATAGGCTTGCAGAAGGTAAAACCTTTTATACATGGGTCAAACGCCCAAAAGAGTCGGTGGACAACCAAGATGTTTACATGTTGTTGGGTTTACGTGTAACTAGTAAAGTTGTTTTCAGTAAGGTCAACCAAGATGTCAGAATAATAGAGGAATTGTTGGATATCTGAATGACGATGATTGCGTTTTCGGAGCCGAAATTTTCATTGTGAAGACTACGAATAAAGGTGATTGCTTATCATACAAGAATCGGCTGCAGTTTCACATAGCTGGAAATTTAGCAAACTTTCATTTGCAAATTTGGACAAGTATGAGTCTGAATCATTTGTAGCTGGAGACTATAAATGGTACGTAATAGTAAAATTCTTCTCATTTTATCGATACTAAACCCTAAACTATAAACCATAAATCGCAAAGATTAGATTCATCAATTTTTTATATAATTTATTTATTTGTTTTTACTAGGAAGCTTCTGTTATACCCTAATGGAGTAGTTGAAGGAAAGGGTATATGCGTTTCATTATTTTTAGCTTTGGATGCTTCAACTCTTCCAGCTAACACAAAACTTGTTGTGGATTGCACTCTTCGTGCCAAAGACCAAATCAGTGGCCAACATGCTCAACGAAAATGTAAGCTGTATATGTTCTCTTGATGATTGTTGCTTCTCTAATCAAGTCTTAAGCTTGTTATTTTAACTTAATCTAATTTCTGTTACAGTTAATCGCAAATTCTCCAGCTCAAACTTAGTGTGGGGGTCTAGACAACTCGTGACTTTGACTAAGCTAAAAAATCCGAATAATGGGTTTTTGGTGGAAGATACTTGTATATTTGAAGTTGAGGTTTTAGTAGTTGGATTAGTTACACCTATAATTGATTGATGTAATTATATATCAATGTCAATTTATGATTATGGATTCCTGCTGAGATCTGTGGTGCCATTTGCAAGTAACTCATTCATAAAATCTCAAAGTATATTTTAATGATACTCCAAAACTCTATCACAGAAACAAAATTAACACCATCTTAGATTGAGAACTTTTGTAGCTATCACATTAAACACTAATGGATAAATGAAAAGATCATAATAGTTTTTTAGGGTTAACCAGTAATTTTTCTTTCAAACTTATTAGCAAATTCATCGATATAATTAAGTCGCGATCCTTACCCAACATCCATAGCTTGACAAACAAGTAACACGATTATTCTGGCTGAGGCCTCCATAGATAACCTCTTGTACATCAAGGCTATTCTCACTCTGTGGGGTTTGAGTTAGTCTCGGGTCTTAGGGTGAATTTTTCCAAAAGCTCTCATAATGATCCTGCCATTTTTTACCTGGCTTGTGAGTTCCTATCACATAAATTCAAGTAAATAACGACTTTACAAAATAAAACAACATTTCAACTACAAATAGATCATGTGAATGAAGATGTGATCATCTGGTATCTAATACCCCGATCTATCATGTGAAGTTAAATTGGTTATACATAGTAATGAAATCATGGTCCAATTTCTAGACAGGAATCAAGCTTTTTTCTGAAACGGCAAAAATTTTATTTACAAAAGGCATTAGTAATGTCTAGGAACAAATACAATATTGGCGATGTACATTGACTATGGTGGTGATGGCACAATGACAGCAAGCTGCACCAGGAATGGCAACCGATGCACTCTGCAGTTGATTACAGAAAACCGAGCAAGCTGATGCAAAGACTATACCTGCAAAACTTTTGCAAAGAAACAAGCTGCCCCTGTGGCAAGCCTCCTGCGGATTTGATGCAGCCACTCAACAATCATCCGAACCACACGAAAGCTACGAATTCAGGAAGCAGCGCAGCACAGCCAAGAACCAAGCAACCTGAAAAATAAAAACTGGACCACCACAACCTCCTATCACCAATACTAGCTTACAAAATTACCCGCCTCTGCAGCAAATTGAACAGTCTCGAGTCCCAAACACACCAAAGGATTAAACCACCATACTTGACCTGAGATAATTAGAAAAGAAGCACCCAACATGTGGAAGGCAGGAGCAAAAGAATCAGCCCAAATACAGCCTCCTAAACCAACAAAGCGCCAAATAAACTGTCGCCGACTCCGACTAGAAGCACCTGTTCAGCAGACCTGACACAGAGCCAGAACAGCAAAGAAACAATGACATAGCCATGCATACATATCAACCAGAAACGCCCGAAACGCACGATATGCATACAGGAATCAAGTATGAATCCTTTTATAAAGCTGAATTGTATTTTCTATCAATAACTAATTCTACGTGCATTTAATGTGCTTATCCTTTCAAACTTTAACTCTTTTACATTCAATTAATATACTAATAATCTTCTTGTATTTTAATCATTAGATAAATTGTAGTACCCTATTAGAAATTACTTTATTAAAATGAGAACAAAATGTATACAAGAAAGATCTACATGATAATTAGTTATGGACTAAACATTCAAATTGATTCAAATCATTTTCTGTATAAAATCTTAGTGGAAAGAGTCCATGTATGCTCTAGAACTGCTTACCCCCAACATACACACAAATATCCATTAAAAAGAAGAAATATTGTTCAACAATTAATATAAAACGGTAATCAGAAATCCAAAAGCTCAATCCATTTTCCAACCCTACAACAGAATATCACTACTCATGAATTAGTTTATACTTTATAATAAGTTACATTTTGCATCCACAGAACTGTTTAAACTTTTGGACTTTTGGACATTTTATCTGTAAAAGTCGGTATAAATTTTTCACATGTATACTGTTAATCTGTTACTCTCATCTTAAAAGAAATATAAAAAATGTCCATTATATGTTCCCTTAATTTTAGGCTTTTTTATTCACACCATCAAACACATACTTATTTTTATTGATTAACTAACCACTGCCAACTTAGCCAAAGACTAGTTAATGGATATAATATATAGTTGCACAAATGGACCAAAAATATATGTCAAATAAATTGAATTCTATTATAAAAGTAAATTACAAGTATCACTTTGACATTGGAGAAAACTGAAATGATGATAAAAGCATAAAAAAAAACCTAGTAATTATTGCTGCATTTGCATATACAAAGAAAGAATTTCCAAGAGAAACAAATAAAGTTAACAAATAGGAAGAGGAGCGCCATTCCAGTCTCCCAAGCATTTAAGAAGGGGATCAATGATTTTTCCTTGGCAAATTGCTGTGAATAGTTTGTCACACTCCTCACCTGGTGATATCACATTTTCTCCTGTTAGCAAACCAGTCCCCAACTCTTCTCTCACAAACTTGTAAAGTGGATAAGATCTGCATTCATTTATCTTGTTTGGAACTCTAGGATTTCCACTCTCATATCCACCCCTTGCACTTTCAACCTCTTTTGGCAAAAGGGTCTTCAACTCTTCCTCAAAAGTTGCAATCTTTTGGAAGATTGATGTGTTCAAATTCTTCTCATTTTCTCCATTTACTAATGCATGATCCACCAACACTTGCCTTAGTTTTTGCATCAATGGATATGTAGCACTACAAGCATCATCAATATAGGAAAACACATGCTCCCTATCAACCACTCTCAACAAGTCCTTTTCACAAAACCTTGAAGGATGGAGCTCTCCGTTAACACCGGTTGTAAGGGTCCGTTTAGCAACTTGGCTTACAATGTTCTTAACTGAGTTTTTCAAGTTCTCTTCCAAATGTCTTAAGTCAATAGCTTGGCAAAGTGCAATCAAGAATGTGGAAGACATGAGTTGGAGGATCTCAACGGCTTCATATGTTTTCCTAGAGGAAATCAAACCCAAGGAGTTGACATCTTGGTTGTGTTGCTCAGCACTTTGAACATGAGTTGTGACCGGATTGGCAAGATACTGTAACTCGGAACAATAAGAAGCCATGGCGATTTCAGATCCTTTGAAACCATAATCCAAGCTTGGATTTCTACTAGCAGAGAGATTTGAAGGCAAACCGTTGTTGTAAAAATCATTGACAAGCTCAGAGAATTGAGCAAACATGAGCTTACCGATTGATGCAAGAGCCAAACGTGTATTATCCATGGACACTCCAATTGGCGTTCCTTGAAAATTCCCACCATGCAAAGCCTTGTTTCTTGAAACATCAATCAAAGGGTTATCATTAACAGAATTAATTTCCCTTTCAATAGATTTGGTAGAGAATCTAATGACTTCGATGAGAGGACCAAGCCATTGCGGTGAAGTTCTTAACGCGTATCTATCTTGTTTTGGTTTCTGCAAAGGATCCATCTCATGCAACTTCTTGGCTGCTTTGACGTATGCACTTCCATCCAAAATATGTTCCATAATAGCAGCAGCTTCAATTTGACCAGGGTGGTGCTTTAACTTGTGTGTCAAGTGATCAGTAAATTCTGGTTTTCCTTGCATAACTTCCGCGAAAAT
The DNA here is from genome assembly GCA_963966055.1 of Lathyrus aphaca. Classification (NCBI taxonomy): domain Eukaryota; kingdom Viridiplantae; phylum Streptophyta; class Magnoliopsida; order Fabales; family Fabaceae; genus Lathyrus; species Lathyrus aphaca. The sequence goes on along the minus strand of OZ014519.1, from coordinate 685,058,513 downwards.
AGCAGACATGACTTCGGACAAGACAGCCAAGATGTTAGATTCAAATAGAACAATAGAAGCCAAACCAGAACCAACAGCAGTTCCATTAACAAGTGCAAGTCCTTCTTTTGGTTGTAACTCGAAGAAATCAGAATCGATTCCAGCGAATTGAAAAGCTTGTTTGGCATTAAGAATTTCTCCGGAAGGTCCATGAGCTTTGGAATTGGGTCTTCCCGTTAGTAAACCGGCAATGTAAGAAAGAGGGACTAAATCTCCGGAAGCAGTGATAGTACCTCGAAGTGGTAAACATGGGGTGATGTTGGTGTTAATGAGTTTGGTTATGGCTTCCAAGATTTCAAATCGAATACCAGAATAGCCTTGGAGAAGTGTGTTGATTCGCACTAACATGGCAGCTCTTGTTGCAGTGTGTGGCAGTATGTGGTTTGACTCGGTTCCACTTCCAAATATTCCGGCATTCAAAAACCTGATGAGTTCTTTCTGCAGAGCACCCCCTTGTTTGGTTCTACGATGTGAGGTGGCGCCGAAACCGGTGGTGACACCGTAACTGTCAGTGCCTTTATTCATACTCTCCATCACCCAGTCGCTGCTCGCTTTTACGCCGGCTCTAGCAGATTCGGACAAGTCAACTTTCACACCACGGTCGTGTGAGGCAATGGCAGCCACCTGAGAAATGGTGAGCGTCTCGCCACCAAGACGAACAAGCGGCTTCCTGTACTCGTCGACCATACGTTTGACTTCATCCAAGTGACTCCCTTTCATTGCCTCGGCAGCCACACCCCAATTCAAAGGATCAGCGGCATTCACTTTCATATTATTATTTTTAGCATTGGTCAAGCAGAATGAATCATAACCGTTGTTGTTTGTAATGGCTGCTGCAACTGCTTCCATCTTAATATTAATGTTGTTTTGGTAGAATTTAAGAAAGTGGAAAGTAAAAATGATTATGAAAGAAAGAATGAATGAAAGAGATGTAGTTAATTTCCTGAGATATGAGGGAAGATTAGTTGAGCTTTTATACAGAGAGTTTTGTTTTGGAGGCTACATAATTCATTGTTATAATAATATTCTGTTTTGCATGTGTTTTTGTTAGGTAGGGAGAGACAAGTTGAAAAAAAGAAAAAAGAGAGTTAGTTGAAAATTAATTATGACCGTTTGATTATCACTCAGTAGTATTGATATGTGACGTGGCAGTCTAAGATCTAAGTATTCATTGTTACTTGGTTGGTAGGACCAAAACAAAAAAGAGGTAGTTGGTGAGAAGAAGCATAGTGGACTGGAGAAGCAACAAGGAAGAAGAAGAGATGACGAGTCAATTACATGCACAAATTGACCAGGACTCTCCATAATCTCATTCAACTCTAAATCTTATACACTCAGTAGTGCACCAACAACCGCAGAAACAACTATCCAATAAGCTGGTCCAAATCTTATTTTTAATGATCACTTTATAATTTTCTGTATTCATTTATTTTACATTTTTTAATTATATAGTTTATATTAAACTAAAAAACATAACTAATACTAATAAACTTCTCCAAATCTGATACAACTTTGTAACCACCAAGAAATTACTAGGTCTAGTCGGGTATTATACAACTCTGTTTAATATGTTTTACGATGCTGTCCAAAATTATACAACTAGATTTCCTGCGTAGATATGGGCGGCAAGGATCTACCTATGGGGGATCCAGCAAATATAATTGTCTTTAGGGACGACAAGGATCCACCCTGGGGGATCCAGCAAATATAATTTTGATTTGTTCTAGACAATATTTAGTTGTTGTGAATGACCGTTGAGCATATCAGCATGGCGCAGAGTGAAACCAATGCAGCGTGATTATGCTACAAGAGGTCATTAGCTCCTTCGTGCCCAAAGCAGAATGTTACAGCAGGCCAACAAAAAGTGAAAGTGATCGCGTTTTTGCCATTGGCGACTTTATTTGAAATGGCATTCTTACCGACAACTTTTTGTGCGCAATCATAATCATCGTAAGCTCCGTCCCATGTTCTATGATCCTTTTAAGGTGTTTGATCGTATTGGAAAGGTTGCTTATCAACTCGACCTGCCGCCTACCAGTGGAATTCAATCTGTTTTCCATGTGTCCCAGTTGAAATTTTGTCCAAATCGTTCCATTATTCACTTTATGGATTCACTATACATTTCCATACTGCAAATTAGATAATTGTGGGTGCCAAAAGTGATGTCTTATATAAGGGAAATTGAAGAACATGATACAATCCTAGATGTTTTTTTTTTTAATTATCTATATAATACTTTTATGTGTAAATACAACTTACTAAATCAAACAGTAAGTGAAGTATGAATGCAAATCCAATCATGGACAAAGTTAAAGGAAAATATTTAAAATGCATTGAAGAAAAGTATACTTGATTCTGCTGCAACATTCAAATAATTTCTCATTATCGTTTCCGCCACAACAAGAAAAGGATTGTGTGTCATATGAAATTATCATTAGAACAATACAACCAAATAAATCACAAACAATCCCTTCCTTGTTTATAACATAAAACTGAATAAATCATACAGAATCAGTGAAGGTTAGAATCTTTACGAAAACACCAAAATCAGAATAAAAACCTTCCTCGATCCTTCCCTAAAATGTCTACCAAGTCAATCACGGAGATGAAAACTGCTGCTCAGGTGTTGTCTACCACACCCATGAAAGGTGATTCATAACAATTTATGCTTGTTTGTTTTTTTATTCTTTTAATTAACTGATTTTTGGATAATCTATATATTTTTTCTTATAGGAAGAAAATCTCCACCAAGTCATTACACATTCAAAATTCAGTCCTTCTCATTGTTTTCAAAGGCCTCCGTTGAAAAATGTGTCTCAGAAGAGTTTGAAGCAGGAGGTTATAAATGGTATGCAAATTATTTTTGGCCTTAAATACTCGCATCATCGACACTTTATATTAAAAATATGTCTGGTGTCTGGACATCGCCATTGCGCAGGAGTCTATCTATTTACCCAACTGGGAACACAAAAGGAAATGGACAAGGTCATGTTTCTATTTACTTGACGCTTATGGACACAACTTCATTACCTAATGATTGGGAACTCAACGCTATTATAAACTTTTCTGCATACAATTTTAATGGCGACGAGTACGTTACAACACATGGTAATACAATTAAACTTATCAAACATATTACACTAAATTTATCAGAATTGAGTCATTCTTAGTCCTCATAAAATAATACACTTCATGCAGATGCAACTGTTCAGCGTTTTCATGTCATGAAAACAGAATGGGGTATCTCAAAATTCATCAACCTGGAAACATTTCTAGACCCTTCAAATGGATATCTGAATGACGATGATTGCGTTTTCGGAGCCGAAGTTTTCATTGTGAAGACTACGAATAAAGGTGATTGCTTATCGATGATACAAGAATCGGCTGCAGTTTCACATAGCTGGAAATTTAGCAAATTTTCATTTGCAAATTTAGACAAGTATGAGTCTGAATCATTTGTAGCTGGAAACTATAAATGGTACGTAAATAGTAAAATTCTTCTCATTTATCAATACTAAACCCTAAACTATAAACCATAAATCGCAAAGATTAGATTCATCAACTTTTTATATAATTTATTTATTTGTTTTTACTAGGAAGCTTCTGTTATACCCTAATGGAGTAGTTGAAGGAAAGGGTATATGCGTTTCATTATTTTTAGCTTTGGATGCTTCAACTCTTCCAGCTAACACAAAACTTGTTGTGGATTGCACTCTTCGTGCCAAAGACCAAATCAGTGGCCAACATGCTCAACGAAAATGTAAGCTGTATATGTTCTCTTGATGATTGTTGCTTCTCTAATCAAGTCTTAAGCTTGTTATTTTAACTTAATCTAATTTCTGTTACAGTTAATCGCAAATTCTCCAGCTCAAACTTAGTGTGGGGGTCTAGACAACTCGTGACTTTGACTAAGCTAAAAAATCCGAATAATGGGTTTTTGGTGGAAGATACTTGTATATTTGAAGTTGAGTTTTTAGTTGTTGGATTAGTTACACCTATAATTGATTGATGTAATTATATATCAATGTCAATTTATGATTATGGATTCCTGCTGAGGTCTGTGCTCATTTGCAAGTAACTCATTCATAAAATCTCATGAAAAATGATACTCCAAAACTGTCACAAAACCAAAGTTAACACCATATAGACTGGGAACTTTTATAGCTACCACATTACAACACTAATGGATAAATGAAAAGATCATAATAATTTTTAAGGGTTAACCAGTAATTTTTCTTTCAAATTTATTAGCAAATTCCTCGTTATAAATAAGTCGCGATCCTTACCCAGCCTATATCCATAGCTTGACAAACAAATAACATTATTTTGGTTGAGACCTCCATAGATAACCTCTTGTACATCAAGCTATTCTCGGTGGGGTTTGAGTTAGTCTCGGGTCTTAGGGTGAATTTTTCCAAAAGCTCTCATAACGATCCTACCATTTTTGACCTGGCTTGTGAGTTCCTATCACATAAACTCAAGTAAATAATAAATTATGATAATAACTTTACAAAATAAAACATTTCAACTACAAATAGATCATGTGAATGAAAATGTGATCTTTGGCATCTAATACCCAATCTATCATGTTAAGTTAAATTTGTTATCCACATTAATGAAACCATGGTCCAATTTCTAGACAGGAATCAAGTTTTTTTTGAAACGGCAACAATTTTATGCAGCCAGGAATGGCAACCGATGCACTCTGCAGTTGATTACAGAAAACCGAGCAAGCTGATGCAAAGACTATACCTGCAAAACTTTTGCAAAGAAACAAGCTGCCCCTGTGCCAAGCCTCTTGCGGATTTGATGCAGCCACTCAACAATCATCCGAACCACATGAAAGCTACGAATTCAGGGGGCAGCGCAGCACAACCAAGAACTAAGCAACCTGAAAAAATAAAAACTGGACCACCACAACCTCCTATCACCAATACTAGCTTACAAATTTACCAGCCTCTGGCTATTATGAATAAAAATATAGTAATTCCCATTTTCTCAATCTCTCAGCTATAATAAAACCAACAATTGGTATCACAGCTTTCTTCTTACGGGACCTGTGAAAATGGAAGGTGAAACAAGTTTCTCACAAATTGCTCCGCCTACCTTTGATGGAGACAACTATGACCTTTAGGCAGTTGAAATGGAGTCTTATTTGGAGGCGTTGGACCTTTGGGAAACCGTGGGGAAAAGGATTACAAAATTCCTCCGCTGCCGAACAATCCTGCCTTGGCTCAAATAAAATTGCACAAGGAGAAAGAAACCAAGAAGGCAAAGGCAAGATTATGTCTCTTTACTGGTGTTTCATCAATAATTTTCACCAGAATCATGACTCTCAAAACACCAAAAGCAATTTGGGACTACTTAAAGGAAGAATACGCAGGGGATGAGAGGATTTGAGGCATGCAAGTGCTTAACTTGATGAGGGAATTCGAGATGCAGAAAATGAAAGATTATGAGACAATCAAAGAATACTCTGACAGGTTGCTTTCCATTGCGAACAAGGTTAGATTACTCGGCACTGAATTCACTGATTCCAGAATTGTGAAAAAAATTATGGTTACAGTGCCAGAGAGATACGAAGCATCAATAACTACTTTGGAGAATACGAAGGATCTGTCCAAAATCACCTTAGCAGAAGTGTTACATGCCTTGCAGGCTCAAGAGCAGTGAAGGCTTATGAGACAAGATCACGTGGTTGAAGGTGCTTTACCAGCCAAGCATCATGAAGTTGGAAGTAGTCAAAGCAGCCAAAGCAAAAACAAAGGTAAGAAGAAAAATTACCCACCTTGTGAGCATTGTGGCAAAATGTGTCACCCACTGTTTAGATGTTGGAGAAGACAAGACACAAAGTGCAACAAGTGCAATCAGCTTGGACATGAAGCTGTAATTTGCAAAGGCAAATTTCAACAACATGAAGCCAATACCAAGGTTGTAGAGCAAGATGAAGAAAATCAAACATTTGTGGCAACATGCTTCTCAGCAAGGAGTAGTTCTGAATGCTGGCTGATTGATAGTGGTTGTACAAACCATATGACATATGATAAAGATCTCTTCAAGGATTTGAAGCCTATAAAGTTCTCAAAAGTCAGAATTGGGAATGGTGACTATATTTCTGCAATAGGAAAATGAACCATTGTAATTTCAACTAGCTCAGGTATGAAAACAATCTCACATGTTTTGTATGTGCCTAACATTGACTAAATAGTAATTATAAATTAATAAGAAAAGTGGTTGTGATCATCAAAACACTCTTTTAGTGTTGGATGTCACATCCCCTTTAACAAGTATATCCCACAAAATCAATCACCATTATACTATGTAAATACTTATGACATTTAAATCATCAACTCATGTGATTCAATCACGTGATTTCAAAGTTAGAAGGTAGATAGATCTTTTATTTGTATGTATAGTCTTTGATCATTGTGTATGAACTCTTGATGATAAATGTATGGTGAAAAACTTTGTGTTTATGAAATATAATTTGTGTTGCTTCATGATTGAAAAATGTGTTCCACACTTGACCTTGGTTTTTCATCCATCAAAGAACATAAGCTAGAGATAGTTATGAGACTTGATGTTCACCTTGTATTGATCTTTAATGTTTCCATATTGATAGATTGAGTGAGAGATCATCAATGGATCAAAATGGTAAAACTCACAATTTGTGTTAGAAATAAACATATTGAGAGGATATTGTGATTGTATTTATCGTTTTAACGAGTTCATCCGCTTGATCGAAACTATCCGTGCAAATGAGCTTATCGAACCCTAACCTTAGCATGTGCTTTTTATAAACTCTTAACAACCGATATTTTTAACTCGTAGCTTTTAATTCGAATGCAAAGTAAACGTTCCGTTAGCAAAAACCAAAACCCCTGTTACCTTTGGGTCTCTAACTAGCGCAATTATATAAAGGAGGTGATATCACAAAAGAATCTATGTGGATCGATAATAAAAACCCAACTCTATTTGTACTCTAACAAATTGGCGCTGTTGCCGGGGATTATTATTTGATATTACAAGCATTGTAATAGTTGCTAAGTTTTAGACTTGTTTATTCTTTTCTTGAACTTGTTAATTTGTTTGGTTAGTGTTTGCAGCTTCTATTTATGCAAGGAAAACTTCATGCGGACCAACTTCGTTTTGATTCTGAGATTGAGAGAACCGCAAGGAAGTTAAATAGCAAGACAAGACGGAGGAGGCAACTAGCTAAAGAAAGACGAGAACAAGGACAAGGATCAACTTCAACTTCAACACCACTCACTCCACAATTGACACCAACCATGGCAGATTCACTTCCACCTCCACCTCCACTTTCGACACCATGTGTAAATAGCCCTCGTAACACGGCTCAGTTTGCCAACAACATCCACAATGGCCGGAAAGCTGAGATGAAGACAGACACTCTGAATTTATTGTATGGGAGTCCATTCACGGGAATGGACCATGAAGATCCCTTCGCTTTTCTCACAAAATTTTATGAGATAGCGTTGGCGGACGGAGTTGATCAAAATCAAGAGTTAGCTATGTTCCGAAGACTTTTTCCTCATGCTTTGCTTGGCAAAGCAAATGATTGGTACCTCGATCAAAGTCATGCGGTGATGACCGATTGAAATATTCTAGAAGATAAGTTCATTGAGATATTCTTCTCGCACAACCGATTTATGGAATCAAAGACCGCAATCTCTGTGTTTTCTCAAGGTGCAAATGAGTACCTAAATGAAGCATAGGAGAGACACAAATCGATGATACGAAAGTGCAAAGGCCACGGGTTCAATGAATTGACACAAATCCATATCTTTCGAAATGGTCTTCAACCAAATTGTAAAACCTTGTTGGATGCTACTTCGGGTGGAGCTTTGCTATCAAAAAATGCAGAAGAAGCGACAGATATTATCAATCGTATGCTCTCAATGACTTGCAAAGTCAAAATCGTGGAAATTCTTTGAAGAAATCCGGAGTTCTTGAGCTAGGAACTAATAACTCAATACTTGCACAAAACAAACTTCTATCGCACCAAGTGGAGCTCTTAACACAACAAATGTCAAAGCTTCCCCAACAATTGAAGGAGTTGCATGAGCATATGGAAAAGAACAAGTAAGTCGCAAGTTGTGAGTTATGCAAAGGTGATCATGATATCGGATTTTTTCCACCATCGGGAACCGAAGAAGTCAATTACATGCACAACAATTAAGGGTACCAAAGGCAACAACAACCTTATCATCAACAACAACCTTACCAACAACAACCTTCTCAACAACACCATTACCAAAATCAACAACGTCAAGGATATCAACCAAGAGGCAATTACCAAAATAACCAAGGTTATGGAGGTAGTTTTTCTAATCGACAAAACCCTTATGTTGCTCCACCACCTCTGGTTGCACCTTCTAAATTGGAAGACACTTTGAATCAATTCATTCAAATGTCTATGGCCAATCAAAAGTCTAATGATGCAGCGATAAAAAATCTAGAAAATCAAGTTGGGAAACTTGTGAAATAAATTGTCGAGAACCAATCGGGACCTTCTTTTTTCGCTAACACTCAAGTTAATCCTAAGGAGCATTGCAAAGCTATTGTTACTAGGAGTGGGAAGGAGATGGCTCAACCTAAAGAGAAGAAAGTGGTGGAAGAAAAGATTGATGGTGTAGTTGAAGAAGTTAGTGATAAGGAGGAAGTTGAAAAGACAAAAAAAAATTGAGGAAGTAGTTGAAAAGAAACTTGATGATTTGGTTGAAGTTGAAAATACAAAAGTGGAGGATGAGAAGAAAAAAGAAACAAATAGGAGAGTGAGGAAGGGAAAAGAAATGATGAATCAAATTCCAACAAACATGCCATATCCTCATGTGCCATCAAAGAAGGACAATGAGAGGCAATACACTCGGTTTATAGATATCTTCAAACAACTTCAAATCAATTTACCATTTTTCGAGGCTCTTGAGCAAATGCCTAAATATGCTAAATTCTTGAAGGAAATTCTCACAAAAAGACGGAAGTATACGGAACCGAAGACGTTTATCCTTGCGGAAAATTGTAGCGCTATCATTCAACGCACTCTTCCAAAGAAAGAAGCCGATCTGGGACGACTTACTTTACCGGTCACCATTGGAAACATGTTTGTAGGAAATGGTCTTATTGATTTGGGTTCAAGCATAAACCTTATCCCTCTCTCTATTGTGAAAAGACTTGATAACATTGATATCAAAGGTATAAGAATGACTTTGCAACTCGCCGACAAATCTACCACTCACCCAATTGGAGTGGCAAGAGATGTTTTAGTAAACGTTGATAAGTTCTTCTTTCCGATGGATCTCATTGTTATTGACATGGAAGAAAACGATGTCGCTACTTTAATTGTTGGTCGCCCTTTCATGAAGACGGCATGCATGATGATTGATGTCGATGATGGTCTCATGAAAGTGAGGGTGCTTAATGAGGAGGTCACTTTTAATTTGTTTGAAGCAGTGAAACATTCAAAGGAAAGACAAGATAGTTTCCGCATTGATGCATCCGATAAGGCTATTATGGAAGTTACAAAGCATATTCATGTGGAAACTCCTCTTGAGTTAGCACTATGAGGAAATTTACACACTTATTAGTGAAGAAGAAAAAGAGCTTGAAGAATGTTTGAAAGAGTTAGAGGTCTTGAAAGAATTGCAACCATGGGAAGTTGAGATGGAAGAATTTAAGAAAAAAAAGTGATGAGAAAGTTGAAGTGGAATTGAAGGTTCTACCTTCGAACTTAAAGTATGCATTTTTAGATGATAGTGGAAGCAAATCGGTGATCATAAGCAATACATTGTCTACCAATGAGGAGTTTTGTTTGGTTAATGTGCTCAAGAAAAATCAAGAGGCTCTAGGATGGGTTCTTTCCGATCTCAAAGGAATAAGCCCATCTTATTGCATGCACAAGATTCTTATGGAAGACGACTTCAAAGAGGTAGCACAACCTCAACGCCGTTTGAATCCAACTATGAAAGAAGTGGTTCGAAAGGAGGTAGTAAAACTTCTTGATGCAGGAATGATTTATCCGATTTCTGATAGTCCTTGGGTGAGTCCCGTACATGTGGTACCAAAGAAGTGTGGAATTACCGTTATCCGAAATGAGAAGAATGAGCTCATCCCGACAAAGGTTGTCATGGGTTAGAGAATGTGTATAGACTATAGACGTTTAAATATGGCTACAAGAAAAGATCATTTCCCACTACCGTTTATGGACCAAATGCTTGAAAGGTTGTCCATGCAAGAATTCTATTGTTTTTTGGATGGATATTCGGGGTACAACCAAATTGCGGTTGACCTGGTGGACCATGAGAAGACGATGTTCACATGTCCATTTGGAATCTTTGCTTATCGAAAAATGCCCTTTGGCTTGTGCAATGCATCGACTAATTTCCAACGATGTGTGCAAGCAATCTTTTCTGATCTTATTGAAAAGACGATGGAGGTTTTCATGGATTATTTTCCGGTATTTGGAGCTTTATTTGATCTATGCTTGAAGAACTTGGAAATGGTTTTAGAAAGATGGTTGAAACAAATTTGGTGTTGAATTGGGAGAAATGTCATTTCATGGTGAAGGAAGAAATTGTGCTTAGTCATAAGATGTCTTCGAGAGGGCTTGAGGTGGATCAATCGAAAGTGGAAGTAATTGCAAAGTTGTCTCCTCCAACCAGCATCAAAGGAATAAGAAGCTTCTTGGGACATGCTTGATTTTATCGGAGGTTCATCAAGGATTTTGCCAAAGTGGCGAGGCCACTAAGCAACTTTCTTAACAAAGATCAGGTATTTTTCTTTGATAACCTATGTATTTTATCTTTCCAAGCCCTAAAAGAAAACCTTGTCACCGTTCCTGTAATCATTGCTCCAAATTGGAATTTAAATTTTGAACTTATGTGTGATGCAAATGATTATGCCGTTGGAGCGGTGCTAGGACAAAGAAAAGAGAAAATTTTTCATGTCATACACTATGCTAGTAAAGTGTTTAATGAAGCACAAATGAATTATACAACAACCGAAAAAGAATTGCTAGCAATAGTGTATGCGCTTGAGAAATTCCGATCTTACTTGATAGGTTTAAAAGTTATCATTTACACAGATCATGCCGCAATAAAATATCTGTTAACCAAACCGGATTCTAAGAAAAGGCATATATGTTGGATCCTTCTTCTCTAAGAGTTTGATTTGGAGATTAAGGACAAGAAATGATCCAAAAATTTGGTGGCAGTTCATTTATCGCAGTTGGTTAATATGAACGTAACTAAATCTGAAATTGATCCGAGAAGAATTTCCGAATGAAAAATTGTTTATGATCCAAGTTAGGCCGAGGTTTACCGACTTTGCTAACCACAAAGCAACGGGTTGGATTCCCGGAGACCTAACTTGGAATCAAAAACAAAAGTTCTTATCGGATGCACAATACTATGTGTGGGATGAACCTTATCTTTTTAAAATTTATGGAGACAATTTGCTGAGAAGGTGTATAACAAGTGATGAGGCAAAAAACATTCTTTGGCATTGTCATAAATCACCATATGGAGGGCATTTTAATGGATCTAGAACGGCCACAAAAATCCTTCAATCAAGATTTTATTGGCCTACTATTTTCAAAGATGAAAACCTCCTTGCGAGGATTTGTGATACTTGCCAAAGGACAGGTGAAATAGGTAAGCATGATGAAATGCCCCTCCAGAATATCCAAGAGGTTGAAATTTTTTATTGTTGGGGCATTGATTTTGTTGCCCCGTTTCCACCATCTTTCACTAATGAATACATTTTGGTTGTTGTGGATTATGTCTCAAAATGGGTGGAAGTTATTGCTTCACCGAGGGCGGATGGAAAAACGGTGATTAAATTTCTAAAGAAAAATATTTTCCCCGTTTTGGAACCCCTCGAGTGTTGATTAGTGATGGTGGGTCGCACTTTTGTAATGCGCCTCTTGAAAGCGCTTTGAAACATTACAATATGTTACATAGAGTTAGGACTCCCTACCATCCCCAATCAAACGGGAAAGCTGAGGTGTCTAATAGGGAGGTGAAGAGAATTTTAGAGAAAACTGTTTCTAGGTCAAGGAAGGATTGGTCGCAAAACTTGGATGCAGCTTTGTGGGCATATCGCACCGCTTACAAAGCTTTGATTGGCTTAACTCCGTTCTAAATGGTTTATGGCAAAACATGCCATTTACCTGTTGAAATAGATCATAAAGCTTTGTGGGCTTTAAAGTTATTAAATTTTGACCAAAAATTGGTCGGAATGAAGAGAAAAGTGCAACTGAGTGAGCTCGAAGAAATGAGAAATGCAGCTTATCATTCAAGCTGGTTCTATAAGGAGAAGGTAAAGACTTACAATGATTAGAAAATTATGCTCAAAGAGTTCAAAGCGGGACATCTTGTTTTGCTTTTCAACTCCCGGTTAAAACTTTTTTCGGGAAAGTTGAAGAGTAAATGGTCCGGACCGTTTCGGGTGAAGGAAGTTAAAGAATATGAAGCTATGGTGATCGAGGACCTTGAAAAGAAAGATAGTTGGTCGGTAAATGGTCGTCGTCTAAAAATATACCTTAGAGGTAGCTTTGATCGAGAGAACCATTCGGTTTCCCTCGATAATCGTTGATCATTGTGGACCGTCGAGCTTATCCAACGTTAAACAAACGCTCGTTGGGAGGCATCCCAGTTTTGTATGTTTTTACTGTTTTTATGTCAAATCTGGTGTGCATGAGTGTTTTTGAAGCTGGAAATGTGATTTTTTGTCTGCTGGAAGGGTTTTTAGTGTTACAGAGCTCGCTAAGCGAAAAAAGACAAGGGGTTGCTCGCTAAGTGAGCTTACCAATTTTTTAAATAAAAAATAGTTTCAGAACTGGGCCCATCTTGTAAGTCCCGACCCAGTTCGTAAGTATGAAGGTGAGAAAGAGCTAGGGTTGCCTTTTCCTCCTTTTTTCACAAAAATTTCAAAGGCAAATCCCTCTTTTTCTCTCATCTTCTTCAAGCATTCAAGTCCATCTTCCATTTTCAACTTTCTTAGCTTCAAATCATTCAAGTCATCATCGTAAGTTTTAATTTCAATATTTTTTTTCCAATTTTCGTAAAACCCATTTTTGGGGATTTTTTAAGTTCTTCATGAGATTTCTAAGGTTCTTGCCTTCTTAATGCTTCTTCAATCTCGTTTTGTTAAGTTTTCATAGAAAATATAATTGAATGTGGTTTAGGGTAGGAGAAAATGAAGCATTATGGCATGAATTTTCGAAATATCATGAGTGTTGACTAATTTATGTTAATGTTTGTGAAGTTCCTCTGTTTTGGTGAATAATAGATGGTAGTTAGGTATTTTAGTAATGGTGGATTGCCCATGGTCTGTTTGGGAGTTTTTCTGCAATTTCGCAGAGCTCGCTAAACGAGCTCCTGCTCGCTAAGCGAGCTCCTACTCGTTAAGCGATACCTAGGAATTACAGAAAAATTCCCCCTTTTTTTACTGATTTAAAGGCATGGGACTCTTACTGTGGTTTTATTAGGAATTTTAAAAAATTTGTAACTTGTTTTCGGTATCTAATGTTACCGGTTTACTTGTGTTTTTGTTTGTTTTTCGTTGTTGTTTTTCAGATGTCTAGTAGATTGAAAAGAGGATGAATTTCATCATCTGCTGCCCCATCTACTTCGAGGGGTCGTTCATCTGCATCCTATGATGGGCAAAGGTTTATGACTACGGCACACCATGCGCGTTACTTGTTGTTGGAAAAAAGGGCGGTGTGGCCGGACTGGATTATGAGATTGAGCCCTACTGGGCATTACTATTTTGTTGGAGCACAGTTGGAGAAGAATGACTTTGTTGTCATTTGTGAGCCTCACCCTGAGTTCCATTTGGAAGTTGTTAGGGAGTTCTTTGCGAACTCCCTTTCAACTGGTCCTGAGGACGAACCTTTTGCATACAAAACCTAGGTGAGGGGTAAGGTGATTGATTTTTCTAGGGATAGCATACGTCGCTATTTGAAAAGTAATGTCGAGTTGGATGACAATGGACTTTGTGATTTCGGAAGGATGTGAGCTAGGAGGAACTGGAATACGGAGTAAATTAGGAAGGTTATTTGTGAGGGGGATCATACTTACGAGGTGGGCTCCACATGAGCACCTCTGCGCTTTAAGAGATGAGCTCTGAAGAGCAACGCTCAGATTTACATGTCGGTTATCTTGCACAACTTGATTCCTAGGAGCCACACATCTGACATCACTATTGAGGTAACTGCGCTCTTGTACTGCGTCATGGATCATAAGACGGTAGACCTTGCACAGGTGATCTCATCTGAGTTTCGTAGGATTGCGACGAGTGGTACAACTTATGGTTCGAGAGTAGCCTGCAGACTCACTCACCCGGGTTTGGTTATGGCCTTATGTAAGGCAGCTAGCGTCGCATTTCCCTCTCTTGGGAATGTGAAGCTAGGTTTGTTGGATGATGAGTTTGTTGGAAGGTTTTATGAGCCTCCTATTATTGCTGCTCTTGTAGCTTTTGCTCCTCCTCCTGGAGGTCTCCCTTTTGGTCAGGGAAGTGGTATGGATTCTAGCTCAGCTACTAAATAGGCTATGTATGAGTCTCATCATCACGCTCTCACTTTTATGTATGAGTCGATGTTACAATTGCAGGTGCAGATTCTGGAGCCTCACGTGGACCATTCTCTGCGGTCCATGGATGAGTTCAGAGCTTATTCAGCATGGCCTAAGGACATGCCATCTTCTTCGGGGGGTGCAGGTGCATATGCAGGTGCTGGTGATGATGAGGATGCTGATGATGTTGGTGGTGTTGATGTTATTGATGATGACGACAGTTCTAGTTCCTTTGATTGATTGTTGGACAGTTTGATCGTCCTTCTTTTATCTTTTGTTTTTTGTTTTGTTAGAATGTTTTTAGGGTGCTAATGTAGTTTTGGATTTTGTTAGTGAACATCCTTTCGGGTGTGATTTTTGTACTAGTATTTTGGAATTGTAGTCACCATCCGGGCGGATGGTGTAATTTTGTACTCTTGAAACTTATCTTAGTTAACATCTGGTGGGATGTATTTTTATTTATTTGTGTGTTGCAATTTTTTTTGGTTTTTTCTTGAATTTAAGGTGATTATCTTGGCGAAACAAGCTATTTTTTCTGTGATCATTAGCTTTGTGCTTCACCTTTCTTTGGTGGTGATGATAAAATTCTGAAAGTTTGCGCGAAAAAGGTACTTCGTTCGTGCTTTATAAAATTTGACATGCATATGAACTTTTTACTTTCCGCAAATTTCAAGCTTTGTTCATATTGCATAAGTGTTCATATGAGAATCATTTAGGACAAACCACAAAGTGAGTGACCTCCATTATTCACAAATTTTAGTGTTGTTGTAATTGTTGCGAACTTGTGCGATTCATGCTTGTATCTTGTAGTCATTGGAAGATTTTGGAAACATTGAAATGATCTAGGCATTGTTTGAATTTTGAGAAAAACCATCCAATTCTTTTAGGCATTTAGTTTTACCCGGTGAGTAGTGTGAGCATTTGCTAACAAAATTTTGAGCCTTCACACAATTAGAATGAATCATAAAGCAAAAGTCGACAAAATGTCGAGATACCATTCATTGGTGTTCCTTGTTGATTAAAGAAAAGAAAAATCATTGTGATTCATTCTAGTTTGACTTTTTGTATACACTTTACCCCTTTGTTGAACATACCTTCTTGAAGAACATTTTCATGATATTATGGTATGGTTTAAAGTTGGGGAGAGTAGTTGAGTGTGAAAAAAGAAGAATTTATGGAATTGGTGCCTCTTGTGATCATAGACAAGAAAACAAAAAAATGAAAATGTGAATTGCTAAAAGCTTTGCACTCTAAGTTAGAGTTACTTGATAAGAAAATATCATTTGAAAAAAAATTGAGATGGGGAACCATAAAGAAAAAAAGGAAAGAAAGAGATAGGGAAAATTGTGAATTTTGTTGTTTGATTTAGTGGGCATGTTCTTCAATTTTCAAAAACTTTTGAAAACCACTTTGAATCATTGACCTTTATATATTTATATCCCTTTATTGTTAACCCTTGCCCCATTACAACAATGAGAAGTCCTTATGATATCTTTGTTTCCTTGATTTTTCCTCTTGATTTAATTTGATACTTGCATGAATTGTTCCGGATACTAGCACAATTGCATATGAGAGTGATTTGTCCCTTGTAGATATTGAGCTTGGCTTAGTTAAGTGATTAGGTGATTCTTGTTTGAGCATTTTATGGCTAGTGTTGTTTGCTTGTCATTTGTGTTTAGGATTTAGTTCATGATTATGTTGTGATCCTTCATAAAGTCAGACATTACTTGTAAGCGCAATCTTTTGGTTTGAACCATCAATTTGGGGTGTGTTATCTTTGTCTGAATTTGTTCTTGTTTCTCTTTGATCTCACCTTTGTTTGAGGACAAACAAAGAAGTAAGTTGGGGAGAGTTGATAAGTGTCAATTTGTGTTAATATGTAGTATAGTTTTGGGCACTTTTCAAGAGCTTATTTGGATTTCTAATGCTTTTTCCCGTTGTTTCCGGTTAATTTTCATAGTTTAGTTTATTTGCTTCAATAGTATAGTTTATTTAAATTTTGTTTTTAGGTTTCACCATTGGAATGTAGAAAGAAAATCATGGCGACTCTCTTTTTGAAGATTTTAAAGAAAATGAAGATTTGGAGCTCGCTACAGGCTCGCTTAGCGAGCTCCTACGAGTTGTTTTAGCAAAGAGACAGGGAGTTTCTCGCTAAGCGAGGGCCTAAGCGTGCTTAACGAGCAAAGGCGGTTTAGCAATTAATGAATGCTCGTAAGTGAGCCTTGTGTTTTTCAGCTTCTATAAAAGGGTTTCATCATTCATTTTTTTGGGATTCTAACATATTTCTTAGAGAAAAAGCCCTAGAACTCAGATTTTCACTTGTTTTCAAAGAATCGGTGCATCAATAGTCGGGATATCATCATTGATGCTTTGTTTTCTTCATCTCTTCCTTGTAATGGAAGTTTCCATGGTTATGTGTAGCTAAACTCTTAATATGTCAAGGTTAGAAGGTATATAGGTCTTTTATTTGTATGTATAGTCTTTGATCATTGTGTATGAACTCTTGATGATAAACGTATGGTGAAAAAATTTGTGTTTATGAAATATAATTTGTGTTGCTTCATGATTGAGAAATGTGTTCCACAATTGACCTAGGTTTTTCATCCATCAAAGAACATAAGCTAGAGATAGTTATGAGATTTGATGTTCACCTTGTATTGATCTTTAATGTTGCCATTTTGATAGATTGAGTGAGAGACCATCAATGGATCAAAATGGTAAAACTCACAATTTGTGTTAGAAATAAACATCTTGAAAGGATATTGTGATTGTATTTATCGTTTTAACGAGTTCATCCACTTTGTGAAGTCAAGTTTCTCCATGGTCAACACTTGTTTTGATGAAGACACGTCTCTTAGTTGCAATATGATAAGAAGGCAAAGATGATTTTCAAGATTAAAGCATCATGTTCAAGACTTAGATTTCAAGAAGATGCTTCATGAAGGTATATTAACAATTATACATAAACATTAAAGTCTTAGATGCTCAATCAAGAACTAACATCATTGCATAAGTTTTTCTTAACCTTGGCATGTTTCAAATTTGCATTTTTCAAAGTTAAGGATATGTAAATCGATTTACATTTATATGCAATCGATTTACATATGCTATTTTAAAGCATTTTTCACTTTTTAACTAGGTGCAATCGATTTACATCTTGATGCAATCGATTGCATGCTGCAAAATTTTGATAAATTGGTTAACGTTGGCATGTGCAATCGATTTGCATTATAGTGCAATCGATTGCAACCTGTACAGATTTGAAAAATCATTATTTTTCATAACACCTCTTCATGTATCTTTTCATGGAACCTTTTCATGATGCATTGGCATTTGTTCATGAAATTTTTACTGTTATTACGTTGTTTCATAAGGGTGTTATGTGCATATAAATTCTAAACTTTTTCAAATCATTTTTCACCTCTTTCAAAAATATTTTCATAGTAAAAAATTCACAAAAACTCTTAAACTTTTAACAAGAATTTTTCTGCATTACTTCATATCATATAATCAGAAAATTCTTGAGCTATCTAATACTTTATGTCATTGTGAATTATTGTTGGTGAAAGAGAAGATCAATTGTTATATTGATAAAGAATCAAAGCTTCAACTTTCTATCTTATAAAAATTCAGAATTATTGTTTTTCTTGTTATCCGGATTGTGGATACAAGAAGTCTTTTATTGAGAGGATTGTTCTCAATAAGACATAGTGGAAAATTCCAAGAGGATTGATCTTGGTGAGTATAGTTTAGTGACTTGTATAAAAAGACTAGGAAGAGTCTTGTATTGTCCAAAACTATAGTAAATTCTCTTTCGTGTTGAAAGGGGAGTGGAGTACTCTCGGATTGTGAGGGGAACCACTATATATCGCCGTGTCCACTTTACTTTTCCGCTTTATCGCATTTTAACTTAGAACAATAATAAAAAAGGATTCAACCATCGATAAAACTTCGGAAAAATTTCTAAGAACCTAATTCACCCCCCTCTTAGGCGCACTCGTATACTTACAATTGACATCAGAGCAAGTTATAGGTAACTTGTTCCTAGTGATCCAGCATGGCTTCCACAAGCACACATCCGGTTTACAAAGACGGTGGAAGTAGCAACAAGCCCCCACTCTTCTCCGGAGAATATTTTGATTTCTGGAAAATCATAATGAAAGCACATCTTGAAGCCCAATGAGAAGGTATATGGGAAGAAGTTGAAGACGGTCCACATAATCCGATGAATGTTATCAATGGCATTGGAACCGCGAAATTGAAAAAAAACTTATGACGAAGATGATAAGAAAAAGATTCTAAATGAGAAGAAAGCAATCAACATACTCCAAAGTGCTCTTACTATGGATGAGTTCTTTCGCATATCTCAATGTAAATCGGCAAAGTAAATTTGGGACACCTTGGTAGAAACACATGAAGGAACCACTGAAGTGAAGAGATCGAGGCTAAACACACTAAGTCAAGAATATGAGATGTTCTGCATGCAGCCCGGTTAATCTATAGTTGCATTACAAAAGAGATTCGTTCATCTTACAAACCATTTGATTGCTCTTGGAAAAACATTTACAAATGATGATCTCAATCTCAAAGTCCTAAGATCCTTAACAAGAGAATGGCAACCGAAGGTGACCGCTATTTCAGAAAAGAAGAGTCTCTCAACGATGACATCCGCGTCTCTATTTGGCAAACTTCAAGAACACGAATTGGAACTTGGAAGGCTCGAAAAGCACGAAAGTCAAGAAAAGAAGTCCAATGGGATTGCCTTGAAGGTTGATGCAAAAGATGACAAAGATGACGAGACCTCCGAAGATGAGAATTTTATGCTTCTTGTAAAGAAGCTTGGTAAGTTCTTTAATAAAAATAAAAATTCCTCTTATGCTAAAAAGAATAGACATTTCAGGAAAAAGGTAACACCCACAACGATACAAGATGTCACATGCTACGAATGTGGGAAGCAAGGAATTTTGCGAAGAGCATGGAATTTCTCACAATTTTTCTGCACCAAGAACTCCTCAACAAAACGGTGTCGTAGAAAGGAAGAATAGGGCATTAGTGGAGCTTGCTAGAACAATGCTTAGCGACTCAAATCTTCCTAAGTATTTTTGGGCGGATGCGGTAAGCACAACTTGTTTCGTAGGCAACCGTGTCAACATTCGACCAATTCTCAAGAAGACTCCGTATGAATTGTTCAAGGGTAGGAAAGCGAACATATCATTCTTTCACATATTTGGATGCAAGTGTTTCATTCTCAACAACGACAAGAAAAATCTCGGTAAGTTTGATGAGAAGTCCGACGAAGGTATATTCCTTGGTTATTCCCTCTCTAGTAAAGCTTTTAGAATATTTAATAAAAGAACTCTTACTATTGAAGAATCCATTCATGTTTCGTTTGATGAGACTAACCCCTCGAAAGAGGATAATATTATTGTTGATGATGATGATGATATAGTAGATACGCAACAACAACAAAAGAAGATTCCAAATGTTCAACCAATACAACAAGGAGATGACTCACCAATTATTGAAGAACATCATGATCTTCCGAAGGAATGAAGAACTCATAGAGATCACCCGATAGATAAAGTTATTGGTGATATTAGCCAAGGCGTCGCAACTCGACTAAATCTCAAGGATGCTTGTCTCAACATGGCTTTTGTGTCTCAAATCGAACCAACCAAAATTGATGAAGCCTTAGACGACGATCAATGGATAGTAGCAATGCAAGAAGAACTTAACCAATTCGAAAGGAATCAAGTTTGGAGTCTTGTACCAAAACCGGATAACAAGCACATCATAGGAACAAGATGGGTGTTCAAGAACAAACTTGACGAGAATGGAATCATAGTTCGTCACAAAGCAAGATTGGTCGCACAAAGCTACAACCAAGAAGAAGGAATCGATTTTGATGAAACGTTCGCTCCGGTAGCAAGGTTAGAAGCAATTAGATTATTACTTGCTTACGCTTGTTCAATGAATTTTCAGTTGTACCAGATGGATGTCAAAAGTGCTTTCCTGAATGGCTACATCAATGAAGAAGTCTATGTCAAACAACCTCCGGGTTTTGAAGACTTCAAGAATCCCTCTCATGTCTACAAGTTGAAGAATGCTCTTTATGGCTTAAAGCAAGAACCAAGAGCATGGTATGATCGCCTTAGCAACTTCCTATGTGAGAAGGGTTTTACAAAAGGAAAGGTTGACAAGACATTGTTCATAAAGAAGTTCAAAGGTAACACCTTATTGGTTCAAGTCTATGTCGACGACATCATCTTCGGTTCAACAAACAAAGATCTTTGCAAAGAATTTTCACTTATGATGCAAGGAAAATTCGAAATGTCCATGATGGGAAAAATGAACTATTTTCTTGGACTACAAATCAAACAAACAAAGGATGGCATCTTCATTAACCAATCCAAGTATTGCAAGGAACTATTAAAAAGATTCGATATGGATAGTTGCAAGGTGATGTCCACTCCTATGGGATCCGGAACGTACGTTGATCAAGATGAATTCGGCACTCAAATTGATATCACAAAGTATTGAGGTATGATCAGTTCATTATTATATTTGACGGCAAGTCGTCCTGACATTATGTTTAGTGTATGTCTGTGTGCATGCTTTCAAGCAAATCCGAAGGAATCGCATCTCACCTCCGTAAAAAGAATTATGAAGTATCTCAAAGGAACAACGAATGTCGGACTATGGTATCCAAAAGGTAGTACATGTTCTTTAATTGGTTATTCTGACGCTGATTATGCAGGATGTAAGACCGATAGAAAAATCACAAGTGGCACTTGTCATATTCTCGGGAATGCACTAGTATCATGGGCATGCAAGAAGCAAGCTTGTGTCGCACTTAGCACGGCCGAAGCGGAATACATTGCAGCTGGCAGTTGTTGTGCATAAATTTTGTGGCTTAAGCAGCAACTTCTTGACTATGGCGTAGATCTCGGTTGCATTCCTCTTCGATGCGACAACACAAGTGCCATCAACATCACAAAGAACCCGGTCATGCATTCAAGAACAAAGCACATAGACATTCGGCACCATTTCCTTCGTGATCACGTACTTAACGGAGACGTAGATGTTACCTTCGTGGATACGCATAATCAATTAGCGGACATTTTCACAAAACCGCTCATAAGAGAATCTTTTTACAAGATTAGAAGAGAACTTGGAATCTTAGATGAAAAAGATATATAGATCATCCATTAACAAAGGTGCACAAAATTCATTCTTCTCTTATTTATGCAAAATATATCAATGTGTTTCTGCTTCTACTCCCTTCTTATATGTGCCATATATGTTTATGATTCATTAAATATGTATAAGTTATGTTTTAAAATGTTTATTTTTCAGTTTCAGTAAGTATTTTGATGCTGCAATCGATTGTAGTATGTAAATTTTATGTATTTTTCAAAAACTGGGATTAGTGCAATCGATTGCATGTTGATGCAAATCGATTGCAGTCTGGAACTTTTTGAAAAAACAATTTTTTTTTATTCCCTCCTATTTACTTTGGTCCATTGTGTCATAACTTCTTACCCATCAATTCACAACATGGATCTTTCTTAAAATGTTTTAATATTCGTTGTTTGAATGTTCTCTTTATGTAGTGTTTAAATGTTTTATGGTTGTAATGTCAAATGTATGAACTTATCATGTTTTTTTTTATGATGTAAAATTCTGCACTTATGTTATGTCTACACTTCAAGTTTTTAATCTATGATAAGTTATTTCTAGTTTCATTCTTTCTTGTTTATGGCTTTCATTATGTTCACCCATCTTTCCCTTCTTTTTGATAATGTCAAAGGGGGAGAAAGGTGTTATGCTTGTATATTTCCTTGTATTGAATTTCTTAAAGGTACAAAGCTCCGCTTCACATACAAAGGGGGAGATATACATCTTAGGGGGAGAAGTTTTCCGGAAATTTCAAAGCATCTAAGAAGATTGTTTGTCATCATTAAAAAGGGGAAGAATGTGAAGTCAAGCTTCTCCATGGTCAACACTTGTTTTGATGAAGACACATCTCTTAGTTGCAATATGATAAGAAGGCAAAGATGATTTTCAAGATTAAAGCATCATGTTCAAGACTTAGATTTCAAGAAGATGTTTCATGAAGGTATATTAACAATTATACACAAACATTAAAGTCTTAGATGCTCAATCAAGAACTAACATCATTGCATAAGTTTTTCTTAACCTTGGCATGTTTCAAATTTGCATTTTTCAAAGTTAAGGATATGTAAATCGATTTACATTTATATGCAATCGATTTACATATGCTATTTTAAAGCATTTTTCACTTTTTAACTAGGTGCAATCGATTTACATCTTGATGCAATCGATTGCATGCTGCAAAATTTTGAAAAATTGGTTAACATTGGCATGTGCAATCGATTTGCATTATAGTGCAGTCGATTGCAACCTGTACAGATTTGAAAAATCATTATTTTTCATAACACCTCTTCATGTATCTTTTCATGGAACCTTTTCATGATGCATTGGCATTTGTTCATGAAATTTTTACTGTTATTACATTGTTTCATAAGGGTGTTATGTGCATATAAATTCTAAACTTTTTCAAATCATTTTTCACCTCTTTCAAAAATATTTTCATAGTAAAAAATTCACAAAAACTCTTAAACTTTTAACAAGAATTTTTCTGCATTACTTCATATCATATAATCAGAAAATTCTTGAGCTATCTAATACTTTATGTCATTGTGAATTATTGTTGGTGAGTATAGTTTAGTGAAAGAGGATTGATCTTGGTGAGTATAGTTTAGTGACTTGTATAGAAAGACTAGGAAGAGTCTTGTATTGTCCAAAACTATAGTAAATTCTATTTCGTGTTGAAAGGGGAGTGAAGTACTCTCGGATTGTGAGGGGAATCACTATATATCGCCGTGTCCACTTTACTTTTTCGCTTTACCGCATTTTAACTTAGAACAATAATAAAAAAGATTCAACCATCAATAAAACTCCGGAAAAATTTCTAAGAACCTAATTCACCCCCCTCTTAGGCGCACTCGTATACTTACACGCTTGATCGAATCTATCTGTGCAAATGGGCTTATCAAACCCTAACCTTGGCATGTGCTTTTTATAAACTATTACCAACCGATATTTTTAACTCGTAACTATTAATTCGAACGCAAAGTAAACGCTCTGTTAGCAAAAATCAAAACCCCATGTCACATTTGGGTCCCTAACTAGCGCAACTATAGAAAGGCGGTGATATCACAAAACAATCTATGTGGATCGATAAAAAAAAACCAACTCTATTTATACTCTAACAATTTTCTAATGACTAATATTATCCAATACAACCCAAAATTAAGTTTCCATCAGTAACTTGTATGATGGCAATGACTTGATTAACAAGTAAGCCAATTAATCCTTATCTGAGACATGTATTTACTTATACTGTTGAATTGGGTGTAAAGGATAATGAATTAATCATGCATGCACCTACTTGCTATAAGTGCAAATCTCTTCATTTTTATTTTGGTCTTCAAAATATTGAAGCCAATCACCAAATTGTACAGCTTCTTCATAGCACAGTAAATGTATGCATGCGTATCATAAACCTAATCTTTATAAATAAAGAAAATTATAATACAATAGTGGTGCTTACAAAAATAGTTAATAATAAAACATGGATTATGACTGAAGTGTAGGAGTTGCACTTCAAATCATCAATCATTAGAAAAAGAATATTAGATATTACCGAGTCTATTGGAAAATAGTAATATTCAACATTAGAACAAAAACATCCATATCAATATTGCATTACATGATAATGGAAAGCAGGTTATCTTCCACTCAATGCAAGCCAATGGTTAGACAGGTCTATGGACAAAAAATTACCTGTAATGACCATTATCAATTAATATTCCATATCTTGTCTTTTTTAGTTCCCTAAGTAATGGTGTGCAACAAATCCTATAATAAACAAGTAAATTATGATTTCATCTCGAATCTCGGGTTGTAGTATGGTATCTATTTGTTAGGAATTTAGAAAGAGATGCAGTGAAGCACTTCAAAAATCACAATACAGGCAAAATGGTTATGATGTATTGTTGTTGAACGCTTTCGCATATAGAACAAAGCCTGAGGAAAGTGAAGCAAGAATGATCGAGACCCCCAGCCTAGAATGCCAAAATTCACACCATGTCAAGGGTCTAGTGACCCGGACCAAAACCTTCTGAAATTGTTCATTCAAGTCGTCGAGTGAACCGGTGTTGTCTATTACTATATCAGCTTTACTCTTTTTATCATCCAGTGGCATTTGAGCATTAATCCTATTCCGACCATCCTCTTCACTAGATTTGTCTCTTGCTAAGAGTCTCTGAATCTGTGTTTCAGGATCAACCCACACAACAATAATGGGCGTCGTGAACTTGTCTATCTTGGCCTCAAATAACAAAGGGACATCAAGAACAATGACCTTATAACCTTTTAACCATAGCTTCCCAACTTCCCAAAAGATCCCCGACGATATATAAGGAGCCAACAATCTAAAGCAACAATCACAACCAGGACTTAAAAGTAAAGAAAATAAAATAAAATAAAATGTAATATAATTCACGCAGCATAAACTCAGAATACCGGTTGAGAAATTGACGCTTATCAGGATCCGCAAAAACGATTTGACCAAGTCTGGGTCTGTTAACTTCCTCATTTTCTAGAAGAATTTCCTCCCCGAACGCCGCAACGACTTTTTTCCATCCACCACTACCTTTCTTCAAAGCCTCCTGGTAAATCGAATCTCAATAACCACGGAACTTGTAAGGAGTTTGCCACATTAAAAGAGAAACTAAAAAATTAAAATAAAACACAGAAAAAGAAACATACATGAGCAACTACATCAGCATCGACAATAGGAATGTCATGAGACTTGAATAAATTGGAAACAGTGCTCTTGCCACTTGCTATTCCGCCGGTCAGTCCAACGATCCTCATTACTTCTATCGATCACTGCACCCTTCCAGCTTGTCAGCTATTTATTCTGAGCTTTCTTTCCTTTGCCCTGGTGAAGCAGTGACGGTCAGGAAAACATTACATATTGGAACATATTATAGGTACACACATAAATAACTCAAATAATTATTCAAATGTAAGCATTTTGTACATAAATTTCCAATATTACAAACTACAACAGGACGAGCAAGAGATACAAATGTCAAAACACTGATCAAATATATTTATTAATCAATAAAGGTACAACACCACTAGCATAACAGTAATTTCTCAAATGAAGAAATTAGGCTACTTAAGTAACAAGTCAAGATATTAACATGAATCAAACCAAAATTTATTTTCCTTTGTTTATATAACAATTGAGGAAACGTGTGCCACATGTGATTATAATAAACCTGAAAGTGGCATCCAGGCTATAAGCTATATCCATCATTGCCTTTAAATTTCTCTAAATTTGTCGCAAATCCAAATATCTCTGAGGCATTTCATCAAACACCTTTCTTGCACTTTATTTTTTATAGGTTTCAACAAAACCTTAAAAAAAATTGCTTTTTAACTTGGATTGTGGGTCTTCTACAATAAGTGGATAAACCGAACAGGAAAGCTGGATTCTAAATAATCCCAAATAACAAATACTAAGATTTTATGCAAACAAGAAAGTTAATGGAATCACATAAATATAACAGAGCTTTTACTACAATGATTGCAACAACTTGGATTCTAATGATGGAAGCTTTGAGTTGGGTTTCTTCAGTCTAGGTAGTTCCTCAATAGGCTAAATTATGAAAAGAAAACTATATGTTTAGAGGAGAAATCTTGCTTGTGAGAGTGATTGTTGTTGTAGTGAATATTCCACTAATCTACACTAAAAAACATCTACGCAACCGATCAAATCTTATTTCATCTGAAGTACTTTAAAAAATGATTATCCCACAATTAAATTGCATCAATTCCATCTTTCTTATTTTTAAAATTATTAATTTCAGTAGTTATTGAGAATTAAAATTTTGTTGTTCATGCGATGCAAGAATTCTTATGAATTAACCCAGTTAAAGAATTTCTTGATACAGGAGAAAACATCTTCAACTCTACCAGTTCCAAAACAAGCTTTCAACAAGATAACTCTTCCCAAAAGCAAGTGTTTACTCAAAGAAGATCATACACTATCTATATTAATGCAAACAATTATTATTATATCAGCCTTGCAGTGTATGTTTTCTCATACACTAAATAATTTCTCAGTTAAAAAACAAAACCCAAAATCTCAAATAATTTGTATGAATTTGGGAATATATGTTTCAGGAAAATCCCTAAGAAGTATTTCTCACCGGACGTGGAAAGTAATAGTAAATAAAAGAATTAGCCTCATATTTAGTTTAGATAATGTTGATTTATTCGAAATCGAATATTCATCAGCCAAATAAATAATAAAATTGGTAAATAACAATGGAATCTAAAATTAATTAGAAATCATAAAATAATAGAAAAATGTCTCATATCGATTTTAGACAACGTCGAATTATTTATGAAATCGAATGATAATGTCATAGACCATAAAATAATATAATAAATCGAGAAATATGAAAATAATAAAGAGATGGAAAAATTGATCTCATATAGGTTTAGATAACGTATATTAAAAAATCGAATATCAATAAATCTTATATTATATCATTGGCCCTAAAAAAAATGGATACGGAAGCAAGCTGAAACATTAATGGAAAAAGAAATGAATCAAGGAAATCCAACAATAAATTACCAATGAAAATTAAAAGAAATAAAAAAATATATAAAACAAGTTAGAGAGGGGTGTGTAATGAGAAAGTCAGATGGGACAATTTTCTTTAAAGAGAACAAGTGAAGCCCAAACCACCATGGCCTTGAATGAAAGGGGAAGAATCGATAGGGACTTGGTTGGTTTCAAAAAGCAAAGTTTAAAAAACAAACAAACAACAAAAACCAGTCCACCAAAAGCACTGTGGCAATGCACTCATCATCAGCCACATCAATAAATACCTAAATAAATGAAAAGAGACATCTTCATTGCACAGATATCATCCTTTCCAAAAGAGACATTTCATTGCACGTAATAGAAACGAAAATCCATAATCTCAGATCAAAATAGAAACGAAAATCCATAACCTCAGATCAAAATAGAAACGAAAATCCACACATATCAGTCAACGAAGCAACAAAACCCTATCCCCCAACCCCCAATTTCATAGTATTCGTTGCGATTACAACATACAAGAATCAACTCAGAGTGAAAAAGGATAAGAGATTCAAGGATCTACCGATTGAAACGCGTCCAAGTTCGATTAGAAGGTATGAAATCTTTCTATGCTCTCAAATCCGCTTCTTCCTCCTTGCCAAGATTTGTGGTTTTCAATTGAGCTCTCAGTATTAGTGTATTAGGTTTTCTGCGCCTCTCTGAGTAGCTAGGGTTTTTAAGTCTCTCTGTGCCAATCATTGAATCCTTATATAGTGGAATATTTCAACATATCTGATACGTGTGAGGATTTTTTTTCAGACGTGTGAATGAGCTGTGCAATTTGCTGAGAAGGTGAGTGGAATTGGTGTGGGGACCAAATTGGTGAGCTGGCTTGTGGTCCTGCGAATTTGCCCGAGATTTCACTGAGGTAAATTTAAGTTTTACTGCTCTGAATTTCTGTGTTTTCACTGCTTGAGTTTTGACTTTGCCCTGCTTGTAATGCTGAATTTTGGTATGAATTCTTCATTGAATTTCACCTCCTTGTATGCACCATTTTGAAGACTATTTTGACTACTTATTGTGGATATTGACCTTCCTTGCCTTCTGAATTTGCCTCAACTTATACTCTAAATCAATTTTCTTGTGTGTATTTGATTTTATTTTTTTTGGAATGTAATGTTTATGACGATGAATCTTGAATCATACTCTTGGACTGAATTTGTATTCATTGTTTCTTCATGCTTGAAATGATTTCTGATACCAGTTCTGGTTATGATCATTTGAAATCTCTTTCTCATTCTCACGATTTGATTTGTTGAAAATTTCTCTAATAGCTTGCTATGATTATGTCAAAACAGGCCCTTTTATGGTTTCTCTAATGGCTTGCAATGATTTGTTTTTTTTCAAGTTCTTTTCAGTTCAGAACATATGTTAATCCTCATCACTCTTTTTTACAGGTCTGAATGTTATTGGTCTACCTTCAAAACATATTATTTCAGGAAAATGAAGCTTTGAAGCAGGTCAGGATCTTATGGAAGTTGTGGCTAACTGATGATTACTAAGAAGAAATTCTGGATAGGACATATGATGCATTGCCGAGACGTGTTTCTACTCTCATAGTATTTGTGTATCATAAATGTGTTTTGAAAGAGGCTACTTTAAAAACGCAGACCTGTCGTTTTCTTCAAAGTTTTGTTCTTTTTGAGTCCAAATAGCTTATGACTTTATTCTAGTAATTGACTCAAATTTCAAGAATAATCCGATGTAATTCATAGATGTAGCAAAAACTTATGGTTGTATCCACTATGAGTAAAGAAATCTGACATTTCATGACAGCTCTTACCAATTTCCATCCTATTTCCATTTGGATTTCGAAAACTTATGCTAGAATTGTTTTGGCTTCAAATTCACATGCGGGCAGAGGGCGTAACATGGCTGATTTATCCTCGGGGGAATCCCCATCGTCATTTATAGGAATACGAGGATCGAGATCGATCGTGTTGATCTGAAGTGTTGGCTTTTTCTCGTGCTGAACGTCGCCGGCTGGAGAGTCTTCATCCCTTGTGTGCTTACCGTTTTTCGGTGTGGTCTCTATTACGGTCTGGCCTTTGGTTGCTGCTTCAAAGCATCTCCTCGCTTCCTTGATGTACCCGTGAAGGGTAACTATGTGGCCCTTCTCTATGTAATACTTCATTTTGAGGTGGACCGTTGAAGGGACGACGATGAGTTCAGCAAGTGTGGGTCTCCCCAGAATGCACTGATAGAGTGAAGGACAAACGATTACGAGGAAATGTGTTTTGATCGTCTTGGAGGCATCTCCTTCCTCGAATGTGACGTTTAACTCGACATAGCCCCAGGGCTTGGCGGTGGCTCTGTTGAATCCGTGCAAATCAGAACCCACGTACGAGAAAAGTTTTCCTTGGTCAAGCTGTAGCGCTCGAAAGAGAAAAGTGTACATGATGTCGACTGAGTATCTTGTGCATATCAGTCTTTGTCATTTTTGTAAGGATCAACAAAGGGACGTAGGAGTTGGGAGATCCTTAGAGTAGTTCCTCCCTGTAGAAAGTGATTGGTTGGGATTACCCCTTGACTCTCTCAATAGATGAAAGCTGAATTAGTAATGAATCAACCAGATGCTCGAGGTTTCTACTAACGGATCCAACAGTCATCTCGTTGTAGCCCCCACCTAAAATGAGCATGGCCGAAGGGAAGCATTCCCAGGGACTATGTGACGCAAAGTATCTTGTGTGCAAGAGGTGTCGAGGAATGTAGAAATCCTCGGGTCTGGTGACGGATAAGGCTACCTGCATGGGGGAAGCCTCCTCGACAACTTCATCGACTCTCTTCATTTCTTCTTATCGAGGAGCCCCATCTTTGACGTATTTCTTGAGGTTCCCTTCTTTGATGATGATCTCAATGGCGTCTTTGAGATGAATGCAGTCTTTGGTGGCGTGCCCGTGGCTGCGGTGGAATCGACAATACTTACTCTTGTCGGTATTGGCCTTTGAAGTAGTAGGTTTAGGGAAACAAACGTCTCCTTGTTTGAACTCAGTTTTGATGCACTCGTTGAGGTTCTTCTCGCGAAGAGCAGTGAGAAGGGTGTATTCTGAGAATCGAGCAGTCGATCATCTGCTTTCTCATGGACAATCATCCTTTCATTTTTCTCGTCACGGGGCCTCATCGTCGTCCTTTTGCCTATGAGTCTTCGCGTTTTCCTGATTTCGTGAATCTCTATTTTTGTACGCGACTTCTTTCTCTTCATACTGGATGTACGCTTGGGCCTTATGGAACAGTTAAACAAGGGATTAGGGAGGTTCGATACCCACAGCTATTCGGAATTCACTATTGGGACGTAGGCCCTTCTCCAAAATATACTAATTCATGTGGTCAGTGGTATGGCCTCTTTATTGAATCAGTCAACGTAGTCCCTTAGGGGTTCTTCCTTCCCCTGTATGATCCCTTCGAAGGTAGCTTCAGACTTCGGATGACGCCTAGATGTGGTGAAATGCCTGGTGAATTGATTTTTCAGGACCTTCCATGACGTGATGGATCCTGCGGGGAAATGTTTGTACCACGACAAGACACATTTGTGCAAGGTGATAGGAAACAACATGCATTTAATTGCACCCCCCACATTGTGATTGTGGAGCATGGCTTTGAGTTTTTCAATGTGGTCGTCAGAATCGGTCGTCCCGTCATATGCCTCCAATTTCGGTATTCAATAAAGAAAATCCATATGGCTTAGGACCCCGACTTGAGAAGAAGCCTCCGCACAGAACTCAGATACAAATAGTCATACAATGAAACAATAAACTGGAAGGGATTACATTAACATAAAAGACCCTGTAAGGAAAAAATAAACAAAGTATTCCCCGAAGGGTTACAGGTCTTACAAAGTACAAGAGAAATAACAAAGGAAATAAGCAGGGATTCCTACAACAAGCATATAGGTAATCCAAATACAACTGAAATAAAGAGACTAAGACATAGGAAACTGGACGTCCTTCAGATGCCAGCTAAGGTGTCGAAAAACTTCGAACAATCGGGCTACGTTTGGGTGCATAGGGTCTTCAATAAGCTTCTTGATTAACAAATCCCTGTGCTCGAAGGATGCGTGTAAATCACTGATTTTTTGTATGAAAACGTCTTAGATCCCCTCACTAGGCCCAGGTTCAAACTTAGCCTTCTTCGTTTCATCCAACATCTTGAGACTTGTTATTTCCTCTTGGGCTTCCTCCAATTCCTTCAAGTTTCGCTATAGCTGTTGAGTTTTCTCTTTGCACCTCTTGTGGGCCAGCTCTAGCTCTTCTTTCTGAGAATCAATTTGGAATCGCAAGTGCTCTTTTGTTTCCTCATGCTTCTTCTGAGCTTTGTCCCACTTAAGTAATAGTCTGGTTAGCTTCCCTTAAATACTTCCTAGTCTTCTTGCGTTCAGATTCCTTTATAATCTCTATAGAACCCCTTCTCCTGAAGTAAGCTTTTTTCCCTGCATATTCTTTCTCCTTGACTTCTCTCTCTTGTTGCATCATCTCCATCTTTCCTTCCAAGATCTTGTTGGCATGTACCATCTGGTGATATAACCTGCTTTGCTCTGAGACCTCCAATCTAACTGCTTGAAGTTGATCCTCCAATTTCTGATATTCCTCCAAAGAGACAGTGGTTTTGGGATCAACCACTGCAGGAGAAGGAGAGAAAGGTAACAACATTGTCTGAGCTTTCCTCTTCAGCCAAGCTTCGTATTCAGGAAACGTCTGGTTGTTACTTTTTCCTAAACAATCCACACCCCTCTTTCTAATAAGCTTCCAGGTGTAACACCCCATTTTTAATATTTAATCGTCGGGTATTTTTGGTGTTGTGTTAACCTTGTTTAAGACATATATCCGGGGCCGACCCTAGGGGTAGGCCACCAAGGCTACCGCCTAGGGCCTCACATTTTTATTTAGTTTTTATTGATTTTAACTAATTGTTTTTTAAATAATTATTTGAATTATATTATATATTAATTAAATAATATTTTATTTGTTTCAAAATAATATTGATGATACTTTTACACAGTTAAAAAAAATATAATTTATAAAAAAAGAAAGAATAATAATTTCACTAAATTATTTTTATTGTCGGTATATTCAAATTATTGTTAAACAAAAATAGAGAAATCATAAATTATGAGTATTAATTAGATGATATATTGAAAAATAAAATATAAAATTATATTGAAAATTAAACACGACATTTATTTTGAAATAAAATATTTTTTCAAATGTGACACTTATTTTGGAAAGAATGAATTAACATCTATTTAGAATATATGGTAATATAAATCATATAAATGTATTGTTTAATTTGTTGATTTAAAAATTATATGTACAAATATTAAAGTTTTGAGTTTAGAAGACTTGTTATCAATTAAACAAAAATATTGATATTGTTTTTCAATTATGATTTTTTTTTAAATAATGAGAAGAGTGTTTAGATGAGTTAATTTTATTATCAATTGAAATAAAATACTAAATAAATTGATTATAATAATTAATAATTCTACATCATAAAATAATTTAAATTTAATAATTTTAAAAAGAAATATTTATTATATTAAAAATATTTAGTTTTAAATTTCGCCATAGGCCTCGAAAAGTGTTGGGTCGGCCCTACATATATCTTGTTGTTTTTGGTGTTGAGTCCTAGTGGGACGGGTAGAATCGGGTGCACTTAGTGATAGCGAGTGTACGAATAATAATGATAAGACCATTTAATTAATTATTTTATTATTATGATCATTATTAATAAATATTATTATTACTATTATTAATATTATAATTATTTTCCATAAAACAATATTAGTAATATTAGTAATTAAAATTAATGTTATTATTAATTGGAATAAAGGGTAAATTAGTAAAAGTATTGGTGAGGTCTTTGGAAGAGAATTAGTCTAATCAGAGAATTAGTGGGAGATTAATTGTACAATCTTGGGAGAAGAGCAATAGAGGCTAGGAAGAAGGAAGAACAATCTAGGGCATAATTCATGAAGAAATTCATAGGAATTTTCACATAAATTCGAGGTAAGGGGGAGAATGGATTTATGATGTTTGTGAATAATCTGTAATTACATGTTGTTTGATGCGAATCTGTAATTACATGTTGTTTGATGCGAATCTGTGATTTTGATGATGTGTTCTTGGTGAAAATATGATGAAATATTGTTGTTGCTATTCTGGATGATATAAATTGATGCAGATATTGTTGTTGTTGATTAACAAAACGATTTATAGATCTAGAACGAAAACCTAATCTGTAATTAGTAATGTAGATGAAAGAAGAATGAAATTAGGAGAGTAAAACTGGACTAGAATTGATTTTAGGCCAGGTATGAATCACGAAATCGAGAATTGTGAGAAACAGATCTGGATTGAGGAAGAAAAGGCATAAAAGTGTGAATCTCTTTCCGTACGCGTATGGCATTAGGCAATACGCGTATGGATGTGCGAAATTTAGGCATAATACGCGTATGGGGGTGGTGTTACGCGTATGAGGAACGAAAGATGAGGGTCCTCTGCCCATTTGCAGATAATACGCGTATAATGCTAGGTGAAACGCGTACTGGGCAGCGTGTGAGGTGCGTATATGGCGTATGGGCCAACGACAATACGCGTATGACCAAGGTGCAAGGCAAAAACGTGTTGTTTTGTGATTTCAGTCCCGATTTCGCGTGTGTTGCTGATTCTTTTGGTGTGAGGTATGGAAATGGACCTTAATACATATTTAATCGAGGATTGAAATCGAGAATGAGTTAATGATGGATTTTATGTGGATTGAACTAGTTAATAATCGATTAAATCATGTGAGGCTATTATTGGTGATTTTTGGTGAAAATGTTGTTGTGCTTGATCGGATGGATCGTGTAGATGTATAAATGGTGAATTATACATGTTGTATGCATTTTCATAGTCATGCATACATTGTTGAATTATTGTTGGGATGATCGTGTCGGACGGGCGAATACGATCATCTGTACTCCGTTATGGAGATTGTTGGGATGATCATTGTTAGATGGGTGTATGTGATTATCGTGTTCGATTGAATGAACAAACCTGGTACCACATGCATTGTGTCATATTGAGTCATATTGCATAACTATGGTTGTGTTCTGGACTGGGCCTAGACGATATGCTCGACATGGCCCAATGCTCGTCGGGTATAGGCCCAAACGCCCGGGCACATGAATGCGTCGGGCAAAGGCCCTTCCATCCACGTCGAAGGGACATCACCTCGACGACTCTACTGCGTGTCGGGCAAAGAGCACGTCCCCCGTTCATTGATCTTCATCCACATACCACCTACCTATATCACGGACACATGAGCCAGGTCGGGCAGAACCACGTCTGCCACCTCATCTGGCACGTCACCCAACTCCCCTATACTATCTCCGTAGGGATAAGGGCAGTTGGACCAGGGGATAGACTTTTGGTCTAGGTCTTCACGCTTCTTACGCGTCCCCTGGCAGATCCTCCTTGGGCTTAGCTAAATCCAGCCCATTTGGAGCCTTGGCCCAGCGCTGGGGGCTCAATATAAATACCCTTTCATAGCAAAGGGTCAGGTATTCTAACTTACTCTCTAATAACCTTACTCTGTACCTCTTCTGACTTAAGCATTGGAGCACCTTGCAGGTACACCCCCCTCACTCACATTACTCTCTGGCCCAGTCTTCAAATCCTTGGAAGGCCCTCCTGATCAGGTAAGATCAGGTTGAATTGTCGTTGCATAATTATTGTTGTATCTGTTGTTGTTGGATTTATTGGTGTACTTGTTATAATTGTGATTATGTGTGATAAACTACCCTAAGATGTTATATACACCGTTTATGTTTGAATTTTGTTTCTCACCCTTTTGTTGTTGTTGTTGTTGTTGTTTTTGCGTCTGTACATCTTTGGAAGTACAGAAAATCCAGGTACTTGAGAGTGCATGTGCTTGTTCGATTCTAGGACGCTATGATACGTAACACTGGATGGGGAATCTTTCAGTTGTTTATTTTATTTGGTTACGTATCTGTTTTGTAAAACTGATCTTTGAGGATATTTTGTTGATACTGGCTTATTGTCTGAGTTGAATTAATTGGTTATTTTCGTTGTTTTTAATGAAGAACCTATTTTGGTTATTGTTGTTGAAATTAATGTGGCATTCCACTTTGAAAAACTCTGATTTTTGTAGTATGATGTTATTTTAATAATTTTGGGAAAGTGGGGTGTTACAATTGGTATCTGAGCAGGTCGGTCCAACTGGCCAGATGTTGTGTCGAGTCAGTCCTTAGAATAAGAGTTGTTGTTGTGTTCTAACCTGAGGTGGTTATGTTTGTTGTATTAGAATGGAAGGAAGGAATGATGTTGCATTTGCTGCTGCTATGCAAGCCATGACACAAATTGTTGAGAACATTAGTCCAACTGTTGAGAATGCTGAATTTCATGATCTGGATCAGTTCAGAAGTAACAAGCCACCTACGTATGAAGGAGGTATTTTGGATCCTGAGGCTGCACAAAAATGACTGAAGGCTGTTGAGAAGATCTTCAGGACCATGGGGTGCAATGATGACCAGAAGGTGATGTTTGGTACTCAAATTCTTGAGGGAGAAGCTGAGGTCTGGTGGGACAACAGTCGCCACAGGTTGGAGACTGCAGGTACTGCTATTACTTGGATTATGTTTAGAGGTGAGTTTCTGGAGAAGTACTTTCCAGAAGACATTCGCAGTGCTAGAAAGGTTGAATTTTTGGAATTGAAGCAGGGTAATATGACTGTGGCTGAGTATGCCGCAAAGTTTGAAGAGCTGGTGCAATATTGTGCACATTACAACACTAAAGATGCTATGACTTCGAAGTGTTTGAAATTTGAGAAAGGGTTGCGTCCTGAGATCAAACTGGGCATTTCTTGCTAGAAGATCAGGAACTATCCAGAGCTGGTGAGTAGGAGCAGGATTTATGATAATGATAACAGGGCTCAGATTGCTCACTACAAAGTTGTGAATGATAAGAAGGGTAAGCAGAGATTTGGGGGTACTCCTTATAGTGCTCCGGCGGATAAGGGTAAACATAAGTCTATTGCTGACAAGAAGCCCAGTGGGGGAGGGGTGACTCCCAATCCTGTGAAGTGTTTCAGATGTGGAAGCACGAGTCATCGTGCTAACAATTTCCAGAATGAAGTTAATAAGTGCTTCAAGTGTGGGAGGACATGTCATGTGGTAGCTGACTGCATGGCTACTATGCCTACTTGCTTTAATTGTGGTGAACAGGGTCACATTAGTACGACTTATCAGAAACCGAAGAAGACTTAAGAAGCCAGTGGTAAAGTGTTTGCTTTAGTGGGAGCCCAATCCACTAATGAGGAGTGTTCCGTCAAAGATACTTGTTTTATTAATAGTACTCCTTTGATTGATATTATTGATACAGGTGTAACACACTCGTTTATTTCTGTTGATTGTGTGAATAGGTTAGGTATTGTACCGTCTACTAGAGTAGAGGATGACAATTGAAACTCTGTCTATTGGTTCTGTGGTGACATCTTTGGTGTGTTTGAAGTGTCCGCTTACTATTTTTGATAGGGATTTCTGTGTTGATTTAATTTGTTTACCGCTTGGGAATTTGGATGTTATTTTGGGGATGAACTAGTTGGAGTTCAACCGAGTTTATATTGACTGCTATAGGAAGAAGTTGTTGTTTCTTACTCCTGAAGAGGAAGTGTTGGATAATTTCTTGTCTACTAAAGAGTTGAGGACTTTGTTGGAAGACGAGGCGAAGATGTTTGCATTGTTCGCATCGTTATCTGTTGACTGTAAGATATCGGTTAGTGAGTTACCAGTTGTGAATGAATTTTCGGAAGTGTTTCTAGATGATATTACGGAATTACCTCCGACGAGAGAAGTTGAGTTTACTATTGATCTTATTCCTGTACAAGGCCTATTTCTATGGCGTCGTACATGATGTCTGCGTCATAATTGACTGAATTGAAATCTCAGATTAAAGAGTTGCTGGATAAGAAATTTATTAGGCCAAGTGTGTCGCCGTGGGGAGCTCCAATGTTGTTGGTGAAAAAGAAGGATGGTAGTATGTGGTTGTGTATCGATTACCTTCAGTTGAACAAGGTGACCATTAAGAATAAGTATCTGCTTCCAAGGATTGACGACTTAATGGATCAGATAGTTGATGCGCGTGTTTTCAGTAAGATTGATCTAAGGTCAGGTTACCATCAGATTCAGGTGAAAGAAGATGATATTCATACGACTGCATTTAGAACTCGGTATGGATATTATGAGTATGTTGTGATGCCTTTCAGAGTGTCTAATGCACCTGGTTTACTTATGGATTATATGAATTGTATTTTTCATTCTTATTTAGATAAGTTTGTTGTGGTATTTATAGATAATATACTGATTTATTTTAAGAGTGGAAATGCTCATAAGAAACATTTGAGAGTTGCTTTGCATGTGTTGAAAGATAACAAGTTGTTTGTGAAGTTATCGAAGTGTGAATTTTGGCTTGATAATGTGAGTTTCTTAGGTCATATTATATCTGGTGATGGTATAACAGTGGATCCTTCTTAGGTTAGTGTTGTGTTGCAATGGGAACCTCCGAAGACTGTGACGAAGATTTGAAGCTTTCTTGGGTTGGCAGGTTATTATCGGAGATTTATTCAGGGATTTTTTAATTTGGCATTGTCGTTGACTCAATTGACTAGAAAGAGTCAAGCGTGTATTTGGGATGCAGCTTGTGAGGAAAGTTTTAAAGAATTGAAAAAGAAATTGACTACGACACCAGTGTTGGTTTTACCAAGTCCGGGTGAACCTTTTGTTGTATATTGTGATGTGTCCAAGATGGGACTAGGTGGTGTATTGATGTAAGACGATAAGGTGGTAGCTTATGCTCTGAGACAGTTGAGAGTGCATGAGAGGAATTATCCTACTCATAATATTGAGTTAGCTGCAGTGGTTTTTGTGTTGAAGATTTGGAGGCACTATTTGTATGGGTCAAGATTTGAAGTGTTTAGTGACCATAAAAGCATGAAGTACTTATTTGACCAGAAAGAGCTAAATATGAGACAACAAAGATGGTTAGAATTTCTGAAAGATTATGATTTCAATTTGAGTTATAATCCGGGTAAGGCAAATGTTGTAGCAGATGCTTTGAGCCGTAAGGCAATTCATATGTCGGCATTGATGGTGAAAGAATTGGAATTGATTGAACAATTTAGAGATTTGAGTATGGTTTGTGAAACGACACCTGAGAGTGTTAGGCTTGGAATGTTGAAGGTGAATAATGATTTCTTAGATGTTATTAAAGAGAATTAGAGACTTGGTGTGAAGTTTGTAGACTTTATGCCTACCGGAGACAATGATCCCGAAAGTGATTTCCAGGTAGATAATTCTGGTGTGTTGAGGTTCCGACGCAGAATTTGTGTGGAGGACAATACTGAGTTGAAAAGTCTATTTTAGAAGAAAGTCATCATGGTAGCTTAAGTATTCATCCAGGAGATATGAAGATGTATTAGGATTTAAAGAAATTGTTTTGGTGGTTTGGTATGAAGAGGGATATAGCGCGATTTGTGTATGCTTGCTTGGTGTGTCAGAAATCGAAAGTGGAACATCAAAAACCTTCTGGAATGATGCAACCGTTAGAAATTCTGGAATGGAAAAGAGATAGTATTGCTATTGACTTTGTTACTAGTTTGCCGAATACGGCGAGAGGATTTGATGCTATTTGGGTGGTTGTGGATAGACTTACGAAATCCGCACATTTTATTCCTATTAATATGAGTTTTCCATTGACGGAGTTGGATGAAATTAGTATTAGGATAATTGAAAAGATGCATGGTGTTCCTTCCAGTATAGTTTCTGATAGAGATCTAAGATTTACTTCTAAATTTTGGAAAAGTTTGCAGGAGGCTTTGGGTTCAAAGTTGAAATTGAGTTTGACTTATCATCCACAAACGGACGGTCAGTCAGAAAGAACTATTCAGACTTTAGAAGATCTGTTGAGGACCTGTGTATTGGAACAGAGTGATGCATGGGATACTCATTTTCCATTAATTGAATTCACGTACAATAATAGTTACCATTGTAGTATTGAAATGGCGCTGTTTGAAGCTTTGTATGGTAGGAGGTGTAGAACGCCTTTATGTTGGTATGAAACTGGTGAAAATGTGGTGCTTGGACATGAAATTGTACAACAGACTGCTGAGGCAATTCAAATTATTAGAGAAAAGATGAAAGCCTCTCAAAGTAGACAGAAGAGCTATCAAGATAACCGGAGAAAAGAATTAGAATTTGCTGAAGGTGATCATGTGTGTTTGAGAGTTAATCTAATGACATGTGTTGAATGTGCTTTGAAATCAAAGAAGTATGATCCTAAGTTCATTGGACCGTACCAAATTTTGCAGAAAGTTGGTACTGTTGCTTATAAGGTGGTGTTACCGCCAGGGCTTTCGAACTTGCATGATGTGTTTCATGTATCGCAACTTCGGAAGTATGTGTCTGACCCATCCATGTTATTCAGAGGGACGAGGTGCAGGTTAGGGAGATTCTTATTGTGTAAGCGTTGCCGATAAGAATTGAAGATCGCAAAATGAAGAAACTCAGAGGTAAAGAGATTCCTATGGTGAGAGTAGCTTGGGGTGGAGCTTCTGGTGGAAGTGTGACCTGGGAGCTGGAAAGAAGGATGTAAGAGTCGTATCCAGAACTTCTCTCATTAGGTACATTTTCGAGGACGAAAATATTCTAAGTGGGGGAGAGTTGTAACACCCCATTTTTAATATTTAATCGTCGGGTATTTTTGGTGTTGTGTTAACCTTGTTTAAGACATATATCTTGTTGTTTTTGGTGTTGAGTTCTAGTGGGACGGGTAGAATCGGGTGCACTTAGTGACAGCGATTGTATGAATAATAATGATAAGACCATTTAATTAATTATTTTATTATTATGATTATTATTATTAAATATTATTATTACTATTATTAATATTATAATTATTTTTCATAAAATAATATTAGTAATATTAGTAATTAAAATTAATGTTATTGTTAATTGGAATAAGGGGTAAATTAGTAAAAGTATTGGTAAGGTCTTTGGAGGAGAATTAGTCTAATAAGAGAATTAGTGGGAGATTAATCGTACAATTTTGGGAGAAGAGTAAAAGAGGCTAGGATGAAGGAAGAACAATCTAGGGCATAATTCTTGAAGAAATTCACAGAAATTTTCACACAAATTCGAGGTAAGGGGGGAGAACGGATTTAAATTCAGGTGGTTTAACATGATGGTTAGTGAGGACTTCCTTCCCTCGTAGGAATTTTTCTGATATTTCTGATGTTTCTGAATAATCTGTAATTACATGTTGTTTGATGCGAATCTGTGATTTTGATGATGTGTTCTTGGTGAAAATATGATGAAATATTGTTGTTGTTATTCTAGATGATATAAATTGATGCAGATATTATTGTTGTTGATGAACAAAATGATTTATATATCTAGAAACCTAATATGTAATTAGTAATGTAGATGAAAGAAGAATGAAATTAGGAGAGTAAAACTGGACTAGAAACGATTTTAGGCCTTGTATGAATCACGAAATCGAGAATTGTGAGAAACAAATCTGGAATGAGGAAGAAAAGGCAGAAAAGTGTGAATCTCTGCCCATACACGTATGGGACTAGGCAATACGCGTATGGATGTGCGAAATTTAGGCATAATACGCGTATATGGTGGTGTTACGCGTATGAGGAACGAAAGATGAGGGTCCTCTGCCCATTTGTGTAGAATACGTGTATTGTGCTAGGTGAAACGCGTATTGGGCAACGTATGAGGTGCGTATGGGCCAAGGGCAATACGCGTATGGCCAGGGTGCAAGGCAAAAACGTACTATTTTGCAATTTCTATCCCGATTTCGTGTGCATTGCCAATTCTTTTGGTGTGAGGTATTGAAATGGACCTTAATACATATTTAATCGAGGATTGAAATCAAGAATGAGTTAATGATGGATTTTAGGTGGATTGAACTAGTTAATAATCGATTAAATTGTGTGAGGCTTTATTGGTGATTTTTGGTGAAAATGTTGTTGTGTTTGATCGGATGGATTGTGTATATGTATAATTGGTGAATTATACATGTTGTATGCATTTTCATAGTCATGCATACATTGTTGAATTATTGTTGGGATGATCGTGCCGGACGAGCGGATACGATCATCTGTACTCCCTTATGGAGAGTGTTGGGATGATCATTGTCGGATGGGTGTATGTGATTATTGTGTTCGATTGAATGAATAAACCTGGTACCACATGCATTGTGTCGTGTTGAGTCACATTGCATAACTATTTTTGAATTGTCGTTGCATAATTATTGTTGTATCTATTGTTGTTGGATTTATTGGTGTACTTGTTGTAATTGTGATTATGTGTGAGAAACTACCCTAAGATGTTATATGCACTGTTTATGTTTGAATTTTGTTTCTTACCCCTTTTTTGTTGTTTGTTGTTGCGTATGTACTTCTTTGGAAGTACAGAAAATCCAGGTACTTGAGAGTGCGTGGAGTCGTGTTGCTTGTTCAAGTCTAGGACGCTCTGATACATAACACAAGATGGGGAATCTTTCAATTGTTTATTTTATTTGGTTACGTATCTGTTTTCTAAAACTGAACCTTTGAGGATATGCTTTTGAGACTGGCTTATTGCCTGAGTTGAATTAATTGGTTATTTCCTTTGTTTGTAATGAAGAACCTATTTTGGTTATTGTTGTTGAAATTAATGTGGAATTCCTCTTTGAAAAACTCTGATTTTTTTAGTATGATGTTATTTTAATAATTCTGGGAAAGTGGGGTGTTACACCAGGCGCTAGCAGCCTATCTCACCAAAGGTAGATTATCTTTTACCGAAAAATAAAAGGTTTTTGCTAACCATGACTCCTCCGGGATGTCTCTTAAAGTGTACTCCAACTGTCTTCTTAAAAGGATCGGGTTATAATTAATTCCCCCAATAACTCCTAAGAGTGGCACATTCGGGCATCCTCCACAACTAGTGATAAATTATATCCCCTTTAACCTCATGGTGAACCATTTGATATCCTTTGCAGATAACTTCTCTAATCTCTTAGCACACACCAACTTAGGATCATTGAAAGCTTCAGTATTCAGAAGGTGTCTCATAAACCACTTGTGAAACAAAGGAGCATATCAACACACCAAACCTCATCGCCTTTTTTCATTCTTGTAGTGCACAACATACTAGAGATCACCCAAAAGAGTTGGCACTGGATTCTTCAAAATGAACAGATGAATAACATTCATGTCCACAAACTTCTCAAGATCAGCAAACAAGATGATACCATATATGAAGGGAGCTATCAAAGCATATACAGAACTCCACTAAGCTTTGTCAACCTTTTCTTCAGTCTTCTTCAACAAGAACTCCAAGGAAAATCCAGATATCCCACCTTTGGTTCTACTCAAATTAGCATTAATCACATAAGTGCTCAAATAAAGATCCTTAGTAATGTCTTCAGGTGCGAGCTTGACCATTTCTGAGTTAATAGGAACCTGATCCTTCAAAGGTACTCCCAAAATCAAAGAATACTCCTCCAACAAGGGACCCAAATGGAAATCATGGAAGGTGAAGAACCTCAGTTGAGGATCATAATACTGCAACAAAGTGTGAATGGCACTCCTGTCTGAGGCATTCAAATCAACCACCTTGTCTAGAATATCCCCATAATCCTTCCTGGATTCTTCAATGTGATTGGGAGTGATCAAAGTTATCATCTTCTTCAGTGAATCAACCTTGGTTTCAAAAAACTTGTAATGAACATTCTTCTTGCGGGAGTCCTCCATCTCTGAGCTGAATATACTGGAACTAGAGACAAATAACAAATGAACCTGATAATGAAAAACAAAATGATTAATGATAAGATGCAATGCAAATGCAGGGCATGTGATCTGTCTGAAATTGTCTGGATACTGAGCCAAAAACCAAGTGATCTGAAACCCCAAAAGGTCTTCTGAATGATAACCCAGATAAATATCTCAGAACCAAAGATTGAGAACTCCAGGATCAAACCAACCGGATCAGAACATAAGATCACACAAATAACAAATGGTATGATGAGGTCAAGAGTTCCTGCAAACCTGTAAACCCCTCCCAATCTCACGGGTGTGCTCTGGGTAAAACATCACAGACTCTCAAAGCCGAATAAAAATAATACATTCACCATCTCCGAGAAATGGCTCATGACCAAATTAGGGAATCAGTTAAGCATTATGCACTACTTAGGGGGGGGGTCTCAGTGTGAGTCAGGGAAAAACAAGCATCCCTTTTAAGTCCCTAGCTTCAAGCGTTGAAATCGAGAAACAATAGTACATTCAGCCCGTGGGATACAGTACTACTGTCATACGAACAAATGCTTTAACTAAGTTCCTATAAGAGAACCAGACCATCCTATGCGAGTTCCCAGTGGTCCCTCAGGTGCGAATGGGTTTGCCACAAAATGTGGTCTGCCACTGTCACCACTGGAGAGGGCTGTTTCCACAAAGTTTCTTAATGATCGATCCCTAGATGCACATAACTATCAAGGTCTTATCCTAAAGTGGAGGAAATCCCCCCACAAAATATTTCCAAGACGATCGCAGTCTGGGTGTGGAACACATCGCCACTCATCATGGTGAAATAACATGGAAGTATAATGTCTGCCCATGCTAAGTCCTAGGGTGCACTCGAGCCTTGGTAATGGACTCATCTCACAATAACAATCCCCAACCCACCAAAAGAAAACCCGTACATCCAGACAATCCAGACAGTATAATAATGATGCTTGAAAAATAAAATACTGAAAGCAATAAATAAAGCTATAAATAAAACAATAAAATAAACACACAACAACAAACATAAAACACCCAAAGAAATAGAAACACACAAGCGCTAGGAGAGACTCTCAAAGGGAAACCAGAGAGTTTGGGTTCGGTCCCCACCAGAGTCGCCAATCTGTCGCTCCTTGGATTTCCATCCCGGTACAAACGTGAAAGTGGCGCGGAAAAAGGGTCAAGTCGTCAGTCAGACACTTTTATCCCGAAGGAACGAGAAAGGTAATGTTGCACAAACCGGGAGAAAAGAAAGGAAAGGACAAGGTCATGCAAACCAAAGAAATGGGTTCGGGAGTCGGTTACGACATGAGAAGGTATTAGCACCCCAAATCGTCCTCCATACCCGACGGGATCCACACTTGCAAATAAATATGTTTCAATGGGTGAAGAAATGAAAGCTGCTGCAAAAAAGAATAACTGAATTTGGA
Organism: Lathyrus aphaca; assembly: GCA_963966055.1. Lineage (NCBI taxonomy): Eukaryota > Viridiplantae > Streptophyta > Magnoliopsida > Fabales > Fabaceae > Lathyrus > Lathyrus aphaca. The sequence continues at coordinate 685,013,877 of OZ014519.1, read as the reverse complement.
TAAGAAAAGAAAAGAAATGGGGAAAATGTATGAAAAATAAAAGAGTTCTCGAACGGGCCCTACCCCGCTGCCTACGTACCTCATCTGGACATGAGGATCAGAGTTGCCGTAGTTCCCCTAACTAGGGAGGAAAATGACTTGTGTTTTAGAAGCTTGAACTACTTATGAGAACGCTCAAGTGTTGAAGGCTCGTCTGGCACGAGTGTGTTACTGTCTTGCAAAGAAACAAGTAGGAGCAAGTTCTTACGTTATGAGTGAAGGTAATGAGAAAAAAGTCCCAAAGGAGAGACATTTATTCTTTGTTCAGTTTTTTAATGAGTTTTTTGCTTTGAGGTTTGCATAGGTGAGTGTACCTAAGTCTTACTCAATGGTATGTGTACGTCTTACATCATCCCGAAATGGAATGGGCGAGAGGCACACCTAGCTATGAGGGAAATCCCCAAATCTAGTCCTTAAGAGGAAGACTCAGACATACTGACCTACTGGCCTTTATTAAGTGTTTTTTGTGGTTTTTGATTAAGAAGTGTTTTTTAGCTTTTATGTGTGAAATAGTCTCATTCTAAGACCTATTCATCATGATAGATATCCTACACCTTGCCCTGAAATGGGACATATGCAAGTACCCCATGGCAAAGTCTTTTGGCACATGAGAAGACTTGTCAGTTATTTAAGTGTCTTGATGTTAAGTTTGAAGATGAGAAGAGAGAGCACCAAAAGGACCTCAAAGGTAAAAAACTAAAAGGGGGACTAACAATCCTAAATGTTTTCATGCATGGAAATCCTAGGTTAGTGTGGTTTTAAGTCTACCCTAATGAAGAAGGAAAGAAGAAAAGAAAGAAAGAAGAAGAAGAGATTAAAAGGATCAAACTTACTTCTTAAAAGAAGTTAAGTTGATCCTAAAGGGGAAGTGAGGAAGAAGTTAAACATTGATGGCCTAAGCACATCAAAATCACAAGTATTAAAGCATAAAAATAGTTAAGGAGGAGTGTGGAGATGTGGAAGCATCAACCACACCTCTAGACTTACCATAGCCCCTGAAAATGTTAGAAATATTCACACAATGCAACAGAAATTCAAACAAGTTCAAGTTAGGGAATAACAAAGTTCTAAACATCACAAACCATCAAAGTAATAACCTAATGACCACAAAAGATATCTAATGTTAGTCATACAAAGTCACACAAAAAGGAATGAGAAGAATCCCACAAACCACAAGCAAAGCACTAAGGGAGAAGTAAGATGAAAGCATGTGATTAAATGAAGCAAACAAGTCAAAAAGTCACAAGTAAGATCAAAGTAAGAACCTAAACATCTTAATCATGTACCTAAAAAGAATATTTAATCATCAAAGAAAGCATATAGGCACATTTTCAAGCAAATGGGAGAAGATAGGAAGAAGTGTGAAGTGAAACATGATTCATGATTGTGAAAAATGTGACTTAGTGCACAAGGTAAGCATAGGCCAAACAAAAATGACGTTCACAAATCAGAAACAAAAATCATACAACATGTTATCAAGCCTCAAACAAGATCTTATATGATGACACAAGTGTCTTCCTAAGGAAGCAAGCAAACATGGCTCAAAACATCTTCAAATTAGGTCATTCAAAGTCCAGTCCTCAAATAAATAGTAAAAATGCTTCAAAAATTATGCCATTAAACATCAAAGGTCCTCAAACATGTATAAACATCAAGGAAAATCCACAAGTCAAGAATCAAAAGCAAAGTCAATCAAACAATTGGGCAAAGTGAGGCTAGGGTTACACTAGCTTAAGCATGAAGCAACAAACCAAAAGTCATCCAAACAAAACCTAAAAATCATCACAAAAATACCTAAAATACCTTAACATGTTATGGACACATAACAAAATGAACCAGGGTTAGAACTATTTTAGAAGTCAAGTTATAAAATAAAGAAGCCAGGGTATTCATGGTATAAAGCAAAACAAAAGAAATAAATGGAAAATTTAATTCAGGACACTAAAATAAAATAAAAATGAAAATAAAAAATGGAAATTTTTTATAAAATGTCAAAGATGACTCATGAATTTTTTTTTTGTATTTTTTATAATGAGGAAAATATTTAAAAAAATTAAAATGAAATGAAAGAAATAAAAGAAAATAAAATAGAAATAAAGGGGGAAAGGGTGTGATCAGTAACCCATATGCGTTTAAAATGGGACTGGGCCAAAAAAGAGGATGTGAAAAGCAAGATAAGGCCCAACGCGCATAAGAGTTCAGTCAACCAGGGAGTCAAAGTAATCTACATCAATGGTCCAAATTCAATTTCAAAGAATCAGCGCATATGAAGGCTACCATGCGAGTCAAACAAAATAAAAGTATGAGCATCCAACGCATGCAAAGAGGTCAATCACAAAAGTAATTCAATCCAATGGTTCTTAGTGGTCTATTCAAAGTACAACAAATCAACGCACCGACACCAAAGTTAGCAAGCCAAAGTCAAACAAATACGTGCTCACGATTTGAAGAATCACAATATTATCATAAGCTAGAAAACATGAAGCATTTAATGAAAAAAAAAACTCAGCAGCCAGGCACGTGACATTTTTAATTCCCTGGCACAATAATACGCGTTGGATCAACAAAACCAAGGGCTATGATTGTATCCCTAACCTCCAGCCACCCTTCCCACTGTAAATGGTTCGGTGACGGAGCCCTAGCTCCGGTCACCGGAAAACTCATCAACATGAACAAACATGCACAAAAATTCACTAAAAGCTCCAGATCCACTCTATTCACTACACTGAACACAAATCCAAGTTCAAAAACAACAAACAAATAACATGCATCATGAATCGAAGCAAGCAAGTATGGATCTACAAGACTGAATCTCAACAAATCATACATAATACACATCCATTTCACACACCAAATACACGTCCATTTCACACAACAAGAGGAACCTAATGCACACATTTAAATCAAGATCTATGATGATGAATTCATAGCTTACCTGGGATGGAAGCTTGTAAAAAACACCAAGAAAGCCTCTGAAAAAGTGTAGACGCACTCCCTTTGAGCTCTATTTGCAAAATAAATGCAAATATAGGCTTAAAATAGGCTAGATCTTGAGATTCAAGTGTGAGCTCCTCAAATTTGAATCCTCTGGTTCCTTGCACCAAAGTTTGAAATGATGGTTGATTTGTGATCCTTACACCTCACTGATGATGATTGTGCAAAGAAATGGATTAATGTGCTTAAGGATGAAGAGATTCAAAGCAAAATGCAAAAATGGAAATGCAAGAGATTTGAAGATGGGTTAGGGTTTTAGAGATGTGAGGACTCAGAAGCAAGAGATTTGGATGAAAATGCAAATTTGCAAATTTGTGTACACTTCACCATTTGCTCGTGTATCCACGATCACATGTACATGATTATACTCCACTCACTCCACTGAGTACCCTTGGATCAATCACATGACCTGAAATGCTTTGAATCAAGAGTTTTGAATGCATGTGCAATTTTGCATAATGGTGAATTCAAGATGAATAGTGCACGAATTTAAGAGTTTCTTTGGGCAAAAATCCTTGTTATGCATTGCATTTTGGTATTGTGATGAGAAATGAACCATTAGAAGTCATTTTGAACCTTCTTGCAAATGGTACCAAACTTGAATATTTGAAAATTCCTAAAAATAATCCAACTTCCATCAATCATATCTTTTGATCCACAAATGCTATAAGGGAGTTCTAGTACTTTTTGGAAATGGGAGAACAAGACCTACAACTTTCATGTTTATGGAAAACTCATATGAATCCTTCTTGATCATGAAAGAAGGGTTTGAAATTAGGGAAAAAATTGCCAAAAATGGAAAGTTCCATTATATGTCATTTTCCAAATTCAGTAACTTTTCTTCAAACTCTTGATTCTTGACTTTTAAGATCATTCATGCCATTTCTTTCCAAAATTAAGGTCCATAGACTTGAAAAACATGATTGGAACCCTAAAAATCCCATGGTTGACTTTTCTTCTGCACAATTGACCTCTTTCTTCAAATACAAGTAACTGAACCAATGTCTGACTTCCTTGATGATTTTTTGCACCAAACTTCACCCTTAGGCCTTGTATACCATATGAAAACCTTTGACCACAAGAATTAGTCAAATCTATGAGGATACCTTGCTTTGAGGCAAAACCCTAATTAGGGTTTCCTTGTGTTGGAGAATGTTGATTAACTTCTGATGAACCACGCCGTTTCTAGGGCTTTGATGATGAGCCTGGGCTTGTGTAAGATATGAGGATCCCTTGTAGGCTTCTTGCAAGACCACTTGGCTCTTATATTGACTTTGAAGAATCATAGCTTGATGGATGACTGATCACATGCTTTATGCTTCTAATCATGGATGTTATGCCTCATCTTTCTATGCAAAGATACTGAGATATGTATACTATATGCTATGCTATATGATATGAAAAATGAGAGGGAAAATTTTGGGGTGTTACACATACTAGTCTCTCATATTTTGTATAAGGAAAAATAAGAAGATAAAACCCTAATTCAAAAGTGAGAGAGGTTATTTGTTATTCTTGTATACTTATAATCTTGTTTAAAGAGAAAGGAAAGAATAACAGTTTATAACCAATCTTTGTTGTTATCCTTGGTTATCCTAAACCCTAACCCTTGTGGGTTTCTTAACTGATCAAAAAACCAATTATACTTTGTTTTTAAGGCATCTGATTCACAACATAACTCTTAACAAAGTTCACTTTGAGACCTGAGGTAAGCTCAAAAATTACTAGAACTAGTTTGATAGTTAGAAGGTTCTTCACAGACAACACTCCTATCAGCATTGTGTCATCGACACACTGGGGATGAGACACTTCAAACTCATCCAAATCCACCTTGAATCCTTATAACACACCCATTGAGATCACCTTTATTTAGCGAAGCACTAAGACCTCCTACCACAATAAGAAAAAGAAAACGAGCCAAAGAGTCTCCCTACTTCAATCCCTTACAAATCTCTCTGTTGGGCACCCATTCACAAACACTGAGAGGCTACCCGAAAAAACACAAGCACGAATTTGTGCCCTCTACCGGTCATCAAAACAAAATCTTGAAACATGTAATCCAAGGAAGACTAAATAATATAATCATAAGCCTTTTCAAAGTCCACATTAAATAAAAAACATTCTTGTTTAGACCTCATAACAAAGTCTAAAACCTCGTTGAAAGCAACCACACCAAACACCACTTGCCTCCCTTTGATGAAAGTTGTTTGTTTAGTGGATATAAGTTTCCCCATAATGAAACATATATTCAGATACAGACACCGAGACACGACACTGTCACAAACACTCTAATTTCCCCCATAATGAAACATATATTCAGATACAGACATCGAGACACGACACTGTCACAAACACTCTGATGTTGACAATGTACAAAACAAATCAGAACACTAACACCACTACGTAGGATAATATTTGAATTTTATTTATTCATATTATTAAAAGAGTTTAAAATATTATAATGAAAACTAATGTCTTCAATTATTCATTCATATACAAAGGTATGTTGAAGTAAAGAAAAATAATTTTTTTGAAACACTTTTTCAACCGGTGTTTTATACATGTCATATATGTGACTGACACCAATTTATAGAATGTTAGAAGGAATAAACCACTTCTTAAAAATATTTGTCTGATTATTTTGACACATGAATCGTACAAGTGTTAGACAAAAGTTGAATATCGACACTTACTAGATAGATACCGGGTCACACATATTTTTAGATATTTTTAGAGGTACATGTGTTTTATAGCTAATAATAGAGTTCAAATTCAATGATGAAAGATAAGTTGAGATTAAATTAATCATTGGATGATTCTAGCAAATCTGATGTTTAACTTTGTCCATTGTTATTCATTTAGTCATTACACTCCACATCAATGTTTCCTTCGTGACAAAGAAAATGACCTTCAACATTTATGCGATTCTTGCTTTGTGGCATATTAATGCATTCAATTTTTCTACAAAAGTTCAATACCTATTAATTATTCAAACTGTGTACTGTCACACTCTTTTAAAAGAATAAAGATACTGAAATATATACAGCTCATACACTGAAAACTGGTCCATTTCCATTACTCATGTTGAACAATTCTCTCTTTTTCTCTCTCTTTATTGCACCGACAAAACATTAGTACATATAACATAACATCACATTTAATAAAGCTCAAAAGCCAAAGGAAGAAAAAAAACAAAGTGTTGTTGACAGAAATGGAGTACTCAATGAGACTAAGTTCTTTCTCATTATTGTTAGTAGTGTTTCTTGTTGTGATAAGTTCAAATGGAGAAGATCCTTATAGATTCTATACTTGGAATGTTACCTATGGAGATATCTATCCCCTTGGAGTCAAACAACAGGTTATACTTTTATTATTCTTCTGTGTTGTATTTTGTTTTTGTTCTTAGTTTGTTTTCTTATGAAATGTATTGAATGTTTGGTTTATGAAATGGCAGGGTATATTGATAAATGGGCAGTTTCCAGGACCACAGATTGATGCTGTCACTAATGATAACTTGATTATCAGTGTTTTCAATAGCTTGGATCAACCTTTTCTTTTTTCTTGGTTTGTTTCTTTTTCTGCTAAATTTTTTGTTTAGTTTTAGGTTTAAAGTATTAGCAATATCATATTTTTTCATAGTTTCATAGTTAGTTATTATGAAAAAGTGTACGTAATCACAAATATTAGTAAGATTAGTGTCTGTTTCAGACACAGATGCACCTTTTTTCAAAGGTGTCGGTGCTATAGTGATTCTCAGAGATGTTTCTTAACTAGTTCTTATTTATAGGCCATGATTTGAGTGTTAGGCTAATATTAATAGGATGTGATGATTCTTGATTAGGAATGGAGTAGAGCAGAGAAGAAATTCATGGCAAGATGGAGTATATGGAACAAACTGTCCTATTCCACCAGGGAAGAACTTCACTTATGTTCTTCAAGTAAAAGATCAGATTGGTAGCTACTTTTACTTTCCCTCCCTTGAATTTCACAAGGCTGCAGGTGGTTATGGTGGCATCAAAATTAACAGCCGTCCTATGATTCCGGTACCGTTCCCTCCTCCATCAAATGATTTCACCGTTTTAGCCGGAGATTGGTACAACAGAAATCATACCGTAAGTAGTTTTACACTCGATGGTCGAGATCCTTTAAAATTAAGTATATTCTTATTTTGATTTATTTCGGCTTTCAGGACCTGAAAGCCGTTCTCGACAATGGAACTGACCTTCCTTTTCCTGATGGACTTATCATCAATGGTCATGGCTCTAACGCTTTCACGTTCAATGTTGATCAAGGTACATTACAATTTACAACAGCTTGAGGCATTTTTGTTTTCTTGATGATTGATTCTAACACAAGTGGCTCGAGTTTATGTCAACTTATCAGTGAATATGAGTCATAAAATTTTCTGGTTTGCTTGGCAGGCAAGACTTACAGATTCCGCATATCAAATGTCGGACTCACGACTTCCATCAATTTCAGAATTCAAGGCCATAAGATGAAACTGGTTGAAGTGGAAGGAATCCACACACTACAAAACACTTATGATTCTCTTGACATTCATTTGGGACAGAGTTACTCGGTATTGGTTACTACCGATCAACCGCCACAAGACTATTATATCGTTGTCTCTTCGCGATTTACCTCTCAAGTATTGACAGCTACCTCCATACTTCATTACAGTAACTCGGCAAAAACTGTGTCTGGTCCTCCCCCAGGAGGCCTCACAGTTCAAATCGATTGGTCTCTCGAGCAAGCTCGCTCCCTCAGGTAATGTTATAAATTGTGTTACATATTCGTGTACGCAATCGTTGAATGATATACTAAAAAGAATGTTTCACCACTCAGGAGGAATCTTACGGCTAGTGGACCGAGACCTAATCCGCAAGGATCTTACCATTATGGTCTGATAAACACGACGCGAACCATTAGACTTCAAAACTCTGCACCGATTATCAACGGCAAGCAACGATACGCTGTTAACAGTGTTTCCTTCATCAACGCCGATACACCACTTAAACTAGCTGATTATTTCAATATCCAAGGAGTTTTCAGCCTTGCAAGTATTTCGGACAGTCCTACGGGCGGTGGTGGTTACCTCCAGACTTCTGTCATGGCTGCTGATTTTCGAGGCTACGTCGAAATGGTGTTTGAAAATCCCGAAGACACTGTGCAGTCTTGGCATATTGATGGTCATCACTTCTTTGTTGTAGGGTAAGATTCACATTCACCTAACAAAACTTAAGAGTCATTCAATAATAATGTAACATTTTTACGATATCGATATTTTCAGAATGGATGGAGGACAATGGTCAGCTTCAAGCCGATCGAATTACAATTTGGGAGACACGATTTCTCGTTGCACAGTTCAGGTATATCCTAAGTCATGGACTGCAGTGTACATGCCTTTGGACAATGTGGGAATGTGGAACGTGAGATCAGAGAATTGGGCTCGTCAGTATTTAGGACAACAGTTTTATCTTCGTGTGTATTCTCCGGCAAATTCGTGGAGAGATGAGTATCCGATACCAAGTAATGCTTTGCGGTGTGGCCGAGCTATAGGTCATTGAACTAAGTCCTTCAGTTTCATTCATTCTCTATGAAACACTGACATAGACACAAACACCAGACACGATTATCTAGATTGTTCGCATTCATCGGCAAAGACATGCCTTTCAATATATATAGTATCATGGCTACATAATTTGTTTTACTTCTAAGGCTTAACTAGAGCCAATTTTCCTTTGTACTAGTCAATATTACTTTAGAAGATAAAATATTAGTCCTTAGATTGTTCTGTTCATTCTCTTAAATCTAAATTTAAATCATTTGTACATTTGCCACATGACATGGATATGGCAAACTATATGTCTTGTTATCTTTCTTATTCCCTCCATTAACCTCAGCATGGATAACTAACCCGCGTTCCATTCTCCACTTATCTATTTAGCCTCACAATTTATTTGCAATAACAACTAACCCACATTGCACTAAAAATTAATAATAATAAATTTTATTTTTTATAAATAAATTATTAATTAATTAAATAATTAAATAAATAAAAATCATACTAAATTGTAATTCTACAACTTCCCTCACCAAAATTTTCCTAAAAAATTTCTAATATATAATAATTATTAAATAAATAAATAACACTAACAACTTTTAATTATAAAAAATCATTTAAATCTTTTTTTTGAATAATAGATGACCCAACGACACACCCACAAAAACCAACATTCAAAACCACAAACAAACCACCTACATGTGATCTTTTATGGTTTTCTTACTATGATTGTTAGACTCCTCCACAACAACCCTAGCCGCCGTATGAGCTCCTAGATTCATCTTTCTACTTCTATGAGCCTTAGATTCATCTTTCATCTTTCTACTTCTAATAATTATTAAATAAATAAATAAAACTAACAACTTTTAATTATAAAAAATCATTTAAATCTTTTTTTTTTAATAATAGATGGCCCAACGACCCACCCACAAAAACCAACATCCAAAACCACAAACAAACCACCTACATGTGATCTTTTATGGTTTTCTTACTATGATTGTTAGACTCCTCCACAACAACCCTAGCCGCCGTATGAGCTCCTGGATTCATCTTTCTACTTCTATGAGCAAACTGGATTTTCCTAAACTCCTTCTTCAGGTACATGGCTTTACAAATCGTCCTCATTTCCGTCATGGGAAGCTCCTTGCTGCCATTGTTCATAACTTTTATCAGAAGTATGTTATCTAATTCAAACACGATATCGTCCCTCTTGTCTGTTATGGCTTGATTCATAGCGAAATGCATAGCCGCAGCCTCAGTCGCCTCCACTTTGTCGTTACCATTCATCCTAGTTGATTTTATGTACACCACAACTCCATTTTCGCATGTGACCTCGATGTCAAAGCCCCACCAACCTTCAATAATCATCGATGCATTCGATGCATACCTCTAGTTTTTTTCTCCATTTCCTTTATCTGTATTCCTCGATTGGATTTTCCTGTTATCTGATTCTAGCTACCTTCGTTATGAGGAGTAGCCTTCCGTTGTACCTTCGCCATTGTGTCTTTGTCATCTTGCTCATTGTTATCTCTAACTGATTTCATAGTGTTTTTACTACCAGATCTACACTCCATGCTCCTGTCTTGCCAACTCATCTCACTAGGTACATCTCTGATAACAATGCCTACTTCTTTCTGACGAATCTCATTTGGTTGTGTATCAACATCCTGCATTTTAGCCTTTCCTTTTTCGGTAGTACTTCTCCTATAGATTACCACTGTATCAACCTCCAGATGTTGGCTTCTACTTCCCATAAGATGCTCCTTATGATTTTGTTTTAAACCAAAATTTTTAAACCTCAAAATATCACCACTTATCTTGCGTATGGAGTCACAAGTTTGACAAATGGAATCAGAGTCTAACTCATATTTAAAGACTAAACGTATCATGAGGAATATGCTTCCAACACTTCTTTTAACAAGAGAAATTTTCTAAACACACCCCTACCATTTAATTGTGATAACTTTACATTATAGAAATCTATAATTAAAATCTTCATTCAAAGTTTTGATCTAGAATTCTTGGAAACAATAATCAATTGTTCATTTATCCTTACTCATTATGTTAATGGTGAAGTAGTTGATAAACTTGATTTCCTTTGGATCAAGGATGACAATAGAAGTTTATAGTTGATTTTAAAGCTAAAAAATGGTTGGTCATGAATTTAAGTGAAAATCAATTTACTTATGTTCTTAAATGTAATTTTGCCAAGGAAATAAGGAATCTATGCAGTCTATCCAAGAACCAAACAAGAGAGAATGAACACACAAGACAAAGAAGTTAAAGCACCAAATGAATGTGAATGTTATTTTCAAACTTTAGAAATCTTGAAATCCATGTTAGAATAGTTATCACTAATGAATATCTAAGAGTTAAGAATTAGAATTAGAAATATGATCAAATCCTTAAATCGAAAAATGAGAATATAATTTTTAGGAAAATTCTAAGAATGAGAAAATCATCGAGAAACTCAACAAGTTGATTCAATTGTTAAAAGATGAAGGAATGAATTCAAGAATTCTATAAGAATCTTTAGTAACTTCATCTAAGAACTCTCTCTTGAAGAAAAATAAAAATTCAACTCTGACAATTTTATTTGACATGAGAATCTTGGTGGACGAACGATTCTCGGAAGATTCAACATCTAATAATGGAGAAACTTCATTGAGAAGAAATTATGAAGAAGTTTCATCCAGTGAAATCTTTGAAAGAAGTGAGAAAGGAGTCTATATGAGCAATATCTTCACAGACACAATATTAAGAAAATAATCTAGAAGAATGAATCTCTGGTAGAATCTTCGAAGATATCCAATGAAGAAGATGAACAATTTTTTTTGAAAACTTCTCACGAAGAAAATAATTATGAGGTAACTACTTTATAATATAAACAATTTTTCATATTAAATGCTAAGTTAATTAAGGAACACCATAATATTGAAAAGTATAATTGTTCTGGACTGGCCTAGCAAGTGCCCTACACCAAATTGAGGCCCGGTCTAATATTCGTCTGAGCATAAGCCCAATGAGAGGTTAGCGAAGATATGATCGTTGTAAGAAATAGTCGTTGGCATATAGTCGTTGGGGACCTCCCCTCACGCGCCATAACGCCTTTCACACGGCCAACTGCCCTCCAAATTTACATGAGACATTTATGCTCAATCAAAGGCTACACGCCTTCAATCCACGGACATGTGCCCTTATAAATACCCTTCACCCTTGGAGGACCATGTATTCAATTATAATCACCCAATTTCTTACGCTTTAGTTTGTCTTACATTGAAACTTACTTGAGCGTCAGAGTACCTTGCATGTACACCACCCCCTCTCCTACAAACACCATCAGAATCCTAGTTGAAGACAACAAGGACCTATCTGGATCATTTATGTACAATAACTTATATTTTAAAAACTACATTGAATTTCTAGAGAATAGCAACAAGACACCTAATGTAAGATTTGTGATTTATTAAGGGGAGTTTCACTTAGGGTCCGTTTGGTTGGGGATTTTGGAGGGGAGAGAATATTTTAAATTAAGTGTATTTGGTTCAAATTTTTATGAGGTTAGGGGAGGGGAGAGAATAATTTATTTTAATTATATTATGTTTGGTTCAATTTTTTATGAGGGGAGGGGAGGGAATCTAAATCCATTGTGGAGTAGTTTTTCATTCCCCCCAAATTGGAGGTTTTTGGAGGGGAGGGGAAGGAGAGGAGTTATAATAGAATCTATTATTATTATATTGACATAATTACCCTCATTTTTATTTTAATCATAATTTGTCCTTTATAAATATTATACATTAATTTTTCATTTTATTATAATTTCTCCATATTTTTTTAACGACAACTCCATTATTTTTATTATTATGATTTAAATTTCTTTTGTTTTGTTTTATTCACTTTATTTATTATTTTGTTTGTAATAACTTAATTTGTTTATAAGTTGTTGTGTTACATTACGTATCGATGTATAAATTATATTATATGAGTTATATATTATCTAGAATTTAATTTCATAAATAATTTATAGGATTATATGGATCATCAAGATAATAAAATGGTTCATACGAAGATTAATCATATAATGATTCTATGACATTTATAAATTTTTTTTGCACTTTAAGATATTTTTGAATATTTCAAATATTAAATATTTTATGTTTGATTATCTATGTTATATTTATGAATTAATCAATTTTTTTTGGTGTGAATATCATTTTGTTTTTATTTTATGGGTTAATAGGCATTCACCCCTGCAATATAAGCGTGTTTCGGTTTATCCCCCTACCGTTGCCAAATCCAGGTTTTGGCAACTATTTTTTTTAAAAAAATCGTTGCCAAAAGACAGGGAGGGGGGAAAAGCAAAATTCACAAACATTACAGGGGTGTAAATGCATATTAACCCTTATTTTATTTAGCAAAAGTGTTATAATATTTTAAGGGTAAAAAGATAAAGTGTTTTTAAAATCCCTCCACTCCTCTTCTGAACCAAACATATTTTTGATTAAAACTTCTCTCTCCCCTCACATCTCCCTCTTTTGAACCAAACATACGTTTAATTAAAATCTCTCATCTCTCCTTTATTAAAATCACTCTCCTCTCATCGTTGAACCAAACATACATTTAATTAAAATACATCCCCTCTCCTTCCCTCCCCTCTGTTGAACCAAACGGACCCTTAGGGTGTGTTTGGTTCGAGGTAGATGGGGGAGGGGAGGAGATATTTTTAATGAAATGTGTTTGATTCAATTTTAGGAGAGGAGAGGAGGGGAGGGGGATGGGGGGGAGCAAAATCCCTCAAAATCACACTTTTTGTATCCCTCTAAATTGGAGGGATTTGAAGGGGAGGGGAAATGATTTTTAATGTTTAATAAATTATTATATTTATCAAATTATCTTCAATATTATTTTAATATATCAAAATTATTATTTTCTTTTGTTTTCTTGCTTTTCTTCTCTTATGTTTGATTTTTCTTTATTGCTTCCATCATCTTATTATAATTATTATTTATCTATAAATTATTTTATTTTTATTTTTTATTTAATATAAATTATAATCACTACAATTTTTTGTTTTCTTTTATAATTTTTACTTTTAAACTTATTTATGTTAGATTTTTTCTAATTTTGTTATATATTTTATCATATTATCTTTTATATATATATATATATATATATATATATATATATATATATATATATATATATATATATATATATATATATATATATATAATAAGTGATTTTATGTATTTAGAAGTTTAATTTGAGTCAAAAAGTTATAATACGAATCAAATATATTTAATTTTTTTTAATGTTATGTGATAAGTTACAACATTTGTAGTCACTCAATATTATAAATTAATTTTATTATCAAAAGTGTAAATTATTAATAATAAAATCTCTAAATATTATATCAATTATATCATGAAGATAAAAATGTAAATTATTAATAAATTTTTTACTCTTCCTCTCGTGTAGGGGTGTGCAAAATAACCAATAACCATGAACCAAATTTCTATCCAAATTAATCCAAAATTTAAAATCCAGCCCAAAGTTATATTTTTAATTTGGTGGCCCATTTATCAAATTAAAAAAAAAACGGTAACCATTGTTCCAAACTGGATCAAGAATCCGGTTACCATTTTTCAAGAACCTTTAGAAACAAATACACAATACTTTGGAGAAATCAACAACAACACAAATTTCAGAAATCCTAATCCTCAAAATCCAAATCTTCTTCATCATTCTTCAAATTTCCAACCCTAATCTCATTTATATCTTAATTCTCCAAATCACAATCATGGGTTTATCAAAATACTTGTAAAATCGGCAAAATTATTCTTCAAATTCAACGAGCTCGTCCTTCAACGACACCCCACAACTGTAACAGGTTAAAGTGAAATTCTACTTTGCTTTAGTTTTCATTTTCATCTTTGACTCAGTAGAAACAAATTAACAGTAAAATCTACGAAATTTGTTGAACTAGGTAGTTTTTAACTTTTTGTGTTGAACAAAATTGAGTTGTAAATGTAGTAGTTACGCTGTTGTGAAGGTAGGTTCATTGTGGTTGTTTGATTGTGTGTTGAACTAAGATGCTATAATAGTAATTAATGTTGGTGTTGTGAAGGTAGGTTCACCGTGGTTGTTTGATTGTGGTTGTTTTACTTGTTGCATTTGCAGAAAGTTTTTGCTCCTATTTACTCTTTGTACTCTTTGTTTTCAAAGATCAATGCAACATTAATCACTATTTTGTCAATATTACCTTTAGTTATTTATTGCTGAGAGAGAAATAGATGGAAAGAGATGATAAATTATTGATTGCATCCCTGCTACCAGATTGTCATGTCTATCCATTGTCAAATCAAATGGCAATGGGAGACAAGTATTGTGAAAGGCAACATACTTGTGGTCTGGATAGCTAATCCTGGCTATAGTTTTGAGCTGGGATTGCACTTTGTAGCTTCTTGCTGGTAGCAAGTCTGTCTTGGCATTACTTTGAGCTGGGATTACTTTGTTGCTTCCTTTTTGGCCTCCTGAGAATCTGATAGATATGGTGGGGTGTATGTGGGGAAGCAGGGAATAGGAGTGCACACTAGTAACTAACTTGCTGGGTGGCCAGGTGTGTAAGATGTGATGAGTGAGAAAGTGGATCTAGATGAATAAAAGGGTATTCACATCCAGAATTACCTTAATTGAATAGCTTACATTGTTCATATATTTTCTTTACTTAACTTCTTACTAATGGATTTTAGAGTTCCATCACTATGCTTCATAGAAATTTATCTTTTTATCCAATAGATGACTCTGCTCTAATTACCCTGCACATTTCAGAACTTCAAATGTTGATTATAATATGCTTGACATGTCAAAACTTCATTTATATAAGCTCTTGGAGCCAGTGCTCAATATTACATGAATTGTAAGTACACAATTATCCTGTTTTTTCATTGTTAATTGTTAACAATCATCGTTAGACCATTATAAAACATTAACATACACTTTTCTTATAATTAACATACACATGACAGATTGCCTTAAAATATTTTCTCAAGGAAATACTTTATCTACCTTCTGTCAGCTGCAATGCATTCACATTTGCTATAGGTAATCAAAGGGATGCCTTTGGGCTTATCTAATATTTAATGGTTCATGATGATTTCCCACTGGTTTATAATGAATATTCTAACACCAATAAATACTCGGAACAAATCACAAGACATAAGCATGGTCTTGGACAAATTCCTTTTCCTCAGTATAACTAGTTTGTTTGTACACTGAAAGTTGAAAACTCTTCTCTAAAAGTCATAACCAGAAGTTGAAAACATTAACTGGAAACCACATAGTGATTAGTCAATTAATCTACCTTCAAATGATAATATACTTGAGGTTCTTAAAAGTGAGGCTTTGTTTTTGAAAACTAATCTCATTGTATCAACCCCTCCACCTTCGGTCTCTAATGAAATACCACCTCCTCACACTAAGAAGCGAAAAAATCGTTCAGAGGCTTGGAATCATTTCATTGTATCGTCAGAAGAAGAACAAAAAGCTTCGTGCAAATATTGTGGAACAAAAATTAAGTATAGTAACGGAACCAGTTCCATGCATGCCCATTTATCGAGATGCCTTGTTTACAAGAGGCAAAGGACATCATCTACTATGACAAGTTCTGAAGAACTTGTTGGCTCTCCTTTAATTGTCAAGTTTGACCAAGAAGCCATTCGAAGAGCAATGGTTAAGATGTTCATAAACATGGAGATTCCTTTTCGGAAGGTCGAACATGAATCTTTTCATGAATTTATGAGTCTTGCTTCACCAAGATTTCAGATTTGTTCACGCACAACATTGGCACGTGATGTCTTGAAACTATGGGATACAGAAAGAATGATTTTGAAAAACTTTCTCTCTCTGAATTGTCGAAGAGTTTGTCTTACCACTGATATGTGGACTTCTTGTCAAAAGTTGAGCTATATGTGTGTGACGGCCCATTTCATTGACAATAACTGGCATTTACAGAAGAAGATTTTAACTTTTTGTCAAGTCACAAGTCATACGGGAGATGCTATTTGTGAAACAATGGAGATGTGTTTGAACAATTGGGGTTTAAACCGCGTGCTTAGTTTGACGGTTGATAATGCTTCATCAAATGATGTTGGAGTTGAACGTCTCAAGAGAAGGCTTTTGTCTAAGAATAGTTTAGTTATGAGCGGAAACCATTTTCATATGAGGTGTTGTGCACACATATTGAATTTAATTGTGAAAGAAGGTTTGAAAGACATTGATAATTCTGTTTATAGAGTTCGTCATGCTGTTTGGTATGCTAGATCTTCTCCCGCGAGACTTGCTAAATTCAAGGCATGTATTGATGTGGAGAGCATGGACTATAAAGGTTTAGTTTCTCTAGATGTTGAGACTCGTTGGAATTCAACTTACTTGATGTTAGTATTCGCATCAAAACATGAAAGAACCTTTGAAGAATTTGGTTTTTGAAATAAAAGGTACGTGAAAATTTATTGTTATATTTGATGTTAGTAAATGCCTTAGTTTTTGTTGTTATTGCTATACTTGGTATTAACTCGGCAAAGAAGTGATTAGCCTTCACAATGCATTTTGTCCCAACTGTTCCATATCTAGGTTGTAAAGCAAAGCTCATAGACATCAACTGTCAGATGAGAAATTCCATAAGGTGTTCTTTGGTTTCATGTTGTTACATTTGTTGCATTTCTTGTATAAAATGAGGCATGGACATCAACTGTCTCTGGTTTGTACCAAACAAGATATTATACTATCTTTCACACTTTCCTTGAAAAGAATGTTTTTGGTTTAATGGGCTTATATACAGTATTGGATGAATACTAGTGATCTTATAATATTGCATGTGCCGCTTGCTTTTGCTTTTGAACTTGGGTAACAATTGCAAATCAAATAAACAAGGTCCAAATTGGCCAGCTCGCTGTACATGTAAACTAATCTATCTGATTGGCAATATCCATATTAAGATATTTTCCCCTGTATATAGAACTTCATTTTTATAAATAAACCTATTTGGAAGCCACAGGCTCAGTGATTCGTGAGAAACATGCTTTAACTTGTACAAATGATAGTGTGGTTCAATATTTTGTTAAACTTCAGATTAGAAACGGGCACACAGAAATCCATCAATCTGAATCCTTCACATTTTCTACTTCAAAAGCATAGTTGTATTGTAGCCTCGTATCTTTAAAAAAATTAACTCAATGTGCCAGAAAATTCTTGAACACTGAAGCGCAAATTAGGAGCCATTATTCCCTGAAAATTAGGCACATATTCTAGATCAGAATAAACCTGTCCTAGAAGCAGTCAGAAACATTGATTGGTGTCATTGAAGAAACATTGATAATAGAAATAAACTCTGAGGATGAAATATTTGTACTGTATAAATCTAAAATCATAGCACACTTTCCTTGAAAAGAATGTTTTTGGTTTAATGGGCTTATATACAGTATTGGATGAATACTAGTGATCTTATAATTTGGACCTTAATGTAGAGATTTGTTTGCATATAAGAAAAAATAGCAGGAATCTAATCCTTTATTGCTTTCCATAAATATTATTATGTTTCTCATGATGTATTTATGATAAACATTTTATGTTGTGCTAGGTATGTGAATGAGTTGACAAAGAAGGGAAAAGGTGTCCCTACAAAAGACAATTGGAAGCATATCAACTTAATTATTCCATTCTTGAAGTTGTTTTATGATGCTACGGTACACATATCAGGGTCATCTTATTTGACAAACAATATTTATATGTTTGAGGTCTTGGGTATTGGAAAGAGCATTGTGGATATGTGTGCGTCTGAAGATGAACATCTACGTTCAGCAGCTCAAAAGATGAAGAAGAAGTATGATAAGTATTGGGGACCTCATGAGAAGCTTAACATGATGTTGTTGGTTGCTCTAGTTTTCGACCCTAGGCGCAAGATTAGATTGGTCGATTGGATGGTAAGGCGATACTACAATAAGGAAGATGCCGATGCCTTGAAAGCAAACTTAGATTCTTCTTTGAAATCTATTTATGAGGAATATTGTGCTAGTTTTATGCCTCCTCAAGGTAATTCAGATGAGCCGCAAGCTTTTGGTAGTGTTAGTCATCCTTATGGAACTGCTGAGTTCTATCTTTCAGAAGGGTGCGACAATGCAGATAATGAGTTAAATACTTATCTTGGAGAGAAGTTGGAGCATAGCATGAAGATAAATGTACTAGAGTGGTGGAAAGTTAACTCTGGTCGATATCCCATCCTCGCAAACATTGCAAGAGACGTGCTGGCCATTCCTATAAGCACGGTGGCGTCTGAATCTGCATTCAGTACAGGTGAAAGAGTGCTTGATCCATATCGCAGCTCGTTAACACCTACAACAGACGAAGCATTGATATGCACCCAGGATTGGCTCAAAGGAACATCTTCATCCTTGATTACAAATGAAGATTTTGATATTCTCGAGAGATTTGAGCAAGGTATGATAACTAACTATATTGCCTAATTTATTAATATTTATTATACTTGAGGCATAATGAAATGTCTTTATATGTTTTGTAGAATTACTTTATACGGAAGATGGTGCTAGTTGTTCAACCTCTTCAACCTCAGTTGCACTCGAAGATGACTTAACGGTATTATTGATTAAAATTTTCTCTTTCAAAGCACTAATTATTGATTAAGTTTTTGTTAATTGTCTTTGTCACATGAAATTTACTCATGAATTGTATTCCCATATTGATAAGTTTGAGTAGGTATTTTATCCTTTATGGTTGTTTCTAGAACAATATTGCAACAATATAGTGTTATATGATATCTTAACTTGGTCTTCTTAATTCAGCTTCATTGATCTTCCACTTTATTTATTTTACTTGTAGATGTGATGGATGATGCAAAGATATGTTTGAAAACTTAGATGATGCAAAGAGATGTTGGAAACTTAGATGATGCACAAAGATGTTGGAAGCTTGGATAATTTATGAACAATTATGATTTATAGAGACATGTTGATAATTACTTTATTTTGTGATCTTTTTATGTAACACATCATACTTTGGTATTATTTTTAATTGAGATATTGTTTATTGAGATTATAAGAATCAAATTTAAAGCAATTTTTTCAATGAATGTTTTTGACATAAACTAGTTTTATAACTAGTTAAAATAAAAAGGCTAATCAAAGAAAACAAAACTATTTTTGATATAAAATTGATTTTTTTTATAAAACTGATTTTTTAATAAAACTGGTTTTAAAATTGGTTTTTTTATAAAATTGGTTTTTTTAAAGAAAATAAAAAACTGATTTTAAGAGAAACCGGTTTAAAATTGGTTTTAAAAAAAAATGGTTTTTTGTGAAAAACCGGTTTGGAACTGAACTGATCCACTTGTAAACCGGTTTTTAAAAAATAAAACTGGTTTTATAGAAACAATTACAATTACAAGATCCAAACCAAACCATATATATGGTTCAATTTGGTTTGGTTTGTGATTCATGCACACCCCTACTCTCGTGAATCAAACATATTTTTAATTAAAATCTCTCCCCTCCCCTCCCATCTCCTTCTCTCTTTTGAACCAAACATATATATATATATATATATATATATATATATATATATATATATATATATATATATATATATATATAATCTCTCCACTCCCCTCCCCTTCCCTCCATTAAAATTTCTCTCGATCTCCTTTTCCATTTGAACTAAATACACCCTTAAATTCACTTAGGATCTTAAGTAATACATTTTTAGAAGTTGAAAAATAAAAATTGAAAAATCAAAAAACTGTTGGTAACACTCTAAATAAATAAATGATTTATATTTGTTTGTCAATTAAAATTATTTTACTAATAATTTAATTTAAGTGGTATAATAGTATGTTATTATGGTATTTCGATATAGAAATATATTAATGATAAAACTCTTTTATTATTTTATATAAAATTAATTATTTAAAAAATATTAATAATTTCTTTACATTTCCAAAATGCAATTTGTATTCTGCATTGTCTTCTCCATGAATCTGCACTGTGGAATGCAACTTGTATTGTGCACTTTCTTCATCCTCCAAATGCCGCCTCTAACTCTGCCTTCCGATCAGTTTTCTGCGCTCCTCCGATCAAACGCCGCTAACAGTCCTTCCGATGACTTTTCTCCCCCTCCGATCAACGTGCGTTCACCGCGTAACTGTAATCCGATCAACGCGCGTTCACCGTGTAACTGTAAGTTGCTACTAGGTTGCCTTTTCTATTTCAATTTTTTGTTACTCCTTCAATAATGTGCTTTACTATGAACTCAGTTCGTTAATTTTAATTAATTACCTGATTAGTTACACATTTCCTTAATTTTAGTTACCTGATTATTTGTATTTCACAATTTGAGTAAACAACGCTAATAACAGTCACACTCTAAGCTATTACACTCCATACTACACATGATTATAGCTTCATTTTCCATTTCAATTTTTCTGTTAATTACCAACAACATAACCGAATAGTTGAAATTAGAAACAGAATGAGTGAGGGCATTATTTTCAGTTGAAACGATTTCTGTTTATTCATTTTTCCAATGGAGCTTCGTCGTAGTCAACGCATTTCCAACTCAAGATCATCTGGTATTCTCAATCTTCCAATTTTCCTTTTCTTTAAAATCTTTCTGTTAAGTGCATGTTTTGATCATATACCCTTTTCTAGTTCATTTCTTGAATCTTTTCAACCTTCTATGATTTTCTTTTCGTTATACGGTTACAAAGTTAATATTTGGAGAAACAGAAAATAATTGAATTATGTTGAAAACTCATTATTGGGAGAAACAGAAAATAATTGAATTATGTTGAAAACTCGTTGCTTTTATTGAATATGACTGTTAAAAAAGTGTACAACACTCTGATTATTATAGGATGATATTGAAATGTTTATCATAGTTTTTTTATAGTGGAGATTTATCTGGTGATTTCATTCTATTGTAGGACTAATTTTGAGTTGTTCCGAGGATGAAGAAAATGCAGGAGAACTGAGCGGTATTGTTGTTGATGAAGTAATAGAGAACAAAGATAACAATGAACCGCCAATGGTCCAGGTTCCGCAGCAGCCACTTCCCATTGATTTAACAGGAAATAAAATGATGGTAGATGGAAGGAAGTCAATAAAAGAGGAAAAGCCAGTGTTAATATGGCAAGTGAGGGAACAGGAGCTAGAGAGATTTGTTCATATGACAATGTCACAAACAAAGCACATTAACTATATGGAAAAAGATTATGAGAGTGAAATGTTGAATGAAACTGCTGAGGCCTCCTCTGATTTCATTGTACCTTTGCTTAGGTTCCAAAAGGAATGGTTAGCTTGGGCTTTGAATCAAGAACAAAATTACGGAGGCGGAATGCTTGCAGATGAAATGGGAATGGGAAAGACCATTGAAGCAATTGCCCTTGTCCTTGCCAAACGAGAACTCCAACAAAATGGATTTGCCGTTTCACCTTCACTTTTACCATCTTCTTCTGTAGTGTTGCCTTTCGTCAAAGGAACTCTTGTCATTTGTCCTGTGGTAGCTATCACTCTGTGGGTCTCTGAGATTGACCGATGTACTTTGAAAGGAAGCACCAAGGTTCTAGTTTATCACGGGGCTCACAGAATTAAGAATTGGGAACAGTTCTCCAAGTATGATTTTGTGATAACTTCATACTCTATTGTTGAATCTGAGTGCAGGCATATGTCGAACTGGCGTGACAGAAATTATGATGGACCTAGTGTTGTTAGACAAGAAAAACAATCCCAACAAGTTAAGAAAAATGAATCAAATGCTATGCCAGCTCTACACGCTGTAAAGTGGCAGCGAATCATACTAGATGAGGTCAATTTTGATTTAGTGTCTGTTTCTATGTTTTAAAAATGAGTTTTCTTATTTCCATTTTAGTGACATTTTTTTCTGCATATTTATTAAACATCAGGCATGCTATATAAAAAATGAACGTTCTAAAACCACTCAAGCAGTTTTTGCTTTTGAATCTACTTACAAATGGGCATTAAGTAGCACTCTATTTCAGAACCGTCCTCGTGAGTTGTATCCTCTGGTAAATTTGCAAAGCTTTTTTCGCTGTAGTTCTATAATGTACCAGGTTTATGTTTTAAAGATATTTTAATTGAAATTTCATGCATGCAGATAAGGTTCCTACAGATAAATCCTTATTCCTATTACTTTTGCAAACACTGTGATTGTAGAGTTCTTCATCACAGGTATGGTGAATCTTTTTATATAATGAGTTGCGTGCATTAGCAAGTATTAGTCATACATGAAGCATATATGGAAAGATAGGGTCTAGCAGCATTCATTGTCGTTCTACATTTTGAAAATGCATGTTTCTCTTTAATTGTTAATTTTGAGTTTGTTTTCTTCTTGTCTTTGTTTACAGGTATGAATTATGTTCAGACTGCTCCCATTGTTTTGGGGATCATTTCAATTGGTGGAATAAAGTAAGTTCTACAGTTTCTTAGCCTTTTCCCCAAGGAGACAGAACTTATATTTGCAATTTTCAGTTACAAAAATAGGCCGGAGAAATAGTTTCAGCTGACACATTCTTAATTATTTTTTAATCTTGCTTAGTACATTGCTAAACCAATTGAATCTTCTCGATCCAATAATATTTGTGGGAAAAAAGCTATGATATTGCTCACACACACAATTTTGAAAAACTTGGTACTAAGACGCACAAAAATAGGCAGGGCGGCTGATCTTGCACTTCCACCTATGACTGTAAGTTGTTTCCCATGTGGATAGTTGTTCAATTTTTAATACTGAAAGACTAGATGTAAATTTCTTCTATTTTTTTCTGCAGGTTTCGGTGAGAAGGGATTTCCTGGATAGAGAAGAGCTCAGCTATTATGAAACATTATACCATGTCATTCTTTTTCTTAGCAGACAGCAAAAATACCATGAATAGGTTTAACTAATCCTTATAGGGGGTATCCATCCTATTAAAAGAAATATGGATACATAAATCCTGGATTAATATTGATATGCTGTCTATTTTACAGATATGTTAGAGAAAATACTATAAGGCTTCCCCGTATCGAAATCATGAACCTCATCATCACACAGCTGTGTAAGGTGGATAATTGTTCTGCTACAACAAAACCAGTTTGTTTTTTTCCACCTACAATACAAATTTTCCACCCCTTTTATGTTTGGAATGTTGATTAAGAGTGATATGCTTTATGAATTTCTGGTCATTGACTTGTTTGAAATATTGATCATGCATAATAATACAGTTTTTGATCTCTAATAATTTAAGTTATCATACTAATAATCTCAAATAACAATTGACTTTAAAAATTTTGGGCGCATCATAGTGATAAATTATTGACTATGTAGTATTGTTGTGCAATATTTCAGTTCACTCTAGTAAAGTATAATTCTTTATTTAGGATAGTACTCTTTATGGAAAAATATGATTGTATATTTTTTCAACGAAAAATATTGGTATTGTCAGTATTATATTGGGATGGACATCAAACTCTCAACCTCTTATCACTGCACTTCTGAACAAATATTCCCAACAAATCTGACTATATGCTCTTGTCTGTTTCATTCAATTTCTTTTAAGTGAGTGCTCAGAGGATTAACTTAATTGTTGATAAAAACTAAGATGCCTTTTTACATCTTAAATGTACAGGTAGTAAATCATCGATACCTTGTGGAAATTTCTCAAAGTAAGGAGTTAAGTGCTGAAAATCTGGCATTTAATGCGTCTGACAAACAAGAGAGTGGCATTTGTCATGAGCCAGAAGAAGATCCTGTAGATTTAACTTCCAAAAAGGATGTTAAGGATCAGTGTGATAAAAAATTTGAGCCTGAGAACTTTCAGACAAGCACTAAATTAGAGGCGTTGGTATGTAGTGCTGAATGATTAGTTACGTTGTAAATGTTCTCTTTTCTGGTTTCCTGTTGTATTTTACTATCTCCGATATTCCCTGATGCCTTAATGAATCTAATGGTTGTAGAGAGAAGAAATAAGATTCATGTTTGACAGAGATGGTTCTGCAAAAGGGATTGTTTTTAGCCAATTCACATCATTCTTAGATCTTATATACTACTCTCTGTACAAGGTAAATTAATTTTGAACTTCTAATCTATTGATATATGTAAAATGAATCCATATGATGGCAAATGCATTAACTGCAGTCTGGAGTATCTTGCGTTCGGTTGAATGAAAACATGTCACGGGCCGCACAGGATGCTGTTGTTAATAGATTTAATGTTGATCCAGACTGCAGAATTTTTGTCATGACCTTTGAGGCTGGTGGTATTGCACTAAATTTGACAATAGCATCACATGTGAGCATTTTCATGTTGCTTTTATATTCAAATAAAATAGGGTGGTTAAGTTTCCTTGGAATTCAGCTAAAATTTGTGTTGGTTTGTTGGATGTGGACAGGTTTTCATTATGGACCCTACTTGGGATCCAGCTTTAGAGTGTCAGGCTCTAGACAGAATTCACGGAATTGGGCAATATAAACATACAAGGTTTTGTTTCTTGCCCTTTAGCATTCTCAAGTTAAAAAAATGAAAGTAACAACCTATGTAGCACTTGCAACGAAGGCGTGTGCCGTATTGTCTCTGCTTCATAAGTAAAAACTATGTCTTCCTGAACTGACACTTTTTCTTACAGAGTTGTGAAGTTTGTCATTGCAAACTCAATCGAGGAAGGGCTTTTGAAGGAACAGGAGAAGAAACAAGTTGTTCAAGGGTAAGTGTGATGTGTGATCGAAATGGTTCTTCTGAAGCTATGGAGCAATTGTCAAATGGGGACTTTGAAGTCTATATTTGCTAAATGAGTGTACGAATAAAAATGTGTATGCTTAATGTATGAACATCAATATCGAATAATGCATGAACATTCAAATGAATTGCGTATATTGTATAATGTTTGTCTCTTACAAAATATTTGTTTCGCCGTACCATCCTAACATCCAATTATTCTATTCACACTTTCTTTTTTCTGTTTAAAGTAAATGTAACATGACTCCAAACTTCTTATCATTGTTCTTTTCACACAACACTAATATGTAATGGTATTGTCCGTATTGACCAATTTTAACACACAGTCCTTTTCAGATTGACCAATTAGAACATAGTTTTATCTACATAAATCATTTTTTTTCATGCCAATACTACCTTTTACCCGATTTGAATTTTTAGGAATCTATGAATTTCTATTTAATTTTGGGGAATTTTATAATTTTTATTGGATTTTTTTAAAATTATGAGTTTTTATCGAATTTTTTAAAAAATCCGGTGGTGTTAAATTTGTTTTTTTTTGGCCAAACGGATATAGAAAAATTCGGAAAATCATAAAACATAAAATATATTGGAGTTGTCGAAAATCTATTAATATTAACTTCATTTTTTATATTTTTTAATCAATACTAAAAATAAAAAGTATAGTTTTAAAAACTGGATCGGACCGGTCTATCGTACCGGTTGAACATGAAACTAGAGTGGTAATTGGTCTGAATCAATTGTTGGTTCGAGTATGTAATTGTACCGGTGAGAATCGGTCAAAATTGGTAAAAATCGAAAAATCGATAATTTAATGCGTTTTTTTAAAATTAAAACGACATCGTTTATCATTATTTAAGAAAATAAAAAAATAAATAAGAGAAAGTTGACATTCTTTTCTTTAAAACGACACCTTTCCTTTAAAAAAATATGCTTAGAGGAACAAGAACAAATGTGGAATGGAAAAACTTGATGTTTGGAAACCTGGGCAGATCCAGAGCTCTCTTTACTAGTTGGATGACTTGCCAAAGAAGACTGATGACAAAAGATAAATCGATGAAGTTTGGTATTGCTACTGATATATTATGTTGTATTGTGGTATGCAAGAATCTTGCCAACATCTTTTTCTTTGATTGCCTGACCACAAAGCATACTTGGGAGGCTGTGTTGAGATGAGCCGGTTTTAGCCATAATCCAAGATCGTGGGGGCTAGAGCTGAATTGACTAATACAAAATGGGAAAGATAAAGGTGTTAAAAAGAAACTTTTACGTATGACGGCAACAAAAACAATTTATAAAGTTTGGTATGTGTGAAACCAAATCATTTCCAAGGCGACAAAAAGGAAGACTTGCATAGTAGGGAAGATCTTCAAAATCGTTTCTTTCAAAGCAACACATCACACATTTTCCAGATCGAGAGAGAGAGAGAGAGAGATTGCTTGCATTACTCAAGATCAAATGACAGTTGTTGCATACTACACAAAATTAAAAAAATTGTGGGATGAGCCAAGATCCTACAATGATGCTATTTGCACATGTAGAGCAAATAACAAAGGACATAAGTTGATGCAATTTATCATGGGGTTGAATGAATCTTATAATGTTGTTTGTGGTCAACTCTTTTTGATGAATCCTCTACCAGATGTTTCACAAGCTTATTCTTCCATCATTCAAGAAGAAAATCAACGAAATTTGTGTGCAAGAAGAGAGACTATAGAAGCTTCTGCCATGGTTGCCCAAAAAGAGGAACCAATATCCCTTGTTGTTCGACACAATTCTGGTCAGTACTCTCGTCCCAATTCTAATAATCGTAAACCGCTGCATTGCTCTCACTGTGACAGAGATCATCACACGAAGGATACATGTTGGAAGTTACATGGTTATCCACCAGGACAATCCAAGCATACCACAACAAAAAACCATCATTTCAAGTCCAATGACAATAATCAATCTTCAGCCAATAGTATCAAAGAAACCACATCAGCACATGTTCAACCCCTTGTGAATGGATTTACTGAACTACAATTACAACAAATTTTGGCTATTATGCAGGGCAATGGAACATCTCAATCAGCTACTCCCAAGGCAAATAATGTCAATTTTTCTTCAGTAGTGCAACAAATCACATAATTTCTTCTCCATCTCGCTTGTCAACAGTAAAGAAAACACTTCTTTACCACCAGTTGTTATGCCAAATGGAGATCAAGCTCCAATTACTTCCATTGGAAATTTGCCCTTAAGTTCTATTATTTATTTAAAGAATGTACTTGGGGTTCCATCTTGTAAGGTGGATTTGATGTCTGTGAGTTGAGTCACAAGCGATTTAAATTGTTCAATAACTTTTTTTCCACAATTGTGTATTTTGTAGGATTTGATGACGGGGATGACGATTAGTTTGGGTGAACAACGAGATGTACTCTATTATTTGGTTGCAATGAATAAGTCACACAAGGTTAATACCATCAAAGCTGCCTCCAATTCAAACACCTCAAGTATCTTGTGGCATAGGCATCTAGGACACTTATCCTCTTCTAGATTAGAATTTATAGCCAAAAACTTCCTTCATTTCCCTTTCAAACAAAATAACAATTGTATTGTTTGTGCTCTTGCAAGACAAACTAGACTCCCTTTCTCTATAAGTTATATTTCCTCTGTTAAACGTTTTGAATTAATACATTGTGATATTTGAGGGCCCTTTAGAGTTCCTTCCATATCTGGTGCAAAATATTTTATGACTATTGTGGATGATTTTTCTCGTTTTACTTGGGTTTTTCTAATGCATCATAAAAGTGAGACACACAAAATTTTAACCGATTTTTTCTCTTTCGTGAAAACCCAATTTGATACTACAATCGGGTTGACAATGGGGGATAGTTTTTCTCTATGCGATAATTCTTTAAGCAACAGGGCACTAATTACCAACATTCTTGCATTTATACACCTCAACAAAATGGGGTGGTTGAGCGCAGACATAGACATATCCTTGAGTCAGCTCGAGCTCTTCTTTTCAATCTCACCTCCCTTTACACTTTTGGGCATAATGTGTCTCCGCTGCTGTTCATATAATTAATAGGTTGCCCACACCTATACTTTCTCACCAAACTCCTTTTGAAAAACTTTACAAAAAAAATTCCCTCTTATTCCCACCTTAGAGTTTTCGGATGTCTAGCTTATGCTACAGATGTTCATGTACCCCATAAGTTTTCTCCTCGTGCCACCAAATGTGTTTTTATTGGTTATCCAATTGGTCATAAAGCATACAAGTTATATGACATCTAATCTAATAGATTTTTCACTAGTCGTGATGTTATTTTCCACGAGGATATTTTCCCTACGGATCCATTTATTCTTCACCACCTAAAACAAATTTTGTTGTACCTATTATTGTCTTAGATTCCTCACTCATTCACCAAACGCATGAAGAATATAACCCTCCCACCGATGCTTCTCCAACAGCCCCCACTCCTGTTTTTCCAGCAAGTCCCACTCATGCTTCTCCAGCAGCCCCTCCGCATCATTCTCAAAGAACTCATGTTCCTTCTATAGCCTTGAGTGACTATGTTTGTAATCAATTAAGTTCTCCCGAATCATTTCCATTCTCGCCATCTTTTCCAAGTAAAGGTACACGATATCCGACCTCCAATTTTATCTCATATGATTGTTACTCACCATAACATAGATCCTTTATTGCTACTATTTCTCATGATGTTGAACCTACATGTTATGAGCAAGCTGCTTCCCAATCTCATTGGCAAATAGCAATGCAATCTAAGTTGGCTGCTTTAGAGGCTAATAATACTTGGTTTCTTACACCCCCTCCTGGAAAGCAAGCTATTGGTTGTCGATGGGTCTATAAAATCAAGCGAAAATCAGATGGTTCTCTTGAACGCTATAAAGAACGGTTAGTAGCAAAGGGATACATACAACTTGAAGGGATTGATTACCATGACACCTTTTCACCTACTGCTAAAATGGTTACAATACGTTGTTTGTTAGCTTTGGCAGCCGCTCAAAATTGGTCACTTCATCAATTTGATGTCCATAATGCGTTTCTTCACAGATCTTTCTGAAGAAATTTATATGTCTCTTCCTCCCGGTTTTCAGCGACAGGGGGAGAACCTTGTGTGTCGCTCCAACAAATCATTATATGGATTAAACAAACCTCTCTCTAATGGTTTTCCAAGTTCTCTACATCTATTCAAGGTGTGTGATTTATTCAATCAAAAGTGGATTACTCGTTGTTTACGTGTAAGAAAGGCAAATCATTTACTGCCTTATTGATTTATGTTGATGACATCCTCATAACTGGCAATGATCTCAATG
This sequence comes from Lathyrus aphaca, assembly GCA_963966055.1. NCBI lineage: Eukaryota > Viridiplantae > Streptophyta > Magnoliopsida > Fabales > Fabaceae > Lathyrus > Lathyrus aphaca. The sequence continues at coordinate 684,984,161 of OZ014519.1, read as the reverse complement.
CCATAAGTGTTCTTAAACAGTTTCTACATAATCAATTCCAGATTAAAGATTTAGGTGACTTGAAATATTTTTTGGGCATGGAGATTTCTCGGTCAAAGAAAGGTATATTCATTTCGCAAAGGAAATATGCTTTGGAAATTCTAAAAGATGGAGGATGTTTGGGAGCTAAGCTTATGAATTTTCCCATGGAGCAAAATGTAAAATTGTCGGATGAAAGAGAATTGTTGAAAGATCCATCCTCATATAGGCGACTTGTAGGATGCCTAATTTATTTGACTGTTACTCGTCCGGATATCACCTACTCAATGCACATATTGAGTAGATTCATGCATGCCCCTCACAAACCTCATATGGAAGTTGCCATGAGAATATTGCGGTACATAAAGAGAAATCTAGGTCAAGGTTTATTTTTCTCTTCCCAAAATGACTTATCTTTACGTACCTTCTGTGATTCAGATTGGGGAAGTTGCCCTATATCCAGAAAATAAACTACGGAGTATTGTGTTTCTTTGGGATCCTCACTAATTTCTTGGCGAACAAAAAGACAAAAGACAGTTTCTCTATCATCAGCTGAAGCATAATATAGAGCTATGACAGACACACGTTGTGAGTTGTCTTGGCTACGTTCGTTGTTGAAGGATTTGGAGACATTGCACCCAAAAGCTGCACTGTTGTATTATGACAACAAAACAACTCTTCACATAGCGTTTAATCTGGTATTTCATGAAAGAACTCGACATATAGAGATAAATTGTCATTTTATTCGTGACAAAATTCAAGATGGTTCAGTAGCAACTGAGTATGTTCCTTCGGCAAAACAAGTAGCCGATGTATTCACTAAACCACTAGGAATGGAATCCTTTCTTATAATGAAGCACAAGTTGGGAGTTCTTGATATCCACTCTCCAACTTGAGGGGGAGTGTTAGGAAAGAAAATTATATTTTATGATTCTTGTTATTATGAGAGTTAATTGTATGCATGATTCTTGTTGTAAATATGATAACATGGCAACTGACATATTAGTATAATAGGAATAGGTTGCTGAATTATAGGAATAGAATCATCTAATTAGAGAGATGTATATGTGTATATAATGCTATAATGTTTCTGAATAAAACACAACCAAATTAATTCCATCTTCTCTTGTTATTTTGACATGGTGCGAATTGTATAAACAAATATTCTGTAGATACATAACAGGAAAGCTTTCGTAGATGTATCTCCGAAACAAACCAACATTGAACAAAAAAAATGATGCGTCCAGAGATACATCCGCGGAAGTATAAGGGAAAAATTAGGAACCCACATGGTGCTTGAGAAACTCAAGGGGTGAGGTAAGAAATTCTCAAGCAATATAATCCTTCTTGATAAGAAAAATGTTTCTGAGTTAAAAATTGGCCCATAATTGACATGTTAATAAACTTAGCATTTGACAATTAAATTTAAATTTTAAAGGATGAGTATTTAGAGTATAATCAAATCTTTATTGTAGAAGAAGATGTACTAAAAACTAAAATTTTATTTTCAGGAAGACATATGTTGGACCAGGTGTTTGGGATAAGGGTGGAAATAGGCTGGGCCGAGTTAGGCTTTGTCAAATCTGAGTCTGGTCTGCCAAAGTTAAAATAATAAAAGCCTAAGTCTGAGCTATGGCCTATCAGAGGCTCATTTTTCGGCATGAGCTTGGCCATTTCGAATGCCTGATTAGCCTACTTAAAAAACTTATATCAATTGAACATATGTAAATAAGCAATTCAACTAATGTTTAAATATACTAAAAAATCAAAAGTACAATAAGACTAAATGTATACTTTCATAGAAGCATAAGTTTTGTTAGATTATTTATTTAGTAGAACTTGTGAAAACAACTTATGACATTATTCATAAAGTTTTTTCAACTTATTTTCACAAGTTTTTTAAGATAACTAAACTTTACTTTTGTATTTTAATATAAAATATAAAATATAAAATAAAATACAAAAAATAATATATTTATTTATATTTATCATAATAGGCCGGTCTAATAGGTTTAAAATACTTTTTCTTATGGCTTTTGACCTGACATAATTAACTAAATAGACTTATAAAAAAGCATAGGTTTTTTCTACTTAAAAAAGTCAGGCATGACCTTGGTCATATGCCCCTGTTAGTTGGTCTGATTTATTCTCACCCCTAGTCTATAACTGGTTCATAACAAATGACAAATTCTAGGGATAGATGTTAGACATGATGTTTGGGGCATTATATACAAGAAAAAAAGTAGTTTTCAAGATAGATAGAAAATAACAATTAAAGTAATAAATAAAACAAAGGATTTGTAACTCAGTTCGGTGAAACCACGCCTATGTTTGGAGGACACTCTACCCAAAAAAGGAAAAGCACTACTTTGAATTATTATAATTAGTCTTATAGGAACGACAATTCCATGTTGTTCAATGTCTCTTCCTAACCCTAGTGACTTTTTATTTAGGACTCCCTATAGAACTATTTCACTTCCAATAGTCAGAAGGACAAATGGGCTTACTTTGAACTCTCCCAATTCAAGGCCATTTTCTTAATACTACCCGTGAAGCTTCGTTCTACACTTCTCCTAAATATGAGAACCCTCTCACTTACACTCTCCCAAGAGTTTAGACAATTATAATATGTATGAAAAGATGAAACAATCTTACCACACAAATACTTTGTTCTCAAGCTTATATAATTAATATCTAGAAACAATATATTACAACTCAACTAACAAACCAAACTTTATGCCTTAGAATATGAATTCAAGCGCTAGAGTGTGCACAATAGTAACTCAAGCAAAGAATCAAAGTATAAACTCTAACACACAAAGTATTTGATACTTGCATCCCTACAATTCTAGGTTTGAGTCTCCTTATATAGTAATGTAATCTCCAAGATTTTCTCCTTAGATAAAATCTTTGATCACTTTCAGAAATATATAGAATTTTATTTTAATTTGTTTTTCCACAAAAACCTCGAAAAGATATGATTTGATTTTTGATCAAATTCAATTTTAAATCTTAAACTAAATTTGAAATGATCTCAACCAATTTTTAACAAACAAATTAAATAACTCACTACTAAAAGATAACAGACAAACAAGTCATGATATATATGATAAATCCTCCGATTACGATGCCTCTTATAAAAGGAAATCTGTTGAAATTAAAAAAAGGTTGAGATAGCGTGTGCCTTAAGCTTATGGACCTAAAATTATGTGATCCATAATATTTTGGAAAGACTCAAAACTATGTGATTTCCTTGGATAGGTTGAATCCACCTCGACGTAAAGATACATTTTCCCGACTAGCTTTTAAGAAAGAAGAATCTCTTGTCGTGTTTGGTAAATTATGTTGTTTAATTAGTCTCTCAGGGTCATGTTATTGAATTTTTTTTGTCTTTTTTACATGTGATGTGGTTGATGAGAACATCATGAGAAATTTTTTGGAGGGAAAAGGTAGGTCCTCCCACTTTGGTCCTTCTAATCCCATCATTGTTGTCTACATAAGAGATGATTATGAAGTAATGTACCAACTAGCTTACCGTCACCTACAATGAAGAATAAGGATGTGTGTGTCTTGGTATGGGAGAAGCTTGTGATATTAATTGCAGAAGATGTGCATATAATGCTTCCGATAATTGCACCCTTCTTACCTTAAGTCCTTCAGAATTCTACCCTTTGGTGATGTAAGAAAATTCCAACTTTGTAACCAACCGGAAGCCTATAATGCGACAATAAGTCCTTGCATAATCAATTCCTCATGTGGCTTTCCTGGTGTCCTTAACCAATGCTTTTTTGGATTCAGATGGGGCAGCGTCCGCATGAGATGAATAATTGTCTTATGATCTTGAATAGTCCTAGAAATAAGGTTGTAAGTCTTTGGCTAGAGAATAGAATTTACGAGCTAAGTTGGTTTTGTTATAATAATTATTCAACTTTGTATTTCCTGTTATGAGGGGAAAATGAGGCCCCTTACCATAATTAATTTTGAAATCAAGAGACTTTAGGATGATGGTCGCCTTTAAGAGTTAATAAGGTTAAGACTCTGATCACTTAGAACATCGATATTTCTAAGCATTTAGTTGAATATGAGGCTGGCATAATTCTTGTTAGTACTAAAAGTTTTTAAAAATATTATTGCGCAAATTCACCTTATGAATCATGGTTGAGTTTTGAGATAGGGGCATGCATGTCCATAAATATATAATAGATGGGAGGATTAAGGAATTGCTAGCCTAGGTACTATGGATCTATGTACTTACAGGTATAATCAAGATGATCCAAGGTTGTGAAGAATATGGATAGCAAAACTGCAAATGAGTTGAGTAAATATTTAGTTTTGATTATGACAACACTTAATATTAAATGATATCCAATGAAGTCAAGTATTTGTTAAAGATAACTCAAGAGGTTAAAGATTCACAAGATGGTTGATTAAGTTATCCTCTTGAATCAAGCTATCCTTTTAAAGAGTGTGTCAACACTGTGGCAAACAAAATTCAATTGAAGACATCTATTTCAAGTGTTAGCGGCGGTTTTAATCTATCAACTCTCAAATGATGGAAATCAATACGAAGATATATATTAAGCCTCATTAAGAAGATTCAAAGATCTTGTATATTTCCAAGTTCAAAGATAATGATGTCAAAACTTGAAGCTTCAAAGTTATGAAATAGAGGAAGTGTGAAAGCTCGTTTGGATGTGTTTGTCTGAATGACCAGTGTCTTGTAAATACACAAGGGTATTTCTTGAAATACTATGGCTAAATCACATGTGCACACACACACATAAAACATTTGAAGACTCTCATATTTATTTAAACCACTAGAAAATATTTTTAAGGCCTAGTCAGTTGATTAAGGGAGTGTCTGATTGATTGTAAGACCTTTTTCAACTAAATAATTGATTAAATCATTAACCTAATCAATTATGTGGTGCTTGGTCGAGTCTAAAATTGGTTGGGATAGTCTAATAATGATTGATAATAGATATTTATCAAAACCTTCCATTTATGGCTTGTGTAATTGATTATTGAAGGTTAATAATTGATTAGCCTAATCGATTATCACATTGATTTGGACCATAGATTATTTCCAAATTTATAAAACACATTGGCCTATAAATAGAGATATTTACTATCACTTTTTGCATCCATAAAACTAGATTTGATCTCACTTTCATTTCTCTCATCACCTTTATCAAATCTCTCATTTTTCTCACATATATTTAGCCATAGTTCTTAGAGAGTATTCTTGACTCTTAGTGAAGATCTTTATTCTAGGTGAGGGAAAACTTATAAATTTACCAAGAGTTTATTATATATTGAATAAATAACTCTTTTGTATGAAGTAATTATTTTTGGTTGCGAGCTAAGACCATAAAAGCTCTTGTTTGGTTAGAGGATTGTTTTAGGAAGTCTCAATTTGGTTAATGAGTTTTTCCTAGAAGAAAAACATCTCTTTTTATTAGTGAGTTTCACCTTGAAGAAAAAACTTTCTTTTGGTTCGTGACTTTCACCTTGAGTAAAAAACTCTCTTTTAGTCCGTGAAAATCAACCGTTATAATCTCTATAATGGGTCTTGGGCCCAGCCCGATTAAAAGGTATATCGGTTCGAGATCAACTCGACTAAAATCTCACATGTTTCGAGATTAGCTAATATAAAATATCAACTCGATTTGTGGACAATCTATTCAAAACCCTGATTTGATTCAAAGGATAACCAACTCAAAACTCCATCTTGATTCGAGATCATACTGGGAAAAATATCTATTTGGTTTGGGGAATAACCAATCTTGTCCTTATTCATTACTTGGTTGGAAGTTAGTCTTAAAACTTAATTTCCTTGTGTAAGGGGGTTCATAGACACATCATTCTAAAAACTCTCAAGTTTAAAGGATACTCTCAAGAATAATTCTTGAGGACAGTAATAGGTCATTTTAGATCGAACATGTATGATTCTATGTTGTTCTTTCTTCTCCATTATCTCTTTTATTTCTAGTAATTTTCTTTCCTTTGATTTTCCGTTGCTTATTTACTCCCTTGTTTTATAAAATATTTTTAAACTCTTGTTTTGCAAATGATTTTGTTTTAAACCAAGTTTTTCAAACCTCAACAATTCAACACCTCTCATATGTATAGAGTCACATGTTCAACAAGTAGAATTAGAGTCTAACTCTTATTTAAAGACTATTCATCTAAGAAGAAGATGGCTTGCAACACTTCTTTTACACCGTCGATGCATACTAATTAAACTCTTTTTAATGAGAAAATGAGATATGCATTGAAAGTGTAAAATAATTTTATACTATCATTCAATAGAAATTCATCAATATATTATGTCATATTATTAATTAAAAATTTCCAATTGAACGGAGAAAGTTACGGAACACGGCTGAACGGCGAGAATGCAGCAACTGTGCATGAATTTCGAAAATGCAACTTGTATTGTGCACTGTCTTCATCCCCCAAACGCCGCCGCTAATCCTGCGCTCCGATCACTTTTCTGTACTCCTCCGATCAATGCGCGCTCACCGTGTCACTGTAAGTTGCTACTAAGTTCCTTTACTATAAACAATTTTTCGTTAATTTTTATGTACCTGATTAGTTACGCATTTCGTTAATCTTAATTACCTGATTAGTTATGCATTTCGTTAATTTTAATTACTTGATTAGTTACGCATTTAGTTAATTTTAATACCTGATTAGTTATATTTCACAATGTGAGTAAACAACGCTAATAAGAGTCACACTCTAAGCTATTATACTCTACACCACACACGATTATATTTATTTTATTTTATACCGCTTCATCTTCCATTTCAATTTTTCTGTTAAATACCAACAACATAACCGAATAGTTGAAGTTAGAAACCGAGTGAGTGAGAGCGTTCCAATTCCAATGGTGCTTCGTCGTAGCCAACGCATTTCCAACGCAACATCTTCTGGTATTCTTCTTAATCTTCCAATTTCCCTTTTCTTTCAATTGTTTCTATTGAGTGCATGTTTTGATCATACCCTTTCTTGAATCTTTTCAACCTTCTATGATTTTCTTTTTGTTACACGGAAATGTGTTTGTCTATAATTACAGTAGATAGAAAAAGAATGTTACGGTAGCTAGTGCCTAGTATAATGGTTTCTGGTGTTGTTCTTGATTTGTTGAATTGAAGCACACTCTATAATCTATGTTTCTTGATTTGTTGATTTGTCTATAACTATATGATAATATTGAAATGTTTATGAGTTGATGTCTCTCTATGTATCATTATAGTTATGCAAAGTGCACATTTAACCCTGGTTTTGATGTAGGACTAATTTTGAGTAATTACGTGGAAGAAGACAGTGATTATGAGGAAGAAGAGAGTGAGAACAATGAACCGCCGATGGTTCAGGTTCCGCAGCAGCCACTTCCCATTGATTTAACAGGAAATAAAAGGAAGGTAGATGGAAGGAGGTCAAGAAAAAAGGATAAGCCAGTGTTAATATGGCAAGCGAGGGAAAAGAAGCAAGACATATTTGTTCAGATGATGATGTCACAGGAAAGACACATGAACTATAGGGAAAAGGAGTATGGGAGTGAAATGTTGAATGAAACTGCTGAGGCCTCCTCTGATTTCATTGTACCTTTGCTTAGATTCCAAAAGGAATGGTTGGCTTGGGCTTTGGATCTGGAACAAATTTTCGGAGGTGGAGTGCTTGCAGATGAAATGGGAATGGGAAAGACCATTGAAGCAATTGCCCTTGTCCTTGCCAAACGGGAACTCCGACAAAATGGATTTGCAGTTTCACGATCACCTTTACCATCTTCTTCTGAAGCGTTGCCTTTGATCGAAGGAACTCTTGTCATTTGTCCCGTGGTAGCTATCACTCAGTGGGTCGATGAGATTGACCGATGTACTTTGAAAGGAAGTACCAAGGTTCTAGTTTATCACGGGGCTGACAGAATTAAGAATTGGAAACAGTTCTCCAAGTATGATTTTGTGATAACTTCGTACTCTATTATTGAATCTGAGTGCAGGAACATGTCAAATTGGCGTGGGAGAAATTGTGAAGGACCTAGTGTTGTTAGACAAGAAAAGCGAAAGAAAAATATATCGAATGATGTGCCAGCCCTACATGCTGTAAAGTGGCAGCGGATCATACTGGATGAGGTCAATTTTGACTTAGTGTTAGTTTCTGTGTTTTGAAAATGATAAGTATTCTTTCATCCATTTTACTGACCATTTTATCTTGTATTTATTAAACATCAGGCACACTGTATAAAAGATAAACGTTCTAATACCGCTCAAGCAGTTTTTGCTTTAGAATCTACCTACAAATGGGCATTAAGTGGCACTCCGTTTCAGAACCGTCCTGGAGAGTTATATCCTCTGGTAAATTTGCTAAGCTTAATTGGCCGTAGTTCTGTAATGTACCAGACTTATGTTTTAAAGATATTTAAAATGAAATTTCATGCGTGCAGATAAGGTTCCTGCAGATAAATCCTTATTCCTATTATTTTTGCAGACGCTGTGATTGTAGAGTTCTTCATCACAGGTATGGTGTTTCATTTTATACAATGAGTTGTGTGCATTAGCAAGCTTTAATCATACACGAAGCATATATGGACTTACTGAATACTACACCATTTTCTCATATTATATACCAGGAACTACTTCAATGACTTAATATTGTTTTCCGTGTGCCTTTGTTTAAAGGTATGAATTATGTTCAGACTGCTCCCATGGTTCTGGGGATCATTTCAATTGGTGGAATAAAGTAAGTTCTGCAGCTTCTTTCCCTTTTTTTTTTTAAGGAATAGAACCAGGAGAAATAGTTTAAGCTGACATACTCTTTTTTTTTTTTTTTTTTTTTCTATCTTGCTTAGTACATTGCTAAACCAATTGAAAGTTCTCAATATTCTTCATCCTATGATGTTCGTGAGAAAAAAGCTATGATATTGCTCAATCACAAAATTTTGAAAAAATTAGTACTTAGGCGCACCAAAATAGGCAGGGCTTCTGATGTTGCACTTCCACCTACAACTGTAAGTTGTTTCCCATGTGGATAATTGCTCAATTTTAAATAATGAAAAATTACATGGAAATTTCTTCTATGTTTTTCTGTAGGTTTCAGTGAGAAGGGATTTCTTGAATAGAGAAGAGTTCGACTATTATAAAATATTATACAAGAAATTTCAAGCAAAACTTGATAGGCAAGTCATTCTTTTTCTTAGCAGTCCTCAAAAATACCATGAAGAGGTTTAACTAATTCTCATAAGGCAAAAGGACAAATGGGAGGGGGAGGGGTAATCCATCTTTTGAAAAAACGGATACATAAATCCTGGATTATTTTCATTGATATGCTGTCTCTTTTACAGATATGATAGAGAAAATACTATGTGGGATCACTATCTTAAAATCGTTGAACTCATCACACGGCTGCGTCAGGTGGACAAATGTTCTACTACAGTAAATCAGTTTATGTTTCCACACGCAATACAACTTTTTTCCCCTTTTATATCTGGAATTTTGATTAAGAGTGACATGCTTTATGAATATGTTTTATATTGGGATGGACGTCAAGCTCTCAATGTCTTAACAAATATGATTGTATCTTGTCTATTTCATTCCATGTGTTTCAAGTGAATGTTCAGAGGCTTAACTTATTTGTTGATGAAATATTAAGATCTGCATTTTTACATTTCCTTAAATGCACAGGTAACAAATCATCGATACCTTGTGGAATTTCCTCAAGAGGAGGAGGTAAGTGCTGAAGATCTGGCAAGTAGTGCAGCTGACAAACAAGAAAGTGGCATTTGTCACAAGCCAGAAGAAGATCCTGTTGATTTAACTTCCAACAAGGATGTTAGAGATCAGGATGATAAAACCATGGTTAAATATTTCAGATCCTCTAGAATTTTAAAGAACATTGAGCTTGAGAACTTTCAGACAAGCACTAAATTAGAGGCGTTGGTATGTAGTGCTGAATGATTAGTTACGTTGTAAATGTTCTCTTTTCTGGTTTCCTGTTGCATTTTACTATCTCCGAAATTCCCTGATGCCTTAATGAATCTAATGGTTGTAGAGAGAAGAAATAAGATTCATGTTTGACAGAGATGGTTCTGCAAAAGGGATTGTTTTTAGCCAATTCACATCATTCTTAGATCTTATATACTACTCTCTGTACAAGGTATATTAATTTTGAACTTCTAATCTATTGATATATGTAAAATGAATCCCTATGATGGCAAATGCATTAACTGCAGTCTGGAGTATCTTGCGTTCTGTTGAATGGAAGCATGTCACGAGCTGCACGGGATGCTGTTGTTAATAGATTTAATGTAGAACCAAACTGCAGAATTTTGCTCATGACCTTGAAGGCTGGTGGTATTGCACTCAATTTGACAGTAGCATCTCATGTGAGCATTTTCATGTTGCTTTTATATTCAAATAAAATAGTGTAGTTAAGTTTCCTTGGAATTAAGCGTAGATTTGTGTTGGTTTGTTGGATGTGGACAGGTTTTCATTATGGACCCTTGGTGGAATCCAGCTTTAGAGCTTCAGGCTCAAGACAGAATTCACCGGATTGGGCAATATAAACCTACAAGGTTTTGGTTCTTGCTCTTCAGCTTTCTCAAGCCACCACGTGTTTCTTCATGATCTGACACTTGTTTTTTTTTGTACAGAGTTGTGAAGTTTGTCATTGCAAACACAGTTGAGGAGAAGATTTTGAAGATCCAGGAGAAGAAGAAACTAGTTGCTCAAGGGTAAGTGTGATGTGTGAAATATAACGAGTTGAAAACTATATTTGCTAAATTATTTACTTGGGTGTTTTCTGTCTCATTTCATTATTAGGATTTTAGACGGTTCTTCTGAAGCTATGGAGCGATTGTCAGAGACTGACTTGAGAAGAATATTTGCTAAAGGATTTTAGCACAAAAATGCATCTTCTGACACGACACACTCCTGCAACATTCAAATGCATTGCGTCTTTTGACACACTACATTTTTGGTATCATGTTCATATGTTAGTTGCTGACATTTGACTAAAGTGTGATGTTTTCTATTTCAATACTGGGTATAAAATCCTGATTGCATTTGTCAAGATTAAATAATCGACTCAACGTATGTATGCATGAAAATCAAGAATAAAAGGACAAGGATCCTTTAGCTGGACTTATTTCTTGGAACTGGCTTCTACAATTTTGAATTTCCAAAATACCTCATTATATATTTTTAAATTTTTTCTTCCTCATATTGTCAAAAGCTTTCAAAATATGTTTGTTCCAAATTTACCCACCTCAGATTACACAACTCATGTGAGATTTGTTCGACTTGAATAATGCATGAACTTCAGGAATTTGAAAGTAAACATCTTTTTCATCGCCCATTCAAAATCATCAGTAAACAAACTCAAAATCATCAGCAAACAAACTTGCAATTCACAAATTCTTTGTTTTATTATACAATCTTATAATCTATTGACACTATTCACACAGTTTTTGTTTAGAAATAAATGTAACATGACTTTAAACTTCTCATTATTGTTTTTCACGTTTGTGTCTTTCGTATAATACTAATATGAATTGATATCATCTCAATCGACCAATCAGAACATGACACACCTTTATTTTAATTGATCAATTTGAACTCATTTTTTCCTATATCAATTGTTTTTCTCATACCAATAATACTATATCTAAAATGATCAATTTTTAACTCATTTTTTCCTATATCAGTTGTTTTTATTTGTGGAGGATCCTCACTTCTCATTCTCATACCAATTATAGAGTCTATTGGCACCGATTTGAAGGTAGTCAAATTAAAATTTATTATTATTATTATCACAAATTGAAATCTAAGTTCAAATATAAGAAAACATACACTTGTGTTAGAATGCAAAAGATGCTTAGTTTCAAATATAGATAATTATAGAAAGAATGCTGAGATCCTCCGCGGTAACTCGCTTTGCATGTCCTCAAAGACAACCCTAGATGCTCTACGGTAACTTGCTTTGCATGTCCTTAAAGACAATCCTGATACTTAGGCTTATGAGAAGAATATGCTTATGTGACATTAGCCTAACTACATGAATGACCTACCAAATTGGTGATAAAATGAACTAGGTTTTAAAAAGATGAAATGTGTTTTGACCTACCATAGCTAAAAATTGTTTCAAATTTGTCAAAGACTGCAAAGAATGCAAAAGACTTGCTAGCATCAAAATGTACCAGCCAATGAATTGCATTACAGAATCATACATTAATCTTTCAGAGGCTAAGCATTATACTTGATTGGTCAAATTCATCCAACTTGAATGAAAGGACATAAATACATGTTGATAGCGATAGAAAATTTCTCAAAATGGGTAGAGGAAATCCCTTTAAAATATGTGAAGAAAAAAAAGTGATAGATTTCATTAAAGAGTCACGCTGTGTGTTGTTTTAGAATACCACAGACATTAACTACTAATCAAAGTTTTTTGTTGATAGGGAGTAAAATTGCTGAGATACGTTTAATTGAAAATCATAAAGTTATTGGCATCAACAACTTACAAAACTTAAGTAAATGAACAGGTCAAAAATATAAAGAAAACTTTGATTATTTTAGTAAAAAAAAAACACATAAACTAGAATTCACAAACGATTGGACCGACGCAGTTCATGTCAGGAAGAGATGCAATCTATCGGGCATAAGCCTATAACCTGATCCAAGGGCGTTTGTTCCGGATTGGACCAATGCAGCACATGTCGGGCAGAGGTCCAGTCCGTCGGACAGACCTATGGCCTAATGCATGGGAAGGTGGGAAAAGTGTTTCCCCCACGTGCCCTATTCAGTCAACTGCCCAATTATTTTCTCCTAGTATTACGGGACAGTTGGACCAAGGGCAAGACTACACGCTAGGTTTTATCTGCTCCTACGTAGTCCTTGGCAGTTCTTCCTTAGGCCTAGTTAATCCAGCCCATGAGAAGAATCTTGACCCAACGCTGGGGGCACACTATAAATACCCTATTTTACTAGAGGGTCAGGTATTTTATTCTATTCTACTCAGAACTATTTTGTACTTGCACTCCGTAAACACTTTCTCATTTTGGCATCGGAGTACCTTGCAGGTACACCCCCCAGTTCACCATCGTAGTTGTTCATCACTGGAAGGTTCATCCTGGTCAGGTCAGATCAATGACGCCATCTGTGGGAACATAAAGGTTCTTCCCGTCTTTTGAAACAAAAGACCAAAACTTCACCTCGTCTCTTCAACCATCCAGCATGACCAACGAACACGGTGACAACCGCTTCCAAGGCCTCGTCCACTACATCACTGATGGAGACCAAGACCACCACGTCGTCCACGAGTCCGACGAGCGGTACAGACAACCTGTCAGACCCTCTCCTGAACTAGAGGCCAACAACGTTCCCCAACCATAGCTCGCGACTTCCTTCCAACCCATCCTGATACCGGTCAAAGGAGATGCCACAATCATAACCATGGCGAACATGTTCAACCAGACGAACCTCATGCTATTTCAACAGCAGGAGAGAATCACCACACTAGAGACAGAGCCCCGAGCCCACTCTCCTCGGCCGAGGCCCCGCTGATCACGCAGCCCCTCACCCCGCAGACGCGGGCGTGGACCTCAAGTGGAGAGATCACAACCATAGGCCACAAAAAAACACGGGTGCTCCCTTCCCTTTGGGGACGACACTCTCCTAAGCCTAAGAAGAAAAAATCCAGAGGGCGTCCCGAGCAGCCAAACGACCAACCAAGGATATCTCTTTGTCGAGACCAAAGACCCAGGAATGAGGACTACTCACTCCTGAGGAGCGACGAGGACGACCCTCGCTGTCCACTTTCTCGGACCATCATGGAGACCCCACTCCCGGCGGGCATGAAAAAGCCCTCCAACCTTGCGACGTATAATGGGACTACTGACCCCGACGACCACGTCGACAACATCAACGCCATGCTAGACTACCACAATGACATTTAGGGAAATGTCAAATGTAGGTTGTTCTCCACGACGCTTATAAAGGGAGCCATGCCATGACACAAAAGCCTTGCCCCGAATCCATCACCTCCTGGAGAAGCATAATATCGGTGTTTATGAGGCACTTCATAGCCTCTCGACGCCACCATAAAACGGAGGTTACGCTTAAAGCCATCATACAGGGGAAAAATGAAATGTTGCACTCTTACATCGAGCGATTCAACCAAGAGGCCGTCGAGGTGGATACAACCGACTACATGAAGAAGTACCTCATCGAGAAGGGACTCCTCCCCGACAGCGAGCTCAACCGGGCAGTAGGGATCGAGCCTCCGTGCACCCTTGACGAACTCCTGCATAAAGCCCAAGCGTACATCAGGTACAGAGAGAAACAAGTCGCCCATAGCTTTAGGAGCAATCGCAGTCAGGACGACACCAAAAACTCCAAATATGAGGACTTTACTGCTCCTCGTCACACCGGAGAGAAGCGGAGAGACGACAAGCCTCGCGAGGTCCGTCAAAGAAGAGGGTCAGCTGGGGCTTCTCTGAATACACATTGCTGACCGCTCCATGCGAGTGCATTCTCGTCGAATGCACCAATTCAGAATTTAAACAGGGTAGGGTAAGATTCCCCAAACCGACAACACCTAAACCCCACACCGAAAAATCTAAGTACTGCCGCTTCCACAAAAGCCATGAGCACGTGACCGATGATTGTGTTCATTTAAAAGACGCAATTGAGATACTGATCAAGGACGGTCACCTCAAGCAGTACACCAAGAGGAACGATACACCCCGACACGAGGACCAAGGATAAAAAAGAAGGCGCAAGGATACCTAGTCCGACGATTCTCCATTTCCTGTAGCCCTCTATGTATCCCGTCCTGAAGATTTTCACCTCCCCGACATCCACACAGAAGGATACCTTGCTGCTCACAGCCCTTGGGAAAACTTCCCTACAACCTTAGTAATCTCCGGGGTCGGGATGAACAATGAGAATGCCGCGATCTCTGTGAAACGGAAATTCGACGAGCTTCTGCTGACCGCACCCGACCAACTAGCAATGTTGACCAAGTCTCGGAGGAAATCCAACCCCATCTCCTTCTACCTTGAGGAACTACCTGGCGGATCTCCTAACTCGAGCATCCCCCTGCTGATAAGAGAAAAAATGACGCGCTTCGATGTCCATCGCATTCTGGTCGACCAGGGTAGTTTCGTGGATATCATGTACGTCCACCTGTTCAAAATCCTCAAGCTCAACAAAATAAACTTATCCCTATATGTCGGATCCAACCTTCAGGGATTCAACGGGGATACCACGAGGCTGTGGGGATATGTAGAGCTCCTCGTTATGTTCGAAGAAAACGAGACAACTATAGAAATCAAAGTTCAGTTCTTGGTGATTGAATGTCCTTCACTGTACAATTGCATTCTTGGCCGAGCTGACCGCAATGTTTCTCGACAGTCCACTTGAAGATAAAATACTACACCAAGTTGGGCCGCATAGTCACACTGCACGGGGACGTAGAGGCAACCCGAAGATGTTTCGATGCAACAGTCAAAGGACAAACCGTGATCAACACCTCCAAAGGCAACAAGAAGCCCTGGGTCGAGGAGAGACAACCTTCTCCACGAATCAATTCCATCGACCACGACCGTCGTCTCGGCGAAGATGACACTGAAGACCAGGCCCCCACCAACGGACAGTCTCCAACCCACCCAATATGCCTGATCCTCGATGACGAATTCAAGCTCGTGCCTCTAGGCGATGACCCCGACAGAAGTGTGAAGATTGGAACCGTTCTTCCGCTGGCAACAAGGGAACAACTCGCAACCTGCCTCAGAGAGAACGCATATCTGTTTGTGTGGAGCGCTACTGAGATGCCCGATCTCGACCCCGAGGTCGCTTTCCATCAACTAGACATAGATCCAACCATTAGGGCCGTAGCACAACGTAGGCTCAAGTAGTCTCCCGAGAAAGCAGAGGTTGCCGACCAGGATGTAAAAGACCTCTTAGAGGCAAATTTTATTTTTGAAGCCCAGTACACAACCTGACTCTCTAATGTAGTCCTTGTTAAAAAACATAATGGAAAATGGCGAATGTGCGTTGATTATACCGATCTTAATAGGGAATATCCCAAAGATGCTTTCCCTTTACCTAACATTGATAAATTGGTAGACAATTCTGCAGGTTTTAAACTCTTGTCCTTCATGGATGCTTACAGCCGGTACAACCAAATCCCCATGTCGGACACAGATAAGCAACACACGACCTCATAACCCCGACGAGTAATTACTTCTACAATGTAATGCCCTTCGAGATGAAGAACGCCAGAGCTACATACCAGCGCATGATGAATAAAGTCTTTCGAGAAGAGATCGGAGACATGCTCGAGGTCTACATGGACGACATGATCGTAAAATCCCACCAGGAGCTCGACCATACATAACACTTCAAGATGGTCTTCGAGCAGGCAAGGAGTTGCAAAATGAGGTTCAACCCAGAGAAATGCACCTTCGGCGTGCAAGCAGGAAAGTTCCTTGGCTTTTACCTCACCAAACAAGCAATCAAAGCCAACCCCGACAAATGTCGGGCGTTTTCAGAATTCCTGACACCAAATTCGAAGAAATCCATCCAGTCCCTCAACAGGATGCTCGCCTCTCTATTTCGTTTCGTCGCGAAATCCGCATAGCATGCACTTCCTTTCTTCAAGTTACTACGGAAAAAAAGCCACATACGAATGGACCAAGGAATGCAAACAAGCATTGCTCCACCTTAAGAAGGCACACTCCGAATTGTCAAAGTTATCACGACCACAGGAAAGGGAAACATTGTACCTATACCTGTCCGTAGCTACCGAGGCGGTCAGTGTGACCTTCATCCGCGAAACAGCTGACGGGAAGAAACCTATCTACTTCACGAGCAAGGCCTTACAAGGCCCCAAGCTTAGATACCAACAGATCAAAAATGTTTCCTTAGCCCTGATAAACGCGGCGAGAAGATTACAACATTACTTCATCTCCCATACAATTAAAGTCCGAATAGATCAGCCTATAAAACAGCTGCTTGGACGACCCGATATGGCCGACAAGATGTTGAAATGGTCCCTGGAACTGTCAGAGTTCGACAACCAATACGATAGCAAGAAAGCCTTAAAGGAGCAGGTCCTGGCCGACTTCGTCGCCGAGATGACATACTAACCAATCCTGACTAGCGGCGCCCACAAATGAATGATCTTTGTGGACAACGCCTCTAGCTCGACGGAAAACGGCACATGTATCATCCTAGAAAACAAATATGGCATCTTAATTGAAGTATCACTAGCTTTGGCCTTTCCAACATCTAACAACCAGGTGGAATATGAAGCATTCCTGGCAGGTCTACGACTGGCCGAAGACCTAGGGGCAAAAGAAGTAAAAATCACCACCGACTCTCAGCTCGTAACATCCTAGGTACAAGGAGAGTATCAGGCTAAGAATGACAACCTCATCGAGTACTTACCCCTCGTCAAAGAAAAATTAGAAAAGTTCGACTATTGGGAAGTCCAACACGTGTCGTGTGAGCATAATATGCGAGCAGACATCTTGTCTAAACTGGCGAGCACATGGAAGAAGGGCGGGAACAAATTCGTGGTTTAAGAAATCCTCCCACGACCGAGCATCGAGAAACTGTTTGCACCACTCGACATGAGTGCTATCGATGACGCCCATTGTTGGATGACCCCCATTTACAACTATCTCACGAAGGATGAACTACCTGTCGACCCAAATGAGGCATCCAAGACTAAAAGAAGGGCATACTCTTACGTTCTCGTCGAAGGAAAACTCTATCGACGAGGATTCTCCATTTCTCTACTCATGTGTGTCGATGAAGAAAAGGTCCCCGACATTCTGGGAGAAATCCACGAAGGAATTAACGCCCAACATCTCGGAGGGAAATCCCTAGCACGAAAAGCACTATGAGCAGGTTACTACTGGATGGCGATGCAACACAACGCGAAAGAACACATCAAGAAATGTGACAGATGCCAAAAACATGGGGACATGCACCTAGCTCCCCCTAGCAAGCTTAAGACACTGTCATCCCCGTGGCCTTTCACCTAGTGGGGGATGGACATCCTCAGACCCATCGTGACCGGATCCTATAAAAAAAATACTCATCGTCAGCATCGACTACTTCACAAAGTGGATCAAGGCCGAAGCCCTCGCTAAAATCACATCGCAAAATATACCCTGTTTCTTCAAAAGAAATATCCTTGTCTGGTTCGGCATACCCCATGTCCTCGTCACCAACAACGGGACGCAGTTCTCAAACAGAAGGTTCCAAGATTTCATCGCCAACCTAGGCACGAAACAACACTTCACATATGTCGAGCATCCCCAGACTAACAGCCAAGCAGAAGTGGCAAATAGGGTAATCTTAAAGGGCTTGAAACGCAGACTAGACGAAGCAAAGATAACTTAGATCGAAGAGTTACATAACGTACTTTGGGCCTATTAGAATAATCCGCACTCAACAACCGGGGAGACCCTATTCCGTCTAACCTACGGAACTGAGGCGGACATCCTAGTAGAAATTCGAGAACCCTCGAGGTGAACAAAAGCGCCCCTAGACGAGGAGCTGAACGATGAAGCCCAACGAGTGGAACTCGACCTCGCCGAGGAAATAAGATCCGAGACGGATCTTCGAGAAGCATCCCTAAAACAAAAAGTGGCTCTACGCCATGATGCAAGAGTCATTAGAAGAGAAATCTAGATCGGTAGCCTCATCCTCCGACGGAATCAGAAGAATCCACGAGAAGGCAAGCTGGCCGCAAACTGGGAAGGCTCGTATCGAGTCCGAGCCAAGAAAGATAACATATCATACTACCTCGAAAACCTACAAGGTGAAGAACTTGCTCGACCCTGGAACGTCGAAAAACTTAAGCAGTATTACAACTAGACAACCCACGCGACCACGACCCGACCAGGGCTACAACGCGGCCACAAGAGCATGGAAGGTACGACCATGATCCTCAATTTCAATCAAAAGGAAGGCCTACATCCCAGAGAGACGGACACGACCCTCCTTGACAAAGGATACTTCAAACGAACTACCCTGTCACAGTACCACGTTGGTAGGGAACTCAGCTCGCGATAGGAAAGCCCAAGCCATTTGATCAGGGCCTCAATCGCGACCTTCATCCCGTCGATCCACGGAAGTAAAACCCGTAACCTCGTTGGTTCCCTAAATCGATGAGTCCATTAATTCGAGCAACAACAGTTCACATATATAATTAACTTAACAAAAATCATTCCATTCAATAAGCCGACCAAAGACTGGCTAGCACAAAGGGTACAAAAGGGGGGACTACACCCGAATACAAATACAGTAAATGGCACGCAGACCAATAAAATAACAATGTCATGCAGGCCAACAAAACAACAATGACACGTAGACCGACAAAATGAATATGGCACGTAGGCCAGACCTATAGATCCTCCTCGCCCTCTTCCCATTCATCATCGGTTGAATCCTCGACCAGGTAGACGATCTTCCCATCAACCACATCGTAGTTGAAAGAAGTCCCTTCGTTCACGAATTCCACCCCAGGGGTGATGACCTTCAGCTACTCGACAACATTTTCAAAACCCACCTTAAGGGTTTGAACACAGTGGCTCTCAAGCTGTCGCATCCGGGCAATCAAGTCGACCCAGGTCTCCAAGGCCTTATCCTCCTCACCCCCTTGTTTGCAGGTGCAACCAACCTCTCCAACTCCGTCACCCTCGAGCGTAAACACTGGTTTTCCTCGAAAACCTCCTTGAACTCAACCTCATTCTCCTTGAGCTTTTTGTTCTCGTCCAACAGGCCATCCCACTCGAGCCTAACCTCCTTCATCTCGATCATTAACCCCTCCTAGAGTTGATACCTCTTTTTGTAGCTGAAGAAGTCGCGTGAGAGCTTCTCCTTCGTAATCTTTGTCGATTTCAGCACCTCTTTTATGATCTCCATCTTAGACCACGGGCAGGTGTTGTCGAACAAGACCAAGGCCCGTCAAGTCGCCTTGTCTAGATCTAGAATTGCCTTTACTTCAACATTCGAAACCCCGACGGAACCTTCAACATTGAAAAGCTCCCGTTGAAGATGGAAGGAGGGCAGGAGATAAGTCCCATGTTTCACGGACAGGTCCTCGTCCACAGTAGCACCGATCGACGAACCCTTACCATGCTGGCGTTTAGCAGGAGGAGTCCCTCGCTCAGAGGGAGGGATAAAAGGCGTCACTGCGACAGGAGAATGAAGTGGAGGTGTGGGGTCCTCGACCCACCAGCCACATTGTCAGCAGCGACTTGGCGAACGCGGCTCTTAGTCGACCTCTTCAAAGCTTTGCCCATACCTTTGTTCGACAGCTTCAGGACACTGTCTTTGAGACTAGGCATGGCAACTGCAAAAATAAAAACACAAGTTAGTTATCGAATAAAATGGTCGAAGACAAAAGAACAACGAACATAAACTACCTAAAAGATAGAGGGACTCCTCGTTCGTCCTACACCTGAGCACGACCTTGGTGTTGATTAGCCGAGTTTCAAAGAGAGGTTCCCCGTCGTCAGACAAGATGGAATTATCTAGCCGACCCACGCAGAGGGAAGGGGTAAAACTCTAGACGTAAATGACCAATTTCTTGTAGACCGCCTTGTCCTCGGGCCCCAAATTTTTCGGCTTCACAAAAAATTGATCTGTGTCACGATTGAAATGAGCCCGCTGCCACTCGAGTGGGATGGTCGAGATGAAAAGCTCTTTACCTCGGGAGTCTTGTTGCTCGGCATAAATAATGTGCAAGGCCCGCGTGGTAAGAGGCTTTACCATTTACCACCTGTCCTTGGAATTTCTGACTGAGTCAACATAATTTTTAAATAACCTCCTCAGCTGCTTAAACGAGACCCAACTATGCCACCCGTTCACACTCGACCACTATAGATGGAAAACACAGAAGAAGAGGGGAAACATGCAACCGACTTCAAGGTACTAGTACACCAGTTTGAACGCTCGAACAAACACAATGACATTGGGGTGTAGCTGGGAGGAGGCCAAGTCGATCCATCTGAAGATGCCCTCCTAGAAACAAGTGAACGGAAGATGAAGCCCTACCTCTCTAAAAATAAATTCATACATAGGGAAGCACATTCCCCGAAAAACCGAGCAAATCTTCTGCTCGGGGAGAGGGGCGTAGCACTCCCATTTCTGAAGGGCCCTCAGGGCCAAGTCCTCGAAGATTGTATGGGCGGTATAGTGATCTTGCACGAAGCATGAACCGATTTCCAGGGGTTCCTCCCCGACCCAGGATAAATCATGCGCTTCGGGAGCATCGAACACACTTCTTCCCATGTTACGTTCTTGTTCGTCCACTTCCCTCTCGTCTACCTTTATGTCGATGTCACTACATCGACATCCTCGATTCCTCTATACGGATCAACTTTACCTGAAAAGCAGAGGAAATTGGTGAATTTGACGTCGCATCAAATCCACCCTTCCACCGCAGTTCAAGTGAAAGGGCGAGGACCAGGGTCAGGAAAGTAGCCGCCCAACGCACTCATCCTAAATTCAAAGGGTGCTCGATATATTCATCTTAAATTCAAAAGGTTCCCAAAACATCCATCCTAAATTCAAATTATACTCGGGACATTCATCGTAATTCCATTAATTTACACCCGAGGAGGGTCTTCCTCGACAGTATTTAGGGAATTTCCGCCGGTAAATTCTTATGAATTCACCGAGGAGGGGCCTCCCCGACCTCACATGTGGATGAAACTACCAGGAAAAAAACACAATTAAAACCCACTAATTACCAGAATGAGAGGGAAATTACATGACATGATTCTCTAGCGGAGATATGATGGTTGATGTAGCGGCAACGGTGAGTTTTCCGGTGAGAACCTGAGAGCGTCCGTCCAACTTCTGAGGATATTTAAGAAATGAAAAGGAGGAATGGGGGGAAACCCTCACTTCCAACCTTTTTATAAGACCCGTACGGAAGGAGTGCCTAGCCATCATTACCAAGCTACCTAGATTCCCCTAGGCGGCCGTAGGAATTTAATGCAACGTCACACGTAAAATGAAGCAACACATTAAAATCCATAATGACAAGGAACGAAAAGCCAGACACGTCACGCTTGGAAACTCCAAAGGCCATCAAGTCACCCGAGCACGCACGTCTTCGATATCACAGAAACACAAAGGGCATCGTGCGCGACTATCTTCGAACAGGTAATCCTCCTCTACGAGTCGAAACTAACGAAGGCCTTGCCCGAACCACCCGAAGCAAACTCCAAGAGGTACGAACAGACGTCCCCAACATCCAGTCTTATTATCAGCAACATGAATGCCCGTCCATACTTACCCTTAAGTCATCACTCCACACCGGAGTTGAAACTTGGGGGGCTCCTGTTCTGGACTGGGCCAACATAGTCCATGTCAGGCAGAGGCCCAATCTTTCGGGCATAGAACCATAACCTGATTCAAGGGTGCCTGTTCCGGACTGGGCCAATGCAGCACATGTCGGGAAGAGGCCCAATCCGTCGGGAAGGCCCATGACCTAACTTATGGTGACATGGGGAAAACTTCTCCCCCACGTGCCCCAATCAGTCAACTGTCCCGTTATTTTTTGTTAGCATTACGAGACACTTGGACCAAAGGCAAGACCACACACTAGGTCTTATATGCTCCTACGCAATCCTTGGTAGTTCTTCCTTGGGCCTAGCTAATCCATCTCATGAGAATAATCTTGGCTCAGCGCTGGGGACACACTATAAATACCCTCTTTTACTAGAGGGTCAAATATTCTATTCTATTCAACTCTGAACTATTCTGTACTTGCACTCTGTAAACACTTTCTCATTTTGGAATTAGAGTACCTTACAGGTACACCCCAAGTTCACCGTAGCTGTTCATCACTGGAAGGTTCCTCCTAGTCTGGTCAGATTAGAAATCCCTTTAAAATATGTGAAGAAAAAAAGGTGATAAATTTCATTAAAGATTCACATTGTGTGTTGTTTTAGAATACCACATACATTAACTACTAATCAAAGTTCTTTGTTGATAGGGAGTAAAATTGTGAGATACGTTTAATTGAAAATCATAAAGTTATTGGCATCAACACCTTACTAAACTTAAGCAAATGAACAGGTCAAAAACATAAAGAAAACTTTGATTATTTTAGTAAAAAAACACAAAAACTAGAATTCACAAACTGACAAAAGACTCTAAATTAAATTAAATTTGAGAATTTTTTATCCCATCCCATCCCATGAGTCTCTCATGTACCATGTACGTTATTATTTTTTCCCTCATTGCTCCACTGATGTATTTACGGACACACCTTTTTTTATTAAAATATGTTTCTTTGATAATTTTATGGAACACCAAGCTCAGAGGTTTTATAACCATGGACGCAAGAGAGTGACTCCACCACAGGACAAGTGGCTGCTGACAGCTATCGATGCATCTAGTCTGAAGAACCTTATTGAGATTGGATATTCTGTGATACATACCAGTATGCTCATGGATTTTGTGGAGAGGTGACGTCCATAGACCTCCTCTTTCCATCTACCACACGGGGAGATTACTATCACCATTGACGGTGTTTTATGTCTCCTACATGTACTGATCAAGGGTATCCTCCCCCGTCACGAGAAGCTGTCGAAGGAGGAGGCTCAGGATATACTGATTCAGGAGTTCGGTGTGACTCCAGAGCATGCATTGGCGGAGACTAATACGACCCGTGGAGCTCATGTGAGGTATTCCACCTTGGCCACTTATTATACACGGGCCCTGAATGTTATAACACAGGTAACTGGTGATGCATCAGAGGTAGAGGTACACAGACAGCGGGCGTTGCGATGTTATCTGCTATACTTGGTGGGCACACAACTATTTGTGCACACCAGCTCATCATATATGGATTTGGTTTGGCTGAGGCACCTATTGGATCCGGCGACGATCCACGAGTACAACTGGGGTGCAGCGACGTTGGCACACAGTTACTCTAGACTTTCTACTGGATGCCTTTGGGCTACTAGGACTGTTTTGGACAATTGTTCACTATATATGGTACCAATCCTAAACCCTTAGACTTTTTTCTCTTATATTATCGTGATATTTGCTTGATACCATTTTTTTTATTTCAGTCCTGGATCGTCCAACACTTTCCGCAGATACATGGCTGGGAGTATGTGCAGGAGTACACGAAAGAGTAGTCTCGACCACGTGTCTTTTGTCCGCTAAGAGGGAATGAGTCGGTAGAGCCTTACAGAGTGTATCTGGACCGCATGGTTGTTGAGGATGTCAGATACGACTGCTACAAAGATCATCGTGCGACGTGCCTGTTCGATGAGGTTTTACTTTACAGCGGATGATTGACATGCAGCTCGACCATCAATGCGCGATATCTGCCCGAGCGTGTCATGCGGCAGTTCGACTATACCCAGACCATTCCCAGGCACCGTTCTGTGTCCGCTCATCTGTCCATTACCCGTCGCTGGATAGATGAGATCTTTGGTGAGTTTCAACACCATCTGGTACCAAATGAGTCTCGTGCGATCAAAGCTGAGTACAACTGGAGCTACATTGATGGCTACATCAGGTGGTTCTATACCGTCTCATACCCCTTGATGCTTCCCACTGCAAATGGTGATCCTCCCAGACAACCACATCCAGAGATATTAGAAGATGAGTAATCCCAAATGGACCACACTCTAGATCTGGTGCATATATGTCTACAAGTAGATAGGATTGAGCGGACATATATTGAGGTCTGTTTCTTCCCTAGGGGTCTGATGCCATGCGTACAGTGGATGAGATGATTCAGGTGGCATTGAGTGACACACAGTACCGCAGACATCGCGTTAGGACTAATGGGATAGGTATCCGAGGAGGACGTAGAGTGTAACACCCTTCTACCCCACAATTATTATAATAACATTTTATAAAAAATATTAGAGTATAATCAACAAGGAAATGGGCCACATATAATCAAATCATCAAATTACTCATTGTTCTATCCTGAAACACGGGTTTCACCATAATTATCACCACATAATTCACAATTACGCAGCGAAGTCATACTTAAAAAAAATCTAAACCAAATAAAGATAACTCATATAAGAATATGTCTGAGTCAAAACAACTTTAACAACGTGAGAAATCCAATAGAACAAAAGAACGGGGTTCGTAAACAATCCAAATTCGATGTTACATATCTCAAAGCAGGACATCCCTAAATACTACTAAAAGCGATAAATGAAAATACTCCAAGGTTACGTCCTCCAGCACCGTAATCTACTCTATGCTATCTGCAAACCACCCACAAAGAAGACAACATTTTCAAGCAGGCAAGGTGTGATATCACAATTCAATATAATGATATATTAAATGAAAAGAATAAACAAAATATCAATAACAACATCATGGCATCATCATCAATCTACACATCACGTCTACAATTACATCATTTATATGCAAATGTCAATCAGAATGAAATGCAAAGAATGCACATGGTATCGATCTCCATGGATGGACACTGGCCATCAAACCTACACAAGGGAGCAAAACATAATCAATATATCACTTCAATTTGCACAATGATATTGAAGCTACCAATGGACCGAAGTCCCAACACAGGATGCTATGAAATGCAATGATGTTATTCTCCTCAAAATCATCAAAAAATCAACATGTGCATCATTGATTTCATATTCAACAACTAATCATCATTAATCATGTTCTTTATCATGACAATACATCAATAATACTCCATTTATCAACAACATCAAATCATCAATTTATAATCAATCCACGTTTATAATCATAAAATCCAATTCAACTTTTTCTAAAAATTCAGCACTAGAAAATGTCTCACATCACTCCTTTTATTTCATCAAATTAAAGTTCATATGTTAGCTTTCCGACGCTCCAAACGGGACCTCAATCGGAGTTACAAATCAAAAGATATGAAGTTTTCAAGTTTTACAAAAATCTGCCAATACAATGATGTAACTGGTTACCTTGAGGTAACAAGTTACATCGCCTATAGTAATGTATTTTTCACTGGTTTTGCTCATGTAACGGGTTACCTTAAGGTAACTAGTTACCTCAACCCAGAATGCATTTTCTGTTGTTTATGCGATTTCTGCACAAAACCCACTCAATTTTTCATACGAATTCATCCCAATGCAAACCAAAATTTCTGACCAATCAATAAATAATCACATACAACAACAATACATCAAATTAGACATCAAATACATCTTTCCAAATCATTCTACACATCCTACTTCATCAAATAATACCTATTGCATCAAACCTCATAATTACCTCAAAACCCCATAAATCCTATTCTATTCATAATTCAAAACAACATATTATCATAGTAAACGATGAAAATCTCCCCATACCTTAGAGAAAATCTGAATCCTTACCTCCTTCTCTAAGATTCCACTACAGTTCTTCGAAGCTTAGGATTTTCTCTCTTCCTCTGAGTTCTTCACAAATTTTCACGATAAGTTAGAAATGATCTAACTTCTCTTCTTTAGACAAATTAAATATTCCAACTTATGATTTTCCAATTCTACCCTTGCTCATTTTCCTTAAGGACTACCTTGCCTTTTTTCTTATTTATTTTAAATAATTCTAACAGTCTAAATATTAAACCATTATTCATTATATTAAAATCATTAAAATAGTATCACTTATTCCGATATTCTCCAAAATTCACCAAATTCCTCCAAAATTAATTAAATAAACGAATAAATAATTATTTTAGATTTTGGGGCGTTACATTGAGGCAGACGAAGCAACATAGGCAGAGGCAGAGGAGAGCGTGCACAGGGGGCAGTCAGAGGAGATGGTGGAGAGGATGTACTCCCGCACACACAGTAACTATATGTATTTTTTTTATGACAGTGATGTACTTATTTTATATATATATATATATATATATATATATATATATATATATATATATATATATATATATATATATATATATATATATATATATATATATAATATTTCTTTATTCATGTTTGTGCATTATTGTATATGTGTCCCCGACTAATGAAACTGGTTTAATTTTATTAAAAAAAAAATAGTTCTGTTAAAATTCCGCATATACATCTACAAAATATTTCCGCATATCAATCTGCGGAAGGTTTCAACGTAAAACAAAAAATTGGTGCGTCCGAAAGTGTATCAGCAAAAACAGGGAACATATTTGAAAATATAGCAGTGGTTGAGAGTATTATGGGGTGAATTGAGAAATTCTTTTAAATTTTTGAGCTTATAAATATTCGTATATCATAAACTACACCTTTCAAATTGATTTATGGACCAGATATATTGCTTCGTATATTATGAACTACACCTTTCAAATTGATTTATGGACTAGAAATATGGGCAGATTATTTTAGTTTTAAAAAAAATGAATTTTTTGTTGTATTTCTGAAAATGAATTCTATAAAAAACATTTTTTAGAATATTATAATTTTTTTTAAAATTAAAAGATTAATTTTAATATATTTTATAATAAACATTCATTATTGAAGATTAAAACATAGTGAAAATCATACTCTTTTTCAAAAGTTGGTATCTAAAAATGTTTTTTATGAAAAACTATTTGTAATAGTTTCAAAATTAAATGATTTAAAAAAAATTGATAAAATGATGAAATACCTAAAATAACATTTTAAGAATAATTATTCAAATCAAATTTTTATTTAAAACTTTTATAAAAAATTATTTTATAAAAAAATTTTGCATCAAAAAAAATATGTTACAAAATAAAAATTATTTTAAAAAAAAAAAGCAGAACAAACAGACCTATGATGTTACTTGTCGAACCGATTGGCAAAGGAAAATGACCTACCCAATTCAAAATTATTAGAATGTAATCCATGATCAATTGAGCAACTTGTATGAAAATAAGTGAATGACTTTAGAAAATATCTTTGAAAGTAATGAATTAGGAATAGGAAAGTATTTATAAATAATGCATATGTATGAATTAGGAAAGACCTTTATCTTTGTTTCAAATTTGTTTGTCAATGTCAATGTCATTATTAGAGAGAGCCATTAAAATAAATAGAAGAATTTGGTGAGAATGTGTGAAAGAAGCTGAATTGGATAAAATTGACTTACTACCACCACTCTTGTCACACACTTCCAACAACCATAATAACAACATCTATGTCGATTGTCGACTATGATTATTACTCTCTCAACACCACACGCACGCTCAACTCACGCGCTCATATCTCAGCACCACACGCACACTCAACTCACGCGCTCATATCTCAACCTCTAATAACAATAATAAATACAACTTGACTTATTTATTTTGAATTAAATATAACACTCTTGTTATTATTTAGAATAATACATAGAAACAAACGAAAATGTTGCAGCTATTGTATTTCGTTATATTTGCAGAAATGTTAATGGTAATGAGTTTTCTCTTCAAGACACCGATAAGGAAGCTCGTGATCATGGCTTTGAACACCGTCAAGCGAGGCCGGGGACCGGTGGTCGTTAAAACCGTCACGGCCACGTTGGTGGTGATGCTCGGTTCTGCACTTTACAGTATTTATGAGATTCGGTGTCGTTATGTGGAAAGTGTTACTGTTATTGATCCCACTGAACAAGTACTTTTGTGCAACCACCTACTACAAGCTTCTCTTTTGGGTAATTAATTATATACTTTTTCACTTTCACTTTTGTTTTATTATTCTGTTTCTAATTTGTTTTATGTATTGTGATTGTGGATAGGGTTTGTTTTGTTCCTGTCTTTGGTTATAGATAGATTGCATCACTACATTAGAGAGCTTTGGATACTTAGGAAATCTATGGAGACTGTTAAGAATCAAAATCGAAGTTTCGAGAGGAATACAAGTTTTAATGCATTGGAGAACAAGGTGTTGAAGGAAGAGATTGGTGCGTTGAAGTCCAAAATTGACAAACTGGAATCTGAATGTCAAGTGAAAACAAAGCAGGGTTAAGTCCTTGGAAAATCATAGGAAAATTTTGGAGGGGTTAGAAGAAAGATCTTCTGATGTTGATGACACTGTTTATGAAATTCTTGTTTATGTCTTGGTTGGGGTTGTTTACATGAGAAAATCTCTTATAGTTTAGTTATATTGTATAGAATATATATAAAGTTTACAAATATAGAGATTTGTAATTTGTGATGTTATACTTTTTTTTCTTTCTTAATGGTATATGCTGTGTAATAAGGCTTGGAAGTAGACTTTGTGTTAGAGTGTAAGAAGAAACATTCAATTGTACTACTATTTTAGGGAAGATGTGGACATATGTCTCTATAATGTTAGAGCTTTTAAGCAAATGATGGTCCAACCATGATGGCTTAAGAACCCGGTAGATAATTAAGATTTGAATAAGAATTTGTTTGTCTTCAAATCCATTTGTAGAAAGATGCAGTTTACATCCTTGAAAGGCTTTGGAAATTCTATCGTGTAACCTCTTCATTCTTGACATGATTTCAGGTGAAAATAATTATCAAAATTGGATCTTATATTGTTCCTTTTCTGAGCGTGTATATAAGACGTTACCTTTAAAATAAGGTAAGATGTCATGGGAAAAAATTGGAGATACTATTCAGATTAAAATAAGGCCAAATATCATGGGGAAAATTCGAGATACTATTGGGAAGTTTGAGGACGCGGATAAAAAATATCATAATCGAATGAGGGAATCTTCCCGAATAAAAGTGTAAGTTGATCTCTGCAAGGCGCTTGAAAGAAGGACATTCCTCAAATACATAGGTAGAGATTGTTACTAAGGTGACTTCAAACATGAAAGAGGGGGAAGGACAAATTGTGATATAAATGATTTGTAGACTTTAAAAAATAAATTAGTTTTAAGGTTAATTTTAAGAAAATGAGTAGAAGATGAAGATGAAGAGAAGTATAAGTAATAGAAAACAAATAAAGAGATAGGATATTAGAGAAGAACACTAAATTTTATCTTAGTTTGATCCTAAAGATTGACCATTGAGAGTTCCACTATCATAGAGTTTTACAACATGATCAACCCACATCCTTTTATGTCAAGTTTTTATCTTAGGTTTATCTTGCAAAGTTTATTACAACATATTAGAGTCAAAAGAACAACCCTCTATTGTTTTACAATAATTGATCATCAATGGTTTACACTAAAATACTATTTAAATAAATATAAAATTTTGAAGAGAAAAAGATTATTTATAAGAGAGGTTATTTTTATATTTCTGGTGTATTTTCAAATGACCACAGGTCCTTCTTTTATAGTGAAAAATTTACCTAAAAAAAGAATTTTTTTAAGGCCAAATCCACACTATAATTGATTAGGTTGCGACCATAATCGATTATGACCTAACAAAATAGGAATATTTTTGCTAGATCTGAACTGTAATCGATTAGAAGGCTTTCTTAATCGATTATTGATCAAGGTTTCCCCATAATCAATTACACAAGTAACATAATCGATCAGAGAACAAATTTTTGACGTATAATCGTTAAGTAGGCGTTATAATCAATTAAAGTTTAATTTTCAAAAGCTTTGCCCAAACCAAGACGTTTTTAAAATAAATTTTAGAAAATAAAAGAAGTATGAAAACATATTTGTCTATGCGCACGTGCGTGTGTACGAGTGTGATATGATCTTACTATTTTGAAAGTACACATTTAATTTTACATTTTTATCCAATAAAAGTAAATAAACACCATGACATATGATCATATGCGAGCCTTTTGTTTTTATGTTGTTCTTAGCATTTAATATATTTGCGCCAAACATCAGAACCTTCTCGCTTTTTATTCTCTTTAGTCTTTCTTCTTTATTGGATGATGTTTATGATAGATTACATTATTCCTTGAGTCTTCCACTAATAGAAAATTTTCAAGTGTCTTCTGATACGACAAATAATCAACAAAAAATTGAAAATTTAAAGCCAAGTACTGAGATAGACATATCTAAATCTTGATTCTCTCTCTTATGTACACATCTCACTAGGTTGAAAATCCTTTAAAATCTTCAATCTTGAATCGAACTAACTTCTCATAACCAATCACTCAAAGATTTAGTTTGCAGTTGTACTAGTCAAAAAGTAATGTGTTCCTTCTGCAAGGGAAGAGGGACTCAGAGGCTATAGTAGGTATATTACGTTGTATGGTGGTTAGGACTTACCTACGGCGGCGACAAACCCCATATGATGGTGTTTTACGGTGGTTCTAGGATTTATGCTCACGTGATGTGAGAGGTTTCATAGATGAATGATGTGGTTAAGTATAAGAATTTGAGGGGTGTGATTAGTATGAGTTATGATCTGTCTAAGCACTATGCTTAGGGTGTAATGATATGACATTCCTCCCTTGAGGGGAAAAACATCTATAGAGACCTTTTGGACCTAGGGTTTGGGAAACCCTAAGTGGCAACAACTTCCACCTCCAGATTAAGAGAAGTTGTTGATCACATATCCTTCAAGAGATAGTGGATGATCCCCTCCCCTTTTGCTAAAGGCATTACACATCATTAGTACAATGGTGAGTCCTTAAGTAATCGCCTAAGAGATATGGTTCTTGGGCGAGGGTGTCCTAGTTCAGGACCCTCACAAATATAACACTACATAGTTTGTTCGAGATGCGCCCAACACCTTGCTAGTGAGTCCCTGGGATGCTGACATCATTTTATTAAAAGGGGTAAGCCCCTCAACTTGGTGTGAGTCCCTCAATTGAAGGTGAATATTTATTAAAGGAGGGGTCCCTCAGCTTGAGACGAGTCCTTTAGCTAAAGGAAAATATTATTAAAGGGTGAGTACCTCATCTTGGGGAGAGTCCCTCAGTTGAAGGAAAATATTTACTAAAGGGTGATTCCTTTAACTGAAGGCGATTCTCCTTAAATGACTAGACTATATATGGATAAGTCATATTTATTTAGGTTAGACCCCGAGACATGAAAACGTTAATTTTGTACCCCAAAATTTTCTCTCCCATCTTCAGGATAATGTGTCTTAAGAGGTCTATCAATAGTCACAAGATTCTCAATTGGTCAAAGGAATTGAAGGTTTCACCAGACAAAGCCTCCTTCTGAACAATGGATGTTAGAACTAGGGTTTTGAGTTTCCCCAAGAAGAGTGGACTTCCAAAGCCTCAAGTGGACTTCATAACATCCTACATACCTTAAATAATCCCCATGACAAGTTTCAAAGCTTTCCCAACAAGCTTGGTCAGTCAGATGCTCAGATACTTAAAAATCAGTTAACTTGGTCAACAAGTCAACTGTGGTCAACACAAAGTCAAACTTTAAGATTTTTGGTCAATATCAAGATTATGAGGTGAAATTCCTCATTTGATCAAGGTTTGATCATGATTCATCAAGGAAACCTCATAATCATCAAGAATCAAGAGTTACTAAATTAAGGTTTTGTGCAGGAAAAGTCAACTGAACTTTGACCAGCCATAACTTTCACATACTTCATAATTTTTTCCCATCCAAAGTCTCATCTTTAAGTAAATCCAATTCTCTACAACTTTGTGTCTCACAAGCCAAGTCCAAAAATGCTTCATTTGAAAGATATGAGCTAAAACATTATATGTCTTTTTGAAAGTCAACAAAAAGTCAACTTTTTTCCAAAGCTCATACCTTAAAAATGGTAAATTATATGGACATGGTACCGAAAGTATTGATTAGAGGACACTCTAAGCTTTCTAAAAACTCCTAGAACACCTTCATGGAATCAAAATTGAGGAAGTTATGCATTGTGGAAGTTGGACAATTTTGAGGAGGTTTATGAAGCAAAAAGGGTCTAAACTCAAGATTTTGTCAAATGGGCCCATAATATTCCAATCCAAACTTAAAGATGAGGTCATGCACGACCCAATGATCAATTGTTCTGATTTTGATTATTTATTTTATATTATTTTGGATTTTAATCATTAAAATTCAATTTTAATTAAAATAAATTATGAAAATCAAATATTTGATCTAATACTTATTTTTGGATCAAATATTGTGATTAAGATGATTGAAATCATTCAAAATTTGTGCAAGACCATTATAGCAGGGATATATTTGATTTTTTGACAAATTTGGCAAGGTGGTTTCTTCACAATCAAGCAACTCCAATCCATTGCCAAAAAGCCCAAAATTTAAACCTAATACATTCTAGTATATATATATATATATATATATATATATATATATATATATATATATATGTATATATATATATATATATATATATATATATATATATATATATATATATATATATATATATATATATATATATAACAAGAACATAAGGGTAGGACACGAATTCAGAGGCAAGAGGGACACTTTCACATTAAAAAAAATTCAAGAAAAATCAATTATCGGTTTTGCAATTCCAGCCACATTCAAAGGTTTCTAAAGGTTGCAATAGCTTCCTTGAGGTTCCTTGATCATGTCTCAATCATTACCATCATCAAAATCATAGCAAAACGAATAAACTGATTCCATATTTTCTTGTTTTTTCTTGAATTTTGATTTATGTTATACATGTATTACAAACTGCATTTGATCATATAATCTTGTTTGTTTTGAAGTTTGGAATCTTTCTGGGCAATTGGTTTTGAGTTTCACTGTAGGAATCGAAAGACGCCATACCTAGGGTTTGAAGTTTGAATTTGGGGAATTTCAATTGAGACGATTTAAAGACCAGATGATGAGATATTTGGACTGTAGGATTCATTTGCAATCGATTGGTGTATTTAGATTGAACTAATTTTACGTGTTTTGGATTATTTGAAAAACGCAGGTTTTTTAGCTACAAAATTTTTGTAGCTAAATCATAGCAATTTCGTAGCAAAAATTAAGAGCTGGAGGAAGAAGAAGATGCATTGGCGCATGTTTCTGAATTTGAAATTTTGACTTATTTTATATTGAATTGTTTACGTTATTTGTCACCAGGATGCAGGTGTCCCAGTAGTAGCGCGTTGAAGCTGTGAGGGGGAGGACCTGGGTTCGAATACTTGATTCTAGATGGCACCCAAACAATGAATGATTATGTGTACTTTGTTTATGTGTATGTATAAAATCAAGGTTGAAGATGAAGAAGACTCTTGGTATATTTCAAATTTTGTTTATGATTTTCTCAAAATCATTGAAAAGAAATTATACATGTATGAAGTATATATATATATATATATATATATATATATATATATATATATATATATATATATATATATATATATATATATATATATATATGCAAGTTAGAGGCAAAAAAGAATGCAAAAGATTTAAAAAATCATGAATTTTTGGAAAAATACATTGCATAGGCCGACCTATGTAAATCACGTGTCGGCCTATTCGATGTATGAGCCAACATGTAAAGGTCATATGTTGATCTGTAAAGTTCATGTGCCAACCTATTCAGGCAGCACATCAAATAGAGGATACATGCTTTAAAAATGAGATACATGTGTTGACCTGAAAATTGTATGTGTCGACCTATAAAAGAATTTTCTTCTATGTGTCGACTCATAAAGGTAGCACATCAAACAAAAGTTACATGCTTTAAAAATGAAATACATGAATCGACCTATGACATGTATGTGTCGACACATAGAGTTGATTTTCACAAAAAACTTATTTTTAATGCATGGCACCTTTTCTAAATCATTTCCAAATGCATAAACATTTTCTAAATGATATCTAAAATTTTTTATGCTTCCTAATGCTAAGATACACATTAAGACTCATAGGATATCGTCCAATATAATAAACACTAAAGTATCCAAATTTTGACATCATACAAAATACATCTAACGAAAATTTGCACTCAAAGAGTGACCATAAGAAAGCATTTTACCCTTACATGATTCATGCTTGAGGGATTGTGTATGTGTTCAGTTTTCTAGGTCGGGTTCATCTCAGACCTAAAAAAGCTCATATGGATGATGACTAGTTCGAAAGAACAATGTCGGGTTGAAACAACTTATGGGAGTGGTTGGTCATGTTTTCTCGAGGCTAGCACAAGGTGATATATGATTGAGAATGCATTAATGTGTGATTTAGAATATTAACGCCTATGATTTGGGCAATCAAGTATGATTCTTAATTACCATTACAAGTTCGTATGATTAATGTGATTTAGAATATTACTCCCTCAGTCTCACAATAAATGTCCTCTTTGAGATTTTCATACTTTATAAGATAATGATTAATTGTGTTGATTTCAATAATAAAATGAGTATCATTTACTAAAATAACCCTATTAATAATAGATAGTGGAGTAACTATATGAATTAAAATACAATAAATAAGGGTAAATTAGTGGAAAAAAATAATAAATATCACATTGATAATCTAAATGGACAAATAATTTGAGACAAATAAAAATAGGAAAGCGGATACATATTGTGAGACGGAGGTGTCGTACCTCGAAAAATACGATCCTAAAATAAAACAGAGTCGCCAGCTAATTCTATTTATTCTACGAGAGAAAAGGGAGATATAGACACAACCTGAATAGGATAAGAAATGGTCAACGAAACCACTAATCTAAGTTCGGGAGTCAGTTAAGCAAAGGGAAGGTGTTAAGCACCCCTCACGTTCGTTGTACTCAACGGGAACCTCTTAGTTTAATTTGCGCTTAAATGTTAACTTATTATTATTGTCTTCTTTATGTTAAGATTTCTTTTAAGGAAATGTTTCAATTATTATTCGTTATGGGGGAAAGGTTAAGTTTTTTTTTATTATTGTACTCGCGAAGGATTAAAATCCTTGTACCTATGTATTCCCTTGTGCAATGGGAAAGTCAGAGCTTCGTAGTTCGTGCAACTACAGTTTGTGTTTTTTAATTGAAAGATTGTTTGAAAATGCTTTCTAATCTGCTAAGCGTTGGCTTATACTTGCGGTGGAGGTTGAAACGCTAGCTTGTTTGCGAGATAGAAAGATTTAAACAATGTTCGTTTAGAGAAAAGATGTTTGACCTTTGTTAAGGTGTTTTAAAAACGAGAGGGAGAATGAACCACGTCGCGTGGGGCTAGCCCAAGAGTGATTGATTCCAGAACGTGCGGAGTGCTAGACTCCGGAGTTCAGTTACTCGCTGATTAATTATGGAAAATAGTTTGTATTGGTTGGTAAATTTTAAGTTGTATTTGAAAGAAAGAGACAATTCGTCATCTTTAAGGGAGATATCTCGCCTATTCTACCACAAACGTTTAAGGAAGAGAAAATCGAAAGAAGATTTAAACTTGGATATGAGGATCGACATGCAATGCCACATTCTTTCTTTGAGAAATAAAATCGGAAGAAGCTTTAAACTTGGATATGAGTATCGACAAGCAATACCACATTCTTCCTTTGAGAATAATTGTTTGTAATATTTTGATTTGTGTTTGTGGTTGATAGGAGGAACATCTTTCCTATGGAGATGAATCATGTCTAATCTTTTAAGTTTATTGAATTGTTTTGAATACGAAAGAGCGAATGAATTACAATCCGAAGGCTAGCCTCAGGAGTAATTCAGTTCAAGAACCCGAGGAATGCTAGATTCCTGAGTTCAGTTCTTCGTATAATTAATTAAAATTTTCCGTGTTTTAGGAACGAGAGGGTGAATAAACCACGTCGCGTGGGGCTATCCCAAGAGTGATTTAATTCAAGAACGTGCGGAGTACTAAACTCCGGAGTTCAGTTCCTCCGTTATTTGATTTGTGAATTAAGACGCGATTGTTTTGGAGATGAAAGGGCGAATGAATTACAGCTCGAATGCTAGCCTCAAGAGTAATTCAATTCAAAAACCCGAGGAATGTTATATTCCTGAGTTTAATTCTTTCACAAATTTAATTTTACATTTTTTGAAAACGAAAGAGCGAATGAATTACAAATCGGGGGCTAGCCCCAACATTAATTCAATTCAAAAACCCGAGGAATGCTAGATTCATGAGTTTAGTTCTTATGTTAATTAGTATATTAATTTAGAGACGTCTTGTGATTATTTTTGGATGAATTAGGGTTTAGTGTTTTAGAAACGAAGGAGTAAATGAAACACTACGCGTGGGGCTAGCCCAGGTATGGTTCATTAAAGACCCGCAAAATGCTAGACTCCGAAGCTCAGTTCCTCGTTAATTAATTATGACGCGGTTTACAGTTGTGCAGATGGCGATCATCTAGTAATCGACTTACTGTTGCACCCCAAAATTTGCCCTCACAATACAAGACTTTGTGTACTAAGAAGGTTCACAAGGTTCACAAGATTCACAATATTTACAAGACCTTTCATGAGGTTCATGAAGTCTACAAGACACTTTATGAGGTTCACAAGGTTCACAAGACCTTCCACGAGGTTCACAAGGTTCACAAAACATCTTATGATGGTTCACAAGGTTCACAAAGTTCACAAATAGTCAAAAGAGTTGACAATTTCCTCAGACAATGCACCTCCTAAGCAGTGCATCCAAAACTAGGGTTTTGACTTTAATCAGGCTAAATGAACTTCCAAGACTTCAAGTGAGCTTCATAACATCTTATATGTGTGTAAGAACCCCCATGACAAGTTTCAAGACTTTTCTCAAAGGTTTGCTCAGTCAGATGATCAGATAAGTCAAAATCAGTCAAAGCAGTTAAAAAGTCAAACTGAGGTCAACTGTGGTCAAACCAAAGTCAAACTTCATGATTTTTTGCCAACATCAAGTATATGAAGTAAAATTCATCATTTGATCGAGGGTTGATCATGATTCATCAAGGATATTTCAGATCATCAAGAATCAGGAGTTTCTAAATTAGGGTTTCCTTAGTAAAAGTCAACTGAACTTTGACCAGCCATAACTTTCACATGCTTCATCACCAAGTCTCCATCCAAATCTCATTTTGAAGGAAATTGAATCATCTACAACTTTGTGTCTCACAAGCCAAGCCCAAAAATGCTTCATTTGGAAGGTATGAGCTAAGACATTATAGGTCCTTTTGAAAGTCAACAAAAGGTCAACAACTTCAAAAGGGCATAACTTGAGAATGGTAAATGATATGGACATGAAACCAGTGGGGTTGGTTAGAGGACTCTTCAAGCTTTCCAAAATGTCCAAGAACACACTCATAGCATTAAAATTGAAGGATGTGTGCCCTTGCAAAGTTGGGAAATGTTTGGTTGGTTTATGAAGAAAATGGAGGTTTAAAACTATTTTTTTTCTAAATGGGCTTGCCATATGATGACCCAATCCATACCATGACCTCATGCACGACCCAAGTCTATAAAAATCAGATTTTTTATCATTTTATTTTTATTTATTTTGATTTAATTCATTTAAAATCATTTTAAATTAAAATAAAATATAAAAGTCAAAGATTTAAAAATGATTGAGCTTCTAGAAATTCATAAAGGTGATTGGTATCAAAGTGGTAAGAAAATCATGGTGATTTGCTTAAAATAGAAGGTGTTCATACAAGAATATTTGAATTTTAAAGCCTTATCTTTTTGAATCTTTTCCAATTAAATCTTTCACACAAACATCAAATTTTTTAACCTAAATTCATCACTCTATAAGTATATGACTTAACCCTACTCATTGAACACGATTTGCAGCCTCCCAAGTGTAAGTTTCATATTTTCAAAAACCACACAAAACTCAAATTCGGTTTCAACTCCACAAGGCATTTGAAGGTATTTTGAGGACACAAGAATGTTCACTAAGCTTCATTGAGTCGAAACCAATGATCATTTGCATCCAAAACATCTCATATAGCATAAACCGAATCTCTTTTGTTCTTGAATTTAAATTTTTCGATTTCGATTGTTTAACCATTATTAATGAATTTTGTTTGTTGATTTGTTATTGTTTGAAGCTTTGGATGAATTCTGGATGGTTTAATTTGATTTTCATGAACTGAGACGAATTTCACCATGGCTAGGGTTTTCGGCCTCCATTAGGGTTTCACATTCAAGCCAATATAAATCCATTCTAAAAACATAGATCAATGCCAAATTGTCTCTGGATCATGTTTGAACAATTAATTTGGTGAAATTTTACAGTTTGTATGATGTATGAGATTCATAGGTCTTGCTGCAAATTTGAAATTCGCAGGAAAGCTGGTGGGTAATTTCGCAGCAAAATTCGTATTGCCAGAGGTTGAAGATGATCCCCCAGCGCGCGCGTTTTGGAATTTGAAATTTGTTTTAATATTATAATGTTTTGTTTCTGTTTGTTTCACAAGCATGGTGCTTGGCCCAGTGGTATGAAGCGCGCGTGTGTAGCTAAATGACCTGTGTTCGAGTCCTGGTTCCCCCAACTTTTGCTTATTTTTCAGTTTAGTTATTAGGTATCATATATTATTTATTATAGTCACTACTTCAACAGGTGCGCTCTCCCAGCTGGATTGGTTAAGGTGTTTGTGTGTATTGTGAAGGTCCTGGGTTCGATCCCCCCAGGCCTTTTGTTTTTCTTGCTTTTTCTTTGATTTTCAGGCATAAGGCACAAAACCAAATGGATCTCCTCCTTTACTACCTGCGCACAGGCTGACCCAGTGGTTGTTGTTGCTGTCTTGAGTGTGTGAAAGCAAGAGGTGCTGGGTTCAATTCCCAGTCAGGTAAGGTTTCTTTTTCTTTTTCTTTCTATTTGTTTTGCTTATTGTTAATATTAATTAATTGAAATTATAATTTAATAAAATCCTAATTTGCTTCATAAATATAAATCCTAATAATATTTTCTAAAACAAATTGTTATTTTTTACTAATATGTATATATATAATTTATTTGTATACTTAGATTAATATTTAATATTTAACATTTTTTTTATATAAAACCTAATTTCTTTTTTTTAAAAACCCTAAAAAACATATTTTTCTCAAACCCTAATTTTCCTTATTCTATTTGCTTAATATCATTATTAATATATATTATATTCATAGTTTAGTTAAAAATTCTTAATTTTCATTAATGTATAAATTGTTTATAATTTAAATTTTTGTAAATAAATATGTTTAACAATTAAAATGCTTAATTTATTTTTATAATATGTAAATATTTTATAATTGCTTATAATTTAATTGTGCATGTAAATAATTTCTATTATATGTTTAAAATTGCTAATTTAATTATAATTTATTTTCATAATATGTTCATAATTAATTTATTATATAATTTATACATAACTTAAATTTTTTATAATAATTAGCATAATTGTTTATATTTTAATATTAATTGTTTATAAAAATTGATTTTTTAATTATTATGTTAATATTATTAATTATGTTTATATGATATTTTATTATTACTAACCCCATTTATATTGTGATTTTCATTATTCTTTTTTTACTAACCCAATTATTATTATTATTTATTATTTTGCTTATTTATTTAATTTGCCTAATTATTATTATTATGTAATTGTCTCCTTGATGTAATATTTTAGTAGTAATGTTTAAATATTTATATTTCATGTTATGGTTAGTAAAATAGGGAGTGTAAACATACTTGTAATTAAAAATTAATTTAGATCATTTAAATTTAAAGATAAAAATATTAAAATTGTACACTCACACACGTAAGTCGATCTTTGATCGCCATCTCACTTCCTTAGGGATACCTCTCATGTTGCCTAATCAAAAAAGGTCAAGTAGGGTGTATAAAGCAAAAGTCCCTCAAAATAAAGTCATCTAGTCCCTTAACAATAAAAGATCAAGTCTCTTTCGAATGTTGCCTTCGTAATGATCTTGTCCCTTTCGAATAAAGATGATAAGTCCCTTCGAATTACTTATACACCCCACAGTTGCCTAAATAAACAGATGACCCTTCATATGTCCCTCACATCCAAGGTAATGACTACCTATTCCTTAATAATAGGGATAGTCTTACCATTTAAGGGATTCAAGAACAGAAAAGATTCAAACTTAGGGTAGGTTCCTCATAGTTACTTGCTCACTCTTCAAAACTTTTCAAACACTTCACAATTTCAAACAATTTTCAAAACAAATGTTTGTTACGCATCCGTACATGGATCATTATCAAACTCTTAAGAAATTTTTTTCACACACTTCCTATTTCAAAAACATTTTAAAGTGAGCTAAGTAACTAAGAGCCCATGGATAACCATGGATGTAAAGGGTGCTAATACCTTCCCTTTACATAACCTACCCCCCGGACCCAAAAATCTTTTAAAAAGGTCTTTCCTGTTCTTTTATGCCTTTCCTTTGGATAAAATAAAAGTCGGTGGCGACTCTTGCTATCCGCAACATAACTAAAGTCAGTTCTCCCACCGTGTTACAGAACTGGCGACTCTGCTGGGGATTTAATAAAAGAGGGGTACCCTTAGGAATTAGATCACATTAAAATTGTTTGCCTTGTTTGCTTTATACTTATCTGTTGGGTGCTCTTATGTGTGAAAGATCCTAACCCGGATCTAGTGTACCTTAGGTAAATGGCAATAGACCAAGGAAACTGTACGGCGTATACCGATATGGTTGATCTGGTGGCCATAGTTAGTATGACTTCTTGGTTGGTGCTTATGTTCCTTAAGTCAAGTTGAGGATAATATGAGGCTACCATATGTTGTCAATACACTAACTAACTTTTAGAACCCTAGTTATCCCATTTTGGCCTTTAGAAAAGTAGTGAGATAACCGGCTTTGATGAAGACTGAAGTTGGTTGATACTCGATGCTACGCTCATTGAGATCCTAAAC
Organism: Lathyrus aphaca; assembly: GCA_963966055.1. Taxonomy (NCBI): domain Eukaryota; kingdom Viridiplantae; phylum Streptophyta; class Magnoliopsida; order Fabales; family Fabaceae; genus Lathyrus; species Lathyrus aphaca. Next base: position 684,942,501 of record OZ014519.1, on the reverse strand, counting down.
TTGGAGGGTTTTGGTTGGCAAGTAAGTTGCCTACTGAACAACCACCCTTGTGAAGGATCAATGATATTGAGATCCCTTAGAACCTGGTTACTTTATAGGACAGGATGAACCAACTAAACTTCAGGGGAGGGTATTTACCTTTAAACCTCATGCAAGCCTCTAAACCTAAGGCTATTGTGTGACTTGTTTGTGTGTGCCACATGTTTGTGATTGAGCATAACATCATAGCATCATCATGCATCATAAGCATAAGCATTTTCACTAACCATTTCAAGGACCAAAGGATTTATCTTTGTTCTTTATTGCAAGTCATGGCTTCTGCTCGTAGAAACACCATCAGGATCAACTTTGTGGGCATACCTGCTAAGCTTAAAGAGTTGGTTTCTCAAGTGTCAGATCATTCCCAGTTCATCAAGAGACATGGTCACCTTTTGGATCTAGTCACTTCAGGGTTCAATGAAGACATGATGAGTGTTCTGTTTCAGTTCTTTGATCCTAAGCACCATTGCTTCACATTCCCCGACTACCAGCTGGTTCCAACCATGGAAGAATTCTCTAAACTTCTGGGCATACCTATTCTTGATCAGAAACCATTCACAGGCTTGGAAAAAGAGCTTAAACCTGAGGCTATTGCTGCAGCTCTACATCTGAAGAAGTCTGACATTGTTCTAGAAACAAGAAGCGGAATTAAGGGTATTCTTGCTAAGGTGTTGATAGAGAAGGCTCAAATGTTCTTGAAGGCTATGAGCTATGATGCTTTTGAGGATATCTTAGCCTTACTGATTTATGGCTTAGTGTTGTTCCCCAATCCAGATCAGTTCATAGATGTTCATGCCATCAACATATTCCTGAGTCACAATCCAGTGCCTACATTGCTTGGAGACATTCTGCACTCTCTTCGCACCCGTACTACAAGAGCAAGAGGAACTTTGATGTGTTGCATACCTTTGCTTTCTAGGTGGTTTATTTCTCACCTTCCTCGCTCAGTAATGAAGAATGAATAGGGGTTCAGATGGTCCAAAAGAATCATGTCACTCTCTCATTCAGATATTCATTGGTGCTCCAGATCTATGGAGAATGTCACTATCATTGATCGTTGTGGGGAGTTTCCTAATGTGCCACTTCTAGGCATAAGAGGAGGCATTACTTACAACCCTTCCTTAGCTTTACGACAGTTTGGTTACGCTCGGAGTGATGGTCCTCATGACATGTTGATTCAGGGTATTGTGTTTGACTACGACAACGATCTTCAAGGTTACCGTCAGAGATTTATACGGGCATGGGGAAAAGTGAACAAGGTTGACAGCAAGACTCTGGAGCCTAAGTACACTATTCCTATGGAGGCTTATCTCAGATGGGTGCGATCTCGTGCTCAGACTCTCATGATTCCATATCCTGCTATCCTGCCAGTTACCATGGAACCTGTTGCTGAAGGAGATACTGCTTATACCATCCTTCACCCAGACATGCCTACTGACATGGAAGATTTACAGAGATCCTGGATCCAGTTGAAGGAGCAAAGGGATACTTTCGAGGCTCATCACAAAGCAAGCCAAGAAAGAATCCTGGAACTAACAAAGCAACTTCACGAGGAACGGAATCTCAACTCATACCTCAACACAAAGAGGAAACGTCCATGGGAGACTTAAAACCCCATCTCTTGTATTTATTACATTGCATTTTCTGTAAGCCCAAGAGGCAAAACAAATTAATTACTAATAAAAGTTTACCTTCTTGTTTGTTTAAGCAAATTTAAATCTTGCGGTCCTTGAAAACATTGCATATGCATTCACATATCATATCATTACATCACAGGTTTATAATTGTGCACAGGTTTCTCATCTTCTTGCTGTTTATTTCAGCAATGGCTCTTGAACAAACAGTTAAGGATCTCCAGGCACAGAATGCACAGTTCCAAGAGCTGATCCTGAACTTGTCCAAGGGGCAGGATGAATTGAAGACACTGCTGGCCAAGAAGACTAAGAAGACTAGAAGGTCAGGTGGCCTGATCAACATGGGAAGAAGGTTCAGAGGTCTTCCTAAGACCAAAGAACCAGTTGAAGACTATGAGTCTGAAGAGTCTGAGAAAGAGGGAGGCAGTCTCCATAACACTATGGGGGACTCTGATTCTGAGGCTAATTACTACCATGAGCCTAATGAAGACAAATTCAAGATGCTGGTGGACAGAATGGATGCTATGGAGTTACAAAAGTCTTCTGGGCTGGATTTTGAAGATTTGAGTATGATATCTGGGGTAGTTATACCCATTGGTTTCAAGGTTCCTACTTTTGTTGTTTATGATGGGGTCTCTTGTCCCAAGCTGCATCTGAGATCTTATGTCAGGAGAATCCAACCTCATACTGCTGATAAGAAGCTGTGGATCCATTTCTTCCAGGAGAGCTTATCTGGAGCTCAATTGGAGTGGTATTATCAGTTGGAGAGTGTCAACATCAGGGATTGGAATGATCTTGCTGAAGCCTTCTATAAGCAGTATCAATACAATGCTAATTTAGCTCCCACTCGCATGCAGCTGCAAAGCATGTCTATGGGTGCCAAAGAAAGTTTCAAGGAGTATGCTCAGAAGTGGAGAGACTTGGCTGGAAGAGTGCAACCACCTTTGACTGACATGGAGCTAGTTGATATGTTCATGTGTACGCTGAATGGCTCATTCTTTGTCATCTCATTGGAAGCTCATCATCTGGCTTCATTGAGTTGATAATGATAGGAGAGCGCGTGGAAAATGGTATAAAGAGTGGCAAAATTCAAGTGGGTACTTCTTCATCAGGTGCTGCAAAGAAGCCTCCCACTGGGAAGAAAGAGTCAAATGCTGTTTATGGTCAACCTGATCGTAACAGAAGGCATCAGTCTGTGAGTGCAGTTCATATTTCAAATCCAACTCCTACAACACCAGAGCAGCCACAGGGCAACCAACAGAGGGCTAGAAGGCAGTTCACTAAGATCAACATGTCAATGGCTCAGGCATTGCAACACTTGTTGAAGGCTGAACTTATCACTCTGAAAGAGGCTCCTCAGAATCCTAATGTTACCTCACCCAGGTACAATCCCAATGCACGATGTGCATATCATTCAAACTGTCAGGGACATGATACTAACAGTTGCTGGGTCTTGAAGAACAAAATTCAAGATATGATTGAGGCTGGAGAGATTGAGTTTGACCCTCCGGGTACTCCAAATGTGATCACTGCTCCCATGCCAAATCATGAGAAGACTGTCAATGCAATTGATGAAGATTTACATATTTATTCAGTTGCAGAGTTGACCATACCATTGTCTGTTATCAAGAAGAAGTTAGTACAAGCTGGGTTCTTTCCAGGATGTCGTGAAGATTGTTTGTATTGTACTTATAAGCCGGATAGTTGCTGGAGATTGAGAGATGGAATTCAACGTCTCATGGATAAATATACCATAGTGTTTGAGAGGACTCCATCGTCTGTAGAGAGTATGGTGGATCATATTACTAAAGGTAGGAAGATTGAAGAGGTTGATATGGTTGATAGAGTGCCAGTAAGGATCACTTCCAAAGGTCCTGTTAAAATCACTCATAAGGGTCCAATTAAGATTACTGCTGAAGGCCCTGTGAAGATTGTTGCTGAAGCTAGAGTGGCTCCTCTGGTCATTACCACTCTTGGTCCTATTCCGTATACGTCTGATAAAGCTGTGCCTTGGCATTATGGGTCTGATGTTTATATCCATGGTGTTAAGCAGGAACCCTTAGCTGATATGCCTGTTGATGTTGACAATATTGCTGGATCTAGTAAGATCACACGAAGCGGAAGAGTCTTCTCTCCTCCAATTACATCCAAGAATGCAGTTACTTCTGCTGCTACCTCCATCACTGATGCTCGGGGCAAAGGTCCTGTTATTGAACCTATACCTACTGATGTGCCAGCTGCTGATGATCTCTCTAAGCAGATGGAAGAAGTATTAAAAATCATTCGCAAGAGTGATTATGACATTGTTGATCAATTGGGGCATACTCCCTCCAATATTTCCATGTTGTCTTTGTTGTTATGTTCTGAAGCTCATGCCAAAGCTTTGATTAAGTTTCTGAAGACTGCTCATGTACCCAATGCAATTTTTGTTGACCAGTTTGAGAATTGTGTTGCCCACCTGACCTATGATAATGGGTTAGGTTTCTCTGATGCTGATTTGACTCCTGCCAAGAGGGATCATAACAGGGCTCTGCATATCTCCATTGAATGAAGGGGCACTACCCTGTCACATGTATTGATAGACAATGGTTCCTCTCTGAATGTGTTGCCCAAAGAAGTCCTGAATAAGCTGAATCCTGAAGATGCTGTGCTGAAGCCTAGTAATATAGTGGTGAAGGCTTTTGATGGTTCGAGAAGAGTGGTGCATGGAGAAATTGATCTCCCAATCAAAGTTGGTTCTCAGGTTTTCAATGCTACCTTTTATGTCATGGATATTCGTCCTTCGTATTCTTGTTTGATGGGACGTCCCTGGATCCATGGGGCAGGTGCTGTAACCTCTACATTACATCAGAAGCTGAGGTATCCAGTAGAAGGAAAGGTTGTTACTGTCTATGGAGAAGAAGGATATGTTGTTAGCCATGTGAACACCTTTAAGTATCTTGAAGTGGAAGGTGAATATGTTGAAACTCCGTGTCAGACATTTGAAGTGGTTCCTTGGATTATTAATGATTATGAAGCTCCTCCTGTTGTCAAGAAAGTTCCTGTGGTCACCAGAGTACCTCCAACAATGGCCTCCCTTAAAGATGCTAGAGTTGTGGTGGATGAAGGTGGTTGTACTATTTGGGGTCAGCTTCCTGATATCCCATACAAGTCTGACAAGTTTGGTTTGGGTTTCATTGCAGAGTCCCAGAAGGCTGTTCGTCGTGCTCGTGCTGTTCGTATCACCAATCAAGGGGTTATGAAGAACCAGATCAATGATGTGGGTGACTATGATGAAGACTAAAACTTGGATGCTTGGATTTTTCCTACTGTGGGTGCTGAGATCAATAACTGGAAGGCTGAAGATGTTATTCCTATCTCCTTTAGTCAGGAGTAAATACTATTACTGTGTTGTTGCTTTTTAAGTTTGTAATTTATTGAACAATTGAACTCTTAAGCCTTGTGCCTTACCCGGGGCATAATGGTGTGCTTGTTACGGGATGTCATTTCATTTGCATACTTCATTCAATAAAAATCAGTGGACGTTTCGTTTTCGTAAATATTATGTTCCTTGTTTTTCTTTTATTATTTTTGCTTTATCAGCTATGTGTTCTTACACACACCCACATCACTAAAATGCAGATCCTCATCCACTCTGGATCCTGTTGATAACAGTTCTACTATTGCCAATTATAATTTCGAGAATCCGATCTATCAAGCTGAAGACGGAAATGAGGACGATTGTGAAGTACCTGTAGAGCTTGCTAGGTTGTTACAACAAGAAGAGAAAGCTATACAGCCACATGAAGAGCCAGTCGAAGTTGTGAATCTGGGAACTGAAGAAAACAGGAAAGAGGTCAAGATAGGGGCTGAATTAGAGGATAGTGTCAAGAGCAGATCTATTCAGATGCTACGTGACTATGTGGAGATCTTTGCTTGGTCTTATGAAGATATGCCAGGGTTGGATACAAACATTGTGGTTCACCTTCTACCAGTGAAAGAAGATTGTCGTCCAAAGAAGCAGAAGGTTCGTCGCATGCGTCCGGAAATGTCAGAGAAGATCAAAGCAGAGGTAATGAAACAGTTCAATGCAGGATTCTTAGCAGTAACTTCTTATCCTCAGTGGGTTGCAAATGTGGTACCAGTACCTAAGAAAGATGGTAAGGTACGTATGTGTGTGGACTACAGAGATTTGAACAAGGCCAGCCCCAAAGATGACTTTCCACTTCCTCATATTGATGTTCTGGTAGACAACACTGCTCAGCATAAGGTATTCTCTTTCATGGATGGTTTCTCTGGTTACAATCAGATCAAGATGGCACCTGAAGATATGGAGAAGACAACATTTGTTACACAGTGGGGCACTTTTTGTTATAAGGTGATGCCATTTGGTTTGAAGAATGCAGGGGCAACATATCAGCGTGCTATGGTGGCTTTGTTTCATGATATGATTCATCATGAGATAGAAGTGTATGTGGATGATATGATAGCCAGGTCTCAGAATGAAGAACAACATCTTGATCATTTGCATAAATTGTTTGAAAGGTTGAAGAAATACAAGTTGAGATTGAACCCAAACAAGTGTACTTTTGGAGTTAGATCTGGTAAGCTCCTGGGTTTCATTGTCAGTGGGAAAGGTATTGAAGTGGATCCTGCAAAAGTGAAAGCTATACGAGAGATGCCATCTCCCCGTACTGAGAAGGAGGTTAGAGGTTTCTTGGGACGATTGAATTACATTGCAAGATTTATTTCCCAATTAACTGCCATCTGTGAGCCAATCTTCAAGTTGTTGAAGAAAGATCAGGTGATGGAATGGAATGATGAGTGCCAGACTGCCTTTGATGAAATCAAGAGATATCTGCTAGAACCTCCAATTTTGATGCCACCAGTTGATGGAAGACCCTTGATTATGTACTTAACAGTATTAGACAACTCAATGGGGTGTGTGTTGGGGCAACATGACGAGTCTGGTCGAAAAGAGCAAGCAATATACTACCTTAGCAAAAAGTTTATCGACTGTGAAACAAGATACTCACTGCTCGAGAAAACTTGTTGCGCTTTGGCATGGGCTGCTCGCCGACTAAGACAGTATATGTTGACCCATACTACCTTATTGATTTCAAAGATGGATCCAATTAAGTACATATTTGAGAAACCTGCTCTCTCCAGAAGAATTGCAAGATGGCAAATGATCTTGACATAATATGATATACAGTATACTACTCAGAAGGCCATTAAATGAAGTGTTGTGGCTGACCATTTGGCTCATCAAGCAGTGGATGATTATCAGTCAATGAGTTTTGAGTTCCCTGATGAAGACATTATGATTATTACCAAAGAACCTGGACAATATGACGGACCTGAACAAGGATCCCGATGGACTATGGTTTTTGATGGTGCCTCCAATGCGCTTGGTAATGGTGTTGGTGTTGTGATTAGTTCCCCTGAAGGTTGTCATACCCCGATTACTGCCAGACTTTGTTTCTATGGTACCAATAATATGGCTGAGTATGAGGCATGTATCCTGGGTATTAAAGTTGCTATTGATATGAAGATTCAGTTCCTTGACGTGTATGGAGATTCAACCCTGGTAGTAAGTCAGATCAAAGGAGATTGGAACACCAAGCATGATAATCTCCTTCCTTACAAGGAACATGTGTTGTCTTTGATCCCACATTTCAAAGAGATTACCTTTGGACATATTCCACGAAGAGAGAATCAGTTGGCAGATGCCTTGGCCACCATGGCATCCATGTTTGAGATCAGTTGGGATGATGAAGCTCCCAAGATTACTATTGATAGATTTGAGAAGCCTGCATACTGCAATGAGATTGACACTGAAGGGGCAGAGGAGAAGCCTTGGTTCTACGAAGTAAAAAGATATCTTGAAGCTCAGGAGTTCCCTGAAGGGGCATCTGTCAAAGATAGGAAGTTTCTGAGAAGGTTTTCTGCTAAGTTCTTCTTAAGTAATGGGATTTTGTATAAGCGCAATCATGATTCAACTTTGCTTCGTTGTGTGGATAAGAAGGAAGCAACTGAGATTATGGAAGATATGCACGATGGAATCTTTGGCACTCACTCTAGTGGACATACCATGGCAAAGAAGATATTGAGAGCAGGTTACTATTGGTCTACCATGGAAGCTGACTGCTATCAACACTCCAGAACATGTCACAAGTGTCAAATCTATGCTGATAAAGTCCACATACCTCCATCACCATTGAATGTGTTGACTGCTCCTTGGCCTTTTGCCATGTGGGGCATTGATATGATTGGTGAGATCAAGCATACTGCTTCTAATGGGCATCGTTTCATCCTGGTTGCTATTGATTACTTCACGAAGTGGGTGGAGGCAGCTTCATTTGCATCTGTTACCAAGAATGTTGTGGCTCGATTCATTAAGAATAATCTCATATGTAGGTATGGCATCCCTGAAAGGATTATTACTGACAATGGCTCTAATCTGAACAACACTACGATTACTGATCTCTGCACAAAGTTCAAGATTAAGCATCACAACTCTTCTCCGTACCGTCCGAAGATGAATGGGGCAGTTGAAGCTGCTAATAAGAACATTAAGAAGATTATACAGAAGATGACTGTGACTTACAAGGATTGGCATGAGATGTTACCATTTGCTCTTCATGGTTATCGTACTACAATACGCACTTCGACAGGGGCAACCCCATTCTCCTTAGTCTATGGTATGGAAGCAGTTTTGCCCATTGAAGTTCAGATCCCCTCCTTAAGAATTATGAAGGATGCAGGCTTGGATGAAGATGAGTGGATTCAGACTCGACTTGACCAGATAAACTTGATTGATGAGAAGAGGTTAGCAGCAGTTTGTCATGGCCAGATGTACCAGAAGTGAATGATCAAGGCTTTCAACAAGAAGGTTAAGCCAAAGGTATATCAGGCTGGTGACTTGGTAATCAAGCGTATCATATTACCACAGGGTGATCCTAGGGGCAAGTGGACTCCTACATATGAAGGACCATTTGTAGTCAAGACAGTATTCTCAGGAGGTGCCATGATACTTACTACTATGGATGGTGAAGACTTCCCGCAGCCTGTAAACGCAGACATAGTTAAAAAATACTACGCATGAAAAGAGACCCGCTAGGTTGACAGGCCTAGGCAAAAATAAGGGCATCCCGGCAAACCAAAAGGGTTTGGGCAAAAATTAGGGATATATATAAAAAGATGCACACCCGGCAAGTCGAAAACCTGAAAAGGCGGCTTGGGCAAAAAAGGGTATCCCGGTGGATTGAAAACCTGAAAAGGCAATCCAGGCAAAAGTTAGGGATTAAAGCGTATGACTATGTCTCGTTTGGATCACCCATGAAACTGCAACCAGTTGTACTACTTACTCAAGTTTGAACAGATAAAGCTCAATCCAATCGTTTCCGTCTCAACAGCAGAAGATGAGATGCTTGAAAATAATGGCAATAGTAGAATTGGAACTCAATAGGATTATTTCCCACATAGCTGATTCTCCTTGTTTTGTAAAATTTTATGACAAAATCCTCTTACTAGGGTTTATGTCTCCTTGTACAAACTTACCCATGTATGGGTCACTTTTTGATATAAATAAAATTCCATTGAATCCAGATTTACTTTTACCCTATTTACATAAGCGAAACGTCCATTGGTTGTGTTTGAATGTATGTATACTTTTGAATATGATTGATGTTTACCAGAAATGCATGTATGCTTAATATGATTGATGTTTACCAGAAATGCATGAAAATGCAGTAATAGTATTTACTAAGGACGAATGAGGGAAGGATTTCAACGAAGCTTCGTTGGTTCATCTCTACAAAACAGTTACAAACCCTCAGTAGGGCAAATCCATCTTCGTAAAGTCAAATCTCCCCTGGAATTTATATCCATCTCTTTTATCCTCATACGGATATTCGGGAATTTACTTTCCAATAAGAGTACGACGAACGAAGACGGGAGAGTATATATACCCTACCATCGAACGAAGACGGGAGGTTATATATACCTTACTATCCCCAGCAGACGGGAGGTTATATATACCTTACTATCCCCAGCAGACGAAAGGTTATGTATACCCTACTATCAAACGAAGACGGGAGGTTATGTATAATATAGTATCAAGCAAGACGGGAACAAGTTCCTTACATTCTTCAGCAACGAATCAGGATTTATTTTCCCTGGCCAGCAGTTGTTGTACGAAGATATCCAGACGCTTCAGGCAGCATGATGCATACATACATCATCTACATCATGTCATACATATACATAAATACATAATACATTACTTAAGTGCATCATATCATACATGCATACATAATGCATAAACTAATATTACCATGCAGGATGCTACCTTGTTTTCAGGTTAATTCTCCAACAAATAAATTTCATCAACAAATTGTGACTATTGGGCCGTTGTTCATCTTCCCAAAAGTTATTATTTCCTCAGGATGTCGTTTATCTTCCTGAAAGCTTCTCATACCTCAGGATTGCTTTATCCTCCTGAAAGCATATCATTACCTGGGGCCGTTGTTTATCTTCCCAAAGGTTACCACGTCCTCAGAACTGCTTTATCCTCCTGAAAGCATATTATCATTCCTTCAGAACGTTGTTTATCCTTCTGAAAGCTTCTTATACCTCAGAACGTTGTTCATCTTTCTGAAAGCATATCATCACCTCAGGATGTTGTTTATCCTCCTGAAAGCATATTATTATCTCCTCAGGACGTTGTTATCCTCCTGAAAGCTATCAATCCCTCAGGACTGCTTTATCCTCTTGAAAGCATATTATTACCTTGGGCCGTTGTTTATCTTCCCAAAGGTTATATCATTACCTCAGGACTGCTTTATCCTCCTGAAAGCATATCATTCCCTCAGGACTGCTTTATCCTCCTGAAAGCATATTATTACCTTGGGCCGTTGTTTATCTTCCCAAAGGTCACCACTTCCTCAGGACGTTGTTTATCTTCCTGAAAGCTATCACCCCTACCTCAGGACGTTGTTTATCCTCCTGAAAGCATATTATTTCCTCAGAACGTTGTTTATCCTTCTGAAAGCATATCATTTCCTCAGGACATTGGTTATCCTCCTGAAAGCTATTACCACTACCTCGGGATGTTGTTTATCTTCCTGAAAGCTATCATTATACTTTCATATTTTGGAATGCTTTATCCTCCAAGAAATGTACCTGAAGAACTGTTCTTCAAGTGGCATCTTTAAGCCCACTCAAGCATACTCAACTAGTCATCAGTGTCACTCTACGCACCGGTGAGTGCAAATTTTTGGGCTTTTGTGTTCAATCCCCTTCAACCTTCCAGGTCACGACTGGAAAATATACCAATCTAACCCCTCAGGTTTCAGAAAATTGAACAGGGGCAGCTGTTGCACCCCAAAATTTGCCCTCACAATACAAGACTTTGTGTACTAAGAAGGTTCACAAGGTTCACAAGATTCACAATATTTACAAGACCTTTCATGAGGTTCATGAAGTCTACAAGACACTTTATGAGGTTCACAAGGTTCACAAGACCTTCCACGAGGTTCACAAGGTTCACAAAACATCTTATGATGGTTCACAAAGTTCACAAATAGTCAGAAGAGTTGACAATTTCCTCAGACAATGCACCTCCTAAGCAGTGCATCCAAAACTAGGGTTTTGACTTTAATCAGGCTAAATGAACTTCCAAGACTTCAAGTGAGCTTCATAACATCTTATATGTGTGTAAGAACCCCCATGACAAGTTTCAAGACTTTTCTCAAAGGTTTGCTCAGTCAGATGATCAGATAAGTCAAAATCAGTCAAAGCAGTTAAAAAGTCAAATTGAGGTCAACTGTGGTCAAACCAAAGTCAAACTTCATGATTTTTTGCCAACATCAAGTATATGAAGTAAAATTCATCATTTGATCGAGGGTTGATCATGATTCATCAAGGATATTTCAGATCATCAAGAATCAGGAGTTTCTAAATTAGGGTTTCCTCAGTAAAAGTCAACTGAACTTTGACCAGCCATAACTTTCACATGCTTCATCACCAAGTCTCCATCCAAAGCTCATTTTGAAGGAAATTGAATTCTTTACAACTTTGTGTCTCACAAGCCAAGCCCAAAAATGCTTCATTTGGAAGGTATGAGCTAAGACATTATAGGTCCTTTTGAAAGTCAACAAAAGGTCAACAACTTCAAAAGGGCATAACTTGAGAATGGTAAATGATATGGACATGAAACCAGTGGGGTTGGTTAGAGGACTCTTCAAGCTTTCCAAAATGTCCAAGAACACCCTCATAGCATTAAAATTGAAGGATGTGTGCCCTTGCAAAGTTGGGAAATGTTTGGTTGGTTTATGAAGAAAATGGAGGTTTAAAACTATTTTTTTTCTAAATGGGCTTGCCATATGATGACCCAATCCATACCATGACCTCATGCACGACCCAAGTCTATAAAAATCAGATTTTTTATCATTTTATTTTTATTTATTTTGATTTAATTAATTTAAAATCATTTTAAATTAAAATAAAATATAAAAGTCAAAGATTTAAAAATGATTGAGCTTCTAGAAATTCATAAAGGTGATTGGTATCAAAGTGGTAAGAAAATCATGGTGATTTGCTTAAAATAGAAGGTGTTCATACAAGAATATTTGAATTTTAAAGCCTTATCTTTTTGAATCTTTTCCAATTAAATCTTTCACACAAACATCAAATTTTTTAACCTAAATTCATCACTCTATAAGTATATGACTTAACCCTACTCATTGAACACGATTTGCAGCCTCCCAAGTGTAAGTTTCATATTTTCAAAAACCACACAAAACTCAAATTCGGTTTCAACTCCACAAGGCATTTGAAGGTATTTTGAGGACACAAGAATGTTCACTAAGCTTCATTGAGTCGAAACCAATGATCATTTGCATCCAAAACATCTCATATAGCATCAACCGAATCTCTTTTGTTCTTGAATTTAAATTTTTCGATTTCGATTGTTTAACCATTATTAATGAATTTTGTTTGTTGATTTGTTATTGTTTGAAGCTTTGGATGAATTCTGGATGGTTTGATTTGATTTTCATGAACTGAGACGAATTTCACCATGGCTAGGGTTTTCGGCCTCCATTAGGGTTTCACATTCAAGCCAATATAAATCCATTCTAAAAACATAGATCAATGCCAAATTGTCTCTGGATCATGTTTGAACAATTAATTTGGTGAAATTTTACAGTTTGTATGATGTATGAGATTCATAGGTCTTGCTGCAAATTTGAAATTCGCACGAAAGCTGGTGGGTAATTTCGCAGCAAAATTCGTATTGCCAGAGGTTGAAGATGATCCCCCAGCGCGCGCGTTTTGGAATTTGAAATTTGTTTTAATATTATAATGTTTTGTTTCTGTTTGTTTCACAAGCATGGTGCTTGGCCCAGTGGTATGAAGCGCGCGTGTGTATCTCCTCCTTTACTACCTGCGCACAGGCTGGCCCAGTGGTTGTTGTTGCTGTCTTGAGTGTGTGAAAGCAAGAGGTGCTGGGTTCAATTCCCAGCCAGGTAAGGTTTCTTTTTCTTTTTATTTCTATTTGTTTTGCTTATTGTTAATATTAATTAATTGAAATTATAATTTAATAAAATCCTAATTTGCTTCATAAATATAAATCCTAATAATATTTTCTAAAACAAATTGTTTTTTTTTACTAATATGTATATATATAATTTATTTGTATACTTAGATTAATATTTAATATTTAACATTTTTTTTTATATAAAACCTAATTTCTTTTTTTTTAAAACCCTAAAAAACATATTTTTCTCAAACCCTAATTTTCCTTATTCTATTTGCTTAATATCATTATTAATATATATTATATTCATAGTTTAGTTAAAAATTCTTAATTTTCATTAATGTATAAATTGTTTATAATTTAAATTTTTGTACATAAATATGTTTAACAATTAAAATGCTTAATTTATTTTTATAATATGTAAATATTTTATAATTGCTTATAATTTAATTGTGCATGTAAATAATTTCTATTATATGTTTAAAATTGCTAATTTAATTATAATTTATTTTCATAATATGTTCATAATTAATTTATTATATAATTTATACATAACTTAAAAATTTTATAATAATTAGCATAATTGTTTATATTTTAATATTAATTGTTTATAAAAATTGATTTTTTAATTATTATGTTAATATTATTAATTATGTTTATATGATATTTTATTATTACTAACCCCATTTATATTGTGATTTTCATTATTCTTTTTTTACTAACCCAATTATTATTATTATTTATTATTTTGCTTATTTATTTAATTTGCCTAATTATTATTATTATGTAATTGTCTCCTTGATGTAATATTTTAGTAGTAATGTTTAAATATTTATATTTCATGTTATGGTTAGTAAAATAGGGAGTGTAAACATACTTGTAATTAAAAATTAATTTAGATCATTTAAATTTAAAGATAAAAATATTAAAATTGTACACTCACACACGTAAGTCGATCTTTGATCGCCATCTCACTTCCTTAGGGATACCTCTCATGTTGCCTAATCAAAAAAGGTCAAGTAGGGTGTATAAAGCAAAAGTCCCTCAAAATAAAGTCATCTAGTCCCTTAACAATAAAAGATCAAGTCTCTTTCGAATGTTGCCTTCGTAATGATCTTGTCCCTTTCGAATAAAGATGATAAGTCCCTTCGAATTGCTTATACACCCCACAGTTGCCTAAATAAACAGATGACCCTTCATATGTCCCTCACATCCAAGGTAATGACTACCTATTCCTTAATAATAGGGATAGTCTTACCATTTAAGGGATTCAAGAACAGAAAAGATTCAAACTTAGGGTAGGTTCCTCATAGTTACTTGCTCACTCTTCAAAACTTTTCAAACACTTCACAATTTCAAACAATTTTCAAAACAAATGTTTGTTACGCATCCGTACATGGATCATTATCAAACTCTTAAGAAATTTTTTTCACACACTTCCTATTTCAAAAACATTTTAAAGTGAGCTAAGTAACTAAGAGCCCATGGATAACCATGGATGTAAAGGGTGCTAATACCTTCCCTTTACATAACCTACCCCCCGGACCCAAAAATCTTTTAAAAAGGTCTTTCCTGTTCTTTTATGCCTTTCCTTTGGATAAAATAAAAGTCGGTGGCGACTCTTGCTATCCGCAACATAACTAAAGTCAGTTCTCCCACCGTGTTACACTTACGTGTGGCTAAAAAGTGTGTAGAAAGATTTACTTGGCGTTGGACCAAGAAATTAAACTATCCTTTGAAATGATTATTCTTATAGTGATCGCATTCATTTTTAATTGACAAAAAAACGTAAATGCGAGAAATAAATCATACAAGAATAAATACGACATCAAGATTAGAATGAAGTGTGAAAGAGGTAAAACGAGTTTTCGGTGGTACCTAACGGAGAAGGTTTGTCGCCTCTTCAATGCACGCACAAAGAATCTCAAAAATACTTGTCAGAAACTTCATCATTATCAATCCGATTAATCCTCAAGTGTTCAATATCACACATCCACATGGTTACTTCAATCAAAGTTCTAGATAGTAAACTCAAATCATACCCAACCGAAATTCTATCAACAATTGAACAAAATGAGCATCAAAATTTAACATCCCGGATTAATAACAATTGACATTGAAAATTCTAATAAACCAAAACTTAGCAACAAATATACAAAAATAGTGAAACCATGAAGATTCTATACAATTTCTAAATCAAATTATGTAAATTAAATTTCTAAAATTAAAAATCCAATTAGAATTTTAATTAATCTAAAAATAAATAAACAAACATTAGTTAAAAATTAATTAAAAGTTATCAAAGAAAAATTGAAAAAAAAAAAAAAACAAACAGGGAAGGGGTATGTCCGCTGGATGGGGTGGAGTAATTATCATACTCTATGGGCTTAGACCCAACAACAAAATCAACATGAAGATCTTCTCCCTTTTATTAAAAAAAAGAAAAAAAAGAATAGGTTAAATTGAAAGAACAATATCAGGAAAAAAAATCAAACAACAAACACGATAAACAAAAAGGAAAATGATTCACAAAGACCACGTGGTGCTTCTCCGACGCCGCTCCTTTCGATATGCCTCCTTGTTCTTCGCTAACAACGATTATCACGGTGGATGCTCGTGTTTTCTCTTCTTCGTGCGACGTCGACTACTCCTCTTTCACGGTGCTCAGGCTTCATCTCGGATATTCTCTCAGTCGGATTTTCTCGGCGATGGTTTTCATCCGTTTTAGGCTGGTTATTTGTTCCGTTGTGGTCGGCGGTTTCACGCGGCGGCTTCGGCTTCGGTTTCATCGGCGGTATCAGTGGATTGGTGGAGGGTTTCACAGTTGGATCTCACCGGTTCAGATTCAAACGGTTTGTCGCGATGTGGTAGCTGAGATGGCAGTGGATTTCGAAAGGGTTTGTGAAGTTTTTGCGGTTTCTATGAGGGTTAGGGATCGCGGTTGGTTCGTGTTGAGGATGGTGGAAGGTTCGTCCGATTTGCGTCTCAGAGTTTCATAGAGATGAAAGGGTGGCGGTTTGGGTTCGGTTTCTACAAGAAAAAGAAGGGTTTTGTTGTTGTTGGTTTTTTTTGTTCTGGCGGTTGATCATCTGAGGCCTTTAAGTGCTCTCCTGGTCCTCAAGCATCAATTCATAGAGCTTATGTGTCAGTACCGAGGTCGTTTGGGGGATGACTGATGTTCCAATCCACTTGTGCTGTTGTCGCCTCTTTTCGATGAAATTATCTAGAGTTTTCTGCTTTTGAAATCAGGATAGGTTATTTTTTTTTATGTTGGCTTTTTTTGGTGCATATTGGTGTAAGACTATATTGGTGAAATATTTGGACTGTTGCTCATGGCTTGGTCATTATAGAGGAATCTTTGACCTTGTAGGATCAGTGTAGCAGACTCGGTCTTTGGCATATAGTGTAGGAAGCGGGGACCAAATTAATTACATTAAATAAATTAAATCAATTAAAATAAAATCTAATTAAACTAATCAATTTAAACAAATTAAAAGTAAAACCTAATTAAATATAAACTAATTAAATTAGACAATTAAAAATAACTAATTAAAAATTATCCAATTAAAATTAACCAATTAAGATATAAACTAAATTAAAACTAAATTGAAATTAACTTAAATTAAAATTGAAATGAAACTAACTCTAAAAAAAACTCTTCTTATAAAAATTAAACTAAATTGAGAATTAGATTAAAATTAAAATTGCAAAATAAAAATCTAAAAATAAAAATAAATAAAAGATTCTAAATAAAATATAAAAATAAATAAATCACAAAATGAGAGAAAATATTCTAAATAAAATTCTAAGATTGAAACAAATTCTAAAATCTATATTAAAGTGAAACAAATTCTAAAATAAATAAAAGATGACATTTAAAATGGTAAAATGTATGATTAGTGAAATGGACTAAAATGTAAAATGACCGATTATCGATACCGCGATAAAAACGTCGGATGAATGAAAAATTAAGAAAAACTGGTCAAAATTTAGGGTATGACAGCTGCCCCTATTTAATCATCTTGAACTTGAATGTATGAGTAACAAAGTTTTTTTTTAACATTCAAGGTGGAAGAGGATTAAATATCAGAATACCTAAAATTTTGGCCGAAAATGCAGATGGAATGATATGATATACAATGCAAAATGCAAAACAAAGGTTGTAACGCTGTTGGGAAAGAAGATTGACACTACTGGGGATTAGACACACATGACTGGAGTACAATCTACACGAGGTATTTTCTTTTGAGCGAAGCCAACCGACAACTGTCTACAAGACCCAAGACGAAGTCCTTGGACAAATCTCATCGGAGAAGTCTTCTGCTGAGATTTAGAACATCATTTGAAAATATATTCAGTCGAGGTATCAAAACCTACCAGAAATCTACTGTCGAGATCCTGGAGAGAAAACCATCTTCTATCGAAGTCTACTGGAGATCTACTGTCGAGATTACCAGAGAATCTAAGGAAGAAATACCTTCTGTCGAGGTATCAAAATGTGAAGGTGCGTAAAACACAAGGAAGGGGGGTTGGAATTTGGTTTTCTTAATAACTTAAAAATAACTTCTATGACAAGTAGATTTATCCTGGTTCGTTTGAACTCAAACTACATCCAGTACACACACTGACCTACAGTCAATGTCCTCTTGAGTCTTTTGACTGAAACTAGTCACTCAAGGGATTTAACTTAACTTTTACAATAATAATAATATAATAACTATTTTGCTTCTAATAAAGCTATAATCACTAAGTGAATTGTTACAAGAGTTTTTAGCACAAATGAATAAGTCTTTTCTCGTGGAAGCAGTGTCTCAATTCTTCAATTTGATTCCTTTATATACTGTTTGAATATTGTATCTGTTGGAGACATCTTGAGCTAATTTTGGATATAAGTTAATACCATAAACTCCTTCCATAACAAGAGATACTTGTCTTTACCATTAATTAATATATTCTATAATTAATGCCTTTATTATGAGAATCATCATCTTTTAGACATAAATCAGAGAGAATAAATTCTTGATACGCAGCTATTAAATCATGTCTTTAAATGATGGATTCTTCAACAAATATATCTTCTATATAGGGCACAATGTATCTTCTAATGAATCACGTCTTCTTTAAATAACTTCCTCTTCTACACATATAACAAAGAGAGTTATTAGAACTTCTATTCTTGCATAATAATAATAATAATAATTGTTATCATCAAAACTCTTAGAGGTTTAGAACCATAATTGTTCTAACAATCTCCCCCTTTTTGATGATGACAAAACATTTATTTAGATTTTAAGAATAGAGTTTAATGGGATTATAAGAACTCCCTTTGATTAAATTAATTCAGATATTTCTTTTAGAGGTTCCTTCAGAAGTTTTATCAACCTTAGTTCCCCTTGAGTTGATTACTTGACCTGTTTCTATTTTAGAATCACAACTCAAACAGTTTTATTAGAATATATATGTTAGAGGTAAATCTTGATAAACTGCTATAGATCAAGATCTTCTACGTTTCTCCCCTTTTTTGTCATAATCAAAAAGTAAAAATGCAGAAAAAAATTCAAGAGTAAAGAAGCAAAATAGGTTTTCATTAAACAGAATCAAAGCCAACAAGAAAACAACCAATAGAACTTAAACAGATATGATAAACAAAAGATAAAACAGAAAATCAGGGAATGGGATTCATCTTAGTAACTAATGCTTCCAGAAGAGACTTGATTTCAGAGGAAGATTCCACTTGCTTTCCAATCATAGTCTTCAGTTCAACATTAGTTTCATCCTGTTTATCCAGCCTTTGCTTGACCATCTCATTTTCCTTTTTCAATTCTTCTAAGGTCTTCAGTACAAGAGTGGTTGGCAGAGGTTCTTCAGCTTCTGGAGCAGCTTGATTTTTAGAATATTCTTCAGTTGCTGGTGGTTGAGCAGAATCAACATCCTGAGCTTCATCAGAAGGAACTAAAACCATCTGAAGTCCAGAGTATGATTCCAGAGGTTCTGATTCTGTCCAGGGTTTGTTGTCCAGAAGATATGGTTTGTTCTTTTCAATGTTTGAAACTACTGCTTTGAGGTACTCATAGAAGTTCTGATGAGCAATGTCATAGCAGATATCTTTTAGCGTTGTGGTCTCAACATTGAACCATTTTCTGAATGTGGCCCAAAGAAAATCAGAAGCTGCTGGATCAGGAAGCTCTGAGCAAGCAGCCTTCAGATCCTCTATCCTGATTTTCATTTCTGCTTCAAAAGCAAGAAGCAGTGCAACAATGTCTGTTTTCGTGGGTTTTGGTTTTGGTGTTGGTATGGCAGTTTTATTTGAGACAGAGGATAATTTATGGAGAGCTTCTATATTGATGGATGTTCTGAGAGTATTTTCTGGTTCAGATTCTCCTGGGGGTGTGTCTGGAATGGTTATGAATGTTGGTGAGTTAGGTGGGGTTGATTCATAGGAAGACAAGGAGCTTTCTCTAATTGGTGAAAGGTTAAAAACTAGGCCATCAGTATTTAGTGGATGGAAGCTGCTAGGTGGGTTTGTTTCAAAATTTTGAGAAGATGGAATTTGCTGGGATTCAGGGGGTTGGAAATCATCAATATCAGAAAGAACATGTTGAAGGGCAGTGTGTGTTTCAGCGGATGAGGAACGGTCTATATCAGATAGAGGTGTTGTATCAATGGGGATATCAAAGTCAGACAGAGTTTGTGGTTGATGGGTTTCATGTTCTGGTGGATATAGTGAAGATAATATGGAGGAGACAGCAGAAGTTATAGGTATGACAGAGGGAATAGAGTCAGAAGGTGGAATGGGTTCAGAGGATGGGGTTGGTTCAGAAGGAGTTGGGTCAGAAGGAATTGGATCAGAAGGTATTGGGACAGAAGGTGCTTCAGACATTTCTACTGTTACTGCTTCTACCACAGAAATGAAATCAGAGGTAGAGGAAGAAGTGTTACCTGTTTTTCTGGTAGTTTTAAGAGCCTTCTGAGAAGTTCCTTCTCCAACTTTCCTTTTCTTGCTCCTTGCTGATGCAACATCTGGAGTTTGTTGAGTAAGTTCTGCTGCTTTGAACATTGGATCCACACCATCTTGCTTGCAGGAATCCAAGTATCTGACCACAACCTCTGGAGGTGTGTCAGCAGAAAATAGTGGGAAGTTCTGCAGAGGAATCTTCCTTGTGGTTATAACCTCTCTGGAGTAGAGGATATGGTCTTTCTTGATGGAGGTTATGAACTTCATCTTCTTCAGATTCTTAGCATTGAGAGGCTTTCCAACATCAGGTTCCAGAAGTTCTACCTGCTTGGCTTCAATCAGATAATCCACCAATTTATTCTCATTGAGGATATCAGAAATTAAGTGCCCTAGAGGTATCCAGTCCCTTTTGGTCTTCTCTCCTTCTCTAGTTTCTTTCACACTGTTTTTCAGATGATTAAATAAAGAGTGGGCTAGGTTAACCTTCTTCTGCTTAGCAATGAAGTAAAGCAAGAACTGCTGATCCATGTTGATGTAATCAGGGGAGTTGGTTGCTTTTCTGTGGCAGATGCTACCAAGAATGATCTTAGCCCATATTCTAAGATGATTCTTCAGATCCTTGATCTTGTTAGAAGGTTACCCATTAGTGAAGATTTCTTTTTCTATCAGTTTTGTATCTGATAGTTTGTCCATTTCACTGCACTTGATCCCATTTCCATCAGATTCAATGAGCCTAGCAATGTGGTCTTCTGAAATAATGATTCTCTTCCCTAGAACATATGAAGTAACATGAGTGTTTGAGGCGCTTGCAAACACCCAGAATTCTTTAACCAATTTGGGGAAAACTGGTCCCATGAGACGATCAAAATATTTCTCCCAGCCCTGAGCTTCGACGGCGGGAAGCAAGTCAAAACCATTGTCTTTCAAGCTATCAAAATCCACAAATAGTTCACACAGGACTTCAAGTTTGTCAGTTGGTGTGAGAAGAGTCTTCACCTGTGAAACATAGAGCACATATGATGAGTCCTTTTGTTGTTGGTGAAGGTGCGCAAAACACAAGGAAGGGGGGTTGGAATTGGGTTTTCTTTAACAATTAAAAATAACTTCTAATGACACGTTTAATTTATCCTGGTTCGTTTGAACTCAAACTACTTCCAGTCCACCCGCCAAGGTGATTTTGCCTCTACTGAGGTCTTAATCCACTATTCAATATGAATACACACAAAGACCTATAGTCAATGTCCTCTTGAGTCTTCTGACTAAACTTAGTCACTCAAGGAATAAAATAACTATTACAAATATAATAAAGAAGTAACTAAGAATGCTTCTTGATAAGCAAAGATCACCAAGTGAAAGTTACAATAATAAGCACAAGTTGATTCAATCTATTTGCGTGAATGTATTGAAGTGTGTCACATCATTCTTCAAATGAAATCCTTTATATATATAGTGCTTGAAGAATGTAGCCGTTGGAGACATCTTGAACTAAATTAGGATAGAATTTAATACCATAAATTCCTTCCATAAACAGAGATACTTGTCTTGTTCATTAATTAAAATATCCTTTAATTAATGTCTTCAATAAGGATACCAACATCTTCTAAGCGGAGATCAGAGATAATAAATATAAGATGCGCAGCCAATAAATAAGTTATTAAATGATGGATTCTCCTTTGAGAGTATCTTCTGTATGTGACTAAATGAATCTTCTATGCGCGTATGGTTTACTTAAATGAGTTGATCTTCTACACAAGAATAAAGATATTCATTAGAACTTCTATTCTGCAATAAGCTTTGTTATCATCAAAACACTTGGAGGTTCAGAACCATAATTGTTCTAACAATCTCCCCCTTTTTGATGATGACAAAACATTTAGATAAAGAGAATAAAGTTTAATAAAATTAAGTGAACTCCCTTTGATTTAGAAACAAAATTCTTCAGATGTTCCATGATCCTTAGCTCCCCCTGAGTTGATTACTTGACCTGTTTTTTTTCTATGATAAAAACTCAAATAGTTTTATTAGTATATTATATGTAAGCGGCAAATTATGGTAAACTGCTATGGATCAGAATCATTTACATTTCTCCCCCTTTTTGTCATAATCAAAAAGAATCACAGCACAAGGAAAACACAGAAAATCTCAATATATTAAAATTATAATCAAAAAACAAAAACCAGTAGAATTTAAAGAGTTATGCAGAAGCAGAAGATAAAACAAAGAAACAACTAAGGCAGAAGATAAGCAAAAAAAAATCTATCTTCAGGAAGGGGTTTTGTAAAAATATCAGCCCATTGGTGATTTGTATCTATGAATTTTAACATTAAAATTCCCTTCTGAGTATAGTCCCTAATGAAGTGATGTTTAACTTCTATGTGTTTAGCTCTAGAATGTAAAATTGGATTTTTAGAGAGACAAATAGTAGAAGTATTGTCACAGAGGATGGGAATGTTACTCTCATAGATGTTGAAATCCTCAAGCTGATTTTTCATCCAGAGCATCTGAGTACTGCATCCAGCTGCTGCAATGTATTCAGCTTCTGCAGTTGATAATGCTATGGTTGACTGTCTTTTGCTAGACCAAGAGATTAGATTGTCTCCCAGAAATTGACAACTTCCAGAGGTACTTTTTCTTTCTGTTCTGTCTCCAGCAAAATCAGCGTCACAATATCCTACAAGTTTATACTCTTCTGATCTTCTATAGTACAGACCAAGATTAGTAGTACCTTTCAGATATCTAAAGATTCTCTTAACTGCTGTTAAGTGAGTTTCTCTAGGATCTGATTGGAATCGAGCACATAAACATACACTGTATAGAATATCTGGTCTAGAAGCAATTAGATAGAGAAGAGATCCAATCATACCTCTGTAGAGCTTCTGATCTACTTTCTTACTTACCTCTTCTTTCTCCAAAATACATGTAGGATGCATAGGAGTTTTAGATATAGTGCTTTCTGATAAATCAAATTTCTTCAGAAGTTCTTTTACATATTTGCTTTGATGGATATATGTTCCTTCTGATGTTTGATTTATTTGAATTCCCAGAAAGAACTTTAGTTCTCCCATCATGCTCATTTCAAATTCTGCCTGCATAGATTTAGCAAATTCCTTTCCCAAGGCACTTTTAGTAGAACCAAAAATTATATCATCTACATTAATTTGACATATCAGAAGATCATTTTTAATGTTTTTACTGAAAAGAGTTGTATCCACTTTCCCTCTGATGAACTTATTTTCCAGAAGAAAATTACTTAGTCTTTCATACCAAGCTCTGGGAGCTTGTTTTAAACCATACAATGATTTTTTGAGTTTGAAAACATGTTCTGGAAATTTTGTATTTTCAAAACCAGGGGGTTGGTGTACATACACTTCTTCATCAATATAACCATTTAAAAATTCACTTTTGACATCCATTTGATATAGAATAATATTATGATTTACAGCAAATGATATTAGAAGTCTAATAGATTCTAACCTGGCGACTGGTGCATAGGTTTCTGTATAGTCAATTCCTTCTTGTTGACTATAACCTTGTGCAACCAGTCTTGCTTTGTTTCTGACAACTTCTCCTTGCTCATTTAGCTTGTTTCTGAATACCCACTTGGTGCCAATGATGTTGAATCCTCTGGGCCTAGGAACTAGATCCCACACATCATTTCTGGTGAATTGATTTAGTTCTTCTTGCATGGCCAGAATCCAATCATTTTCTGAGAGAGCTTCTTCTACAGAAGTTGGTTCAATCAGAGAAACAAGTCCCATTAAGGTCTCTTCAGAGTTTTTGAATGATGATCTTGTTCTGATTGGTTCATCTTTCTTTCCCAAGATTTTATCTTCTGGGTGATTAATATTACTTCTGGATAGTTTCTTCTGGATGAGTTCTTCAGATGTTGTTGGAGAAATTGTATTATTTTGATCTTTAGGTGATTGATCTTTAGAAGTTCTGTTTGTAGAGATTTCTACTTCTATATCTGCAGAAAATTCATTCTGCTTTGGTTTTTCAGAACCAAGCTTATCATCAAATCTGACATAAATAGATTCTATCACAATGCGTGTTTCTGTATTGTATACTCTGTATCCCTTAGAACGTTCAGAGTATCCTAACATATAACACTTTTGTGCCTTAGAATCAAATTTATTCAGAGTATCAAGGGTATTTAAGATAAAACAAATACATCCAAAAGGATGAAAATATGAAATGTTGGGCTTTCTGTTCTTCCACAATTCATAAGGAGTCTTTTCAAGAATAGGTCTTATAGAGATTCTATTCTGAATATAGCATGTTGTATTTACTGCTTCTGCCCAAAAATGTTTAGCCATATTAGTCTCATTTATCATGGTTCTGGCCATCTCTTGTAATGTTCTATTTTTACGTTCTACAACCCCATTTTGTTGTGGAGTTCTAGGACAAGAAAAATCATGAGAGATGCCATTTTCATTAAAAAATGATTCTAATTGTTTATTTTCAAATTCTCCACCATGATCACTTCTGACTTTAATGATTTTAGATTCTTTTTCATTTTGAACTTGTTTGCAGAAGTTAGAAAATACAGCAATTGACTCATCCTTGTGTCTAAGAAACTTTACCCATGTCCATCTGCTGAAGTCATCTACGATCACTAATCCATACTTTTTGCCACTGATAGAAGCAGTTTTCACTGGTCCAAACAAGTCAATGTGCAGAAGTTCTAATGGTCTAGAGGAAGATACAACATTTTTAGCTTTAAAACCAGTTTTTGAAAATTTGCCTTTCTGACATGCTTCACACAGAGCTTCTGAGTTGAACTTCAATTTTGGAAGTCCTCTGACTAGATTGAGTTTGTTAAGTTGAGATAATCTTCTCATGTTAACATGTCCCAATCTTCTGTGCCAGACCCATTGCTCAGTTTCCACAGACATTAGACATTTTACATTTTGAATTTTTAAGTCTGAAAGCTTTATTTTATAAATGTTGTTCTTTCTCTTTCCACTAAAGAGGATTGTTCCATCTTTCTGACTAACAACTTTACAGAACTTTTGATTAAAGATTATGTCATAGCCATTATCACTTAATTGACTTATGGATAATAAGTTATGCATTAATCCTTCTACAAGTAGAACATTAGAGATAGAGGGAAGATTTCCATTACCAATAGTTCCAGAGCCAATTATTCTTCCTTTTTGATTTCCTCCAAAACCTACGTGGCCTCCATCTTTTAATTCAAGACTTTGGAACATATGCTTTCTTCCCGTCATGTGTCGTGAGCATCCAGAGTCCAGGTACCATGATTGGTGTTTCAGTTTTGCTGTTAAAGACATCTGCAACATACACAATTTTATCCTTGGGTACCCATATTCTTCTGGGTCCTTGTTTGTTAGTTTTTACAAACTTCTGATTCATTTTAGGTTTCAAATCAGAACTTGTAGAACAAGATGACTCACTAGTGTATATAAGATCATGATTATGACCATAGGTGAAATGAGAACTTAGAGGAGTATTTGTATTTATGACAATGTCATCAATTTTTTTAAGCTTCAGAGTTTCTTTAGTTTTCACATAGCCTATGCCTCTTCTTCCATTTCTGCTAACACCATAGATCATAGATGCATTCTTGCTTCTATCTAAGCTTTTAGTAAGAAATTGTTGAAAGCTATAGTCATATTGTTTTATGACACTATCAGAATTGATTAGATCTTCTAATTCAGATTCCTTCTGAGCTTTAAGTTTCTCAAAAGAGTTTTTACATTCAAAGAAGTTTTCTTTCAGCTCAGAGTTTTCTGTTTTTAGTTTTCTAACTTCTTCTAATTCAGATACTAGACTTTGTTTAATGTCTTTGTATTTGAGTTGAAGCTTCTGATATTTTTCAAGAATTTCTGATAGGCTAGCTTCTAATTGAGATCTGGAAAATTTAGAAAATACCTCTTCTGAATCTGATTCTAATTCTGATTCTGATGAGTGATCATCTTCTGGTATGTTTGCCATTAATGCAATATTAGCTTGTTCATCTTCAGAATCTGACTCTGCTTCAGATGATTCAGAATCATCCCATGTTACCATGAGACTCTTTTTCTTTTCTCTACTGAATTTGTTTCTGGGTTTTTCTTTCTGAAGTTTTGGACATTCACTTTTATAGTGTCCTGGTTCTTTGCATTCGTAGCACACAACTTCTTTGCTTCTGGGTTTCTTATGACCAGATGTTGATTCAGAATAATTGTTTGTTCTTCTGGTATTTCTGAACTTCTTCTGACGATGCTTCCATTGTTGTTGAACTCTTCTGGATAGGAGAGATAATTCATCTTCTTCTGATGAGCATCCAGAACTTTCTTCTTCTTCTGCCTGTAAAGCTTTAGAAACATGTTTGTTAGATTTAAGAGCTACAAACTTACCTTTCTTCTGGGGTTCATCTTCTTCTAACTCAATCTCATGACTTCTCAAGGAGCTGATCAGTTCTTCTAAGGAAATTTCATTCAGATTTTTTGATAGCTTTAAAGCAGTGACCATGGGCCTCCAAGCTTTTGGTAAACTTCTGATGATTTTCTTCACATGATCTGCTGTTGAGTAGCCTTTGTCCAGAACTTTTAGTCCAGCTACCAGGATTTGGAACCTTGAGAACATTTTTTCAATGGTCTCATCTTCTCCCATCTTGAAAGCTTCATACTTCTGGATGAGAGCTAGAGCTTTAGTCTCCTTGACTTGAGAGTTGCCTTCATGTGTCATCCTCAGAGAATCAAACATGTGTTTAGCTGAATCCCTGTTAGTGATCTTCTCATATTCTGTGTATGAGATGGCACTTAGAAGTATGGTCCTAGCTTTGTGATGATTTCTGAATTCCTTCTTCTGTTGAGCTGTCATATTTTTTCTTTCAATCTTCTGACCATCTGCTCCAATAGGATGAATGTATCCATCTGTCACCATGTCCCAGAGATCTCCATCTAGAGCTATAAAGAAACTCTCCAGAACATCCTTCCAGTAGTCAAAATTGTCACCATTGAATACTGGAGGTTTGCATTGATCTTGTCATTCTGATAGTCATTGTTGTTAATTCCAGTTTCTGCCATGTGTTTAACTTCTGGATCTTTTACTGACACGGTTAAGTGTATTTCTCAGAACCTAGCGCTCTGATGCCAATTGAAGGTGCGCAAAACACAAGGAAGGGGGGTTGGAATTGGGTTTTCTTTAACAATTAAAAATAACTTCTAATGACACGTTTAATTTATCCTGGTTCGTTTGAACTCAAACTACTTCCAGTCCACCCGCCAAGGTGATTTTGCCTCTACTGAGGTCTTAATCCACTATTCAATATGAATACACACAAAGACCTATAGTCAATGTCCTCTTGAGTCTTCTGACTAAACTTAGTCACTCAAGGAATAAAATAACTATTACAAATATAATAAAGAAGTAACTAAGAATGCTTCTTGATAAGCAAAGATCACCAAGTGAAAGTTACAATAATAAGCACAAGTTGATTCAATCTATTTGCGTGAATGTATTGAAGTGTGTCACATCATTCTTCAAATGAAATCCTTTATATATATAGTGCTTGAAGAATGTAGCCGTTGGAGACATCTTGAACTAAATTAGGATAGAATTTAAGACCATAAATTCCTTCCATAAACAGAGATACTTGTCTTGTTCATTAATTAAAATATCCTTTAATTAATGTCTTCAATAAGGATACCAACATCTTCTAAGCGGAGATCAGAGATAATAAATATAAGATGCGCAGCCAATAAATAAGTTATTAAATGATGGATTCTCCTTTGAGAGTATCTTCTGTATGTGACTAAATGAATCTTCTATGCGCGTATGGTTTACTTAAATGAGTTGATCTTCTACACAAGAATAAAGATATTCATTAGAACTTCTATTCTGCAATAAGCTTTGTTATCATCAAAATACTTGGAGGTTCAGAACCATAATTGTTCTAACAGTTGGGACGTGGAAGACATGGTTACTAAGATGAGTTTTTTTGGGTTTAGGGTTTTAAAAAAAATTCAGAAAAGACGAAAATATGAAAGTGAAAAGTTTGACAGTAAAATGACAATGAAGGTAAAAGAGAAAAGTGAGGGTAAAAAGGTGTTTATATAAGAAAAAATATCATTTAATATTACGAGAAATTAGTGGGAAAAAATTAATTTAAAAACATAATGATGGAATGTAATAAATGCAGCAGACATAGGGGAAGGCGTAAAGATCTTGGAACAGTTACCAAAAAGATATTTGCCTTTATTGTGTCAAGTCAGCCTTTTCAGTTTCCCAGAGTTTTAACAAATGTCCTTCTGTAGAGGACAGTTGTCCAATTGCATGTTCTGTCACTCTTTAGAATTTGGACACTTGTTCTGATTCTGATAGGATTCCTTAGAACTTTGTTGACACGTGTTGATTTAAAGATCTGCATGTTATTCTTTTGAACAGAAGTTCTAAGAATTAAACAGTATAAAAAAATATCTTCTGAAAGAATAAAACAGAGGATTAAGTTCAGAACTTCTGAGAGTTAAGGACATACAGTTAAAGCATTTTCATTCTGGACATAATTTCATACTAAGGTTGGTTAGAATGAAATTAAATCTATCTTCAGGAAGGGGTTTTGTAAAAATATCAGTCCATTGGTGATTTGTGTCTACGAATTTTAACATTAAAATTCCCTTCTGAGTATAGTCCCTAATGAAATGATGTTTAACTTCTATGTGTTTAGCTCTAGAATGTAAAATTGGATTTTTAGAGAGACAGATAGCAGAAGTATTATCACAGAGGATGGGAATGTTACTCTCATAAATGTTGAAATCCTCAAGCTGATTTTTCATCCAGAGCATCTGAGTACTGCATCCAGCTGCTGCAATGTATTCAGCTTCTGCAGTTGATAATGCAATGGTTGACTGTCTTTTGCTAGACCAAGAAATTAGATTGTCTCCCAGAAATTGACAACTTCCAGAAGTACTTTTTCTTTCTGTTCTGTCTCCAGCAAAATCAGCATCACAGTATCCTACAAGTTTGTAATCTTTGGATCTTCTGTAGTATAAACCAAGATTAGTAGTACCTTTCAGATACCTAAAAATTCTCTTAACTGCTGTTAAGTGAGTTTCTCTAGGATCTGATTGGAATCTAGCACATAAACATACACTGTATAGAATATCTGGTCTAGAAGTAGTTAGATAGAGTAGAGAGCCAATCATACCTCTGTAGATTTTCTGATCTACTTTCTTACTTACCTCTTCTTTCTCTAGAATACATGTAGGATGCATAGGAGTTTTAGAGATGGTACTTTCTGATAAATCAAATTTCTTCAGAAGTTCTTTGACATATTTGCTTTGATAAATATATGTTCCTTTTGATGTTTGATTTATTTGGATTCCCAGAAAGAACTTTAATTCTCCCATCATGCTCATTTCAAATTCTGCCTGCATAGACTTAGCAAACTCCTTTCCCAAAGCACTTTTAGTAGAACCAAATATTATATCGTCTACATAAATTTTGCATATCAGAATGTCATTTTTAATGTTTTTACTGAAGAGTGTTGTATCCACTTTCCCTCTGATGAAATCATTTTCTAGAAGAAAATTGCTTAGTCTTTCATACCAAGCTCTGGGAGCTTGCTTCAGACCATATAAAGATTTTTTGAGTTTGAAAACATGTTCTGGAAATTTTGTATTTTCAAAACCAGGGGGTTGGTGTACATACACTTCTTCATCAATATAACCATTTAAAAATGCACTCTTGACATCCATTTGATATAGAATGATATCATGGTTTACAATAAATGAAATTAGAAGTATAATAGATTCTAACCTGGCGACTGGGGCATAGGTTTCTGTGTAGTCAATTCCTTCTTGTTGACTATAACCTTGTGCAACCAGTCGTGCTTTGTTTCTGACAACTTCTCCTTGCTCATTTAGCTTGTTTCTGAATACCCACTTGGTGCCAATGATGTTGAATCCTCTGGGCCTAGGAACTAGATCCCATACATCATTTCTGGTGAATTGATTAAGTTCATCTTGCATAGCCAGAATCCAATCATTTTCTGAGAGAGCTTCTTCTACAGAAGTTGGTTCAATCAGGGAGACTAGTCCCATTAGAGATTCTTCAGAGTTTCTGAATGATGATCTTGTTCTGATTGGTTCATCCTTCTTTCCCAAGATTTTGTCTTCTGGGTGATTCAGCTTGCTTCTGGATAGTCTCTTCTGAGTGGGTTCTTCAGAGCTTGTTGGAATGATTGTCTTGTTTTGTTCTGTAGGTGATTGTTCTTCAGATGTTCTGTTTGTAGAGATTTCAACTTCTATGTCTGCAAGAGATTCATTCTGCTTTGGTTTTTCAGAACCAAGCTTATCATCAAATATGACATAAATAGACTCTATGACTATACGTGTTTCTGTGTTGTATACTCTGTATCCCTTTGAACGTTCAGAGTATCCTAACATATAACACTTTTGTGCCTTAGAGTTAAATTTATTCAGAGGATCATTAGTATTCAGAATAAAACACTTGCACCCAAAAGGATGAAAATATGAAATGTTGGGCTTTCTGTTCTTCCACAATTCATAAGGAGTCTTTTCAAGAATAGGTCTTATAGAGATTCGATTCTGAATATAGCATGCTGTATTTACTGCTTCTTCCTAAAAATGTTTAGCCATGTTAGTCCCATTGATCATGGTTCTGGCCATCTCTTGCAATGTTCTATTCTTACGTTCTACAACCCCATTTTGTTGTGGAGTTCTAGGACAAGAAAAATCATGAGAGATGCCATTTTCATTAAAAAATGATTCTAATTTTTTGTTTTCAAATTCTCCACCATGATCACTTCTGACTTTAATAATTTAAATTCTTTTTCATTTTGAACTTGTTTGTGTAAACACCCCAAATTTGCCCTCACCCATTCACACCATGGCTTGTGATCTCTTCATATGCATAAGTTCAATCATAGCACCTCATATTGCATTTTTAATTCACTGCATTACTTCTAAGTCATCTGCATCTAGGGTTTGTGATCTGAGCAATCCAAGAGCTTTTTGAGCTACTCCAAAGGTCATCAAATCACTTCAAAGGGGTCCATGAATGTCCAAGCATCATATTATATCCCCACAAAGTCAAGAAAGTCAACAAATCACAAGAACTGAGGAAGGCATGGAAGCAGAGCCAGGTTTAACTGCACAGATGACCTAGAATTAGGGTTTTGGTTTCAGAGGCCATAACTCCAAATTTTTGGTCATTCTTGTTTCTATTGGTCTCTATATGTTATAAGGATCATGCATATCAAGTTTCATGAAGAAATTCCATGGGGAAGGCATCTAATCAAGGGTTGACTTCTTGAGCAAGTCAGTGCAAAATCAGGGCATCTGAGGCCCCCAATGACCCAACCAAAGGGCGTTCTTCATCATTTTGAATGTGTATGATCTTTATTTGATCATAAAAGATGTTAGAAGTTCACAAAATTGAAGAATTTCAAGCCATTTGCAAAATTGCCTTTTTGGGAAAGTGACTTGTAATGGAAACTTGCTATTTTGGGAAAGTTTTTCAACCCTTTCTTTTTGATTCAAAAATGCCTCAAATGAGAAAACTTTGGTCATGAAAGTTGTAGAATGGATCATTCCCTTTTCAAAAAGTACAAGAACTCATTCTAATTCATTTTGGATCAAAAGTTATGGCTTGTCAAAGTTGGGCAAAATCACATAATTTCAAGTTTTGTACCAAAGAGGCAAAGTTGCAAAACCACTTGCCAAGGCAAAATATGACTTCAAATGGACTTCTAACCTTTGCACAAACATAAACCAATGCCTAAAGATCAGAATGCACCAAAGATTTATCCATTTTCATGACTTATGCTTCAAGTAATCACAAAAGGGCCAAAAGATCACAATGTTGCAAAACCTCATACAAACCCTAATCCACTTGCTAATTGGCCTCAAGACTGATTCTATGGCTCTCCTCAACCCTTGCTGCGCAGGACACCCCTTTGTCCTTGGCCTACCATTGACCCATACCTCTCTTACACCTAGACTTGACTTTTTGCAAAAAACCCCATACCAATCAGCCTGTGCCACCACCAACTCTCTGCCCTATCACAGTTTGATAAGTGGACAAAATGAAACTAAAACCACACAAGAGGCAAGCCTGAGCACACACACAAGTCAGCATACACAAAAATCCCTCCCTTTGCATTTTCTATCGAATCTCTCAACTCAGCAACTAAAACTTAAAAATTCTTCCACCATTCATCTTAGAAGGCATCACTGATCACAAACCACCCCTTACTTTGCCTTGAAAGCCATCATACGCCAAATATGATTTTTTCCCTTCTTGAACTGAACTGAATCAATCTCATAAACTAGCCACTCTAAACTCCAACCAAGCTTCAAAGCTTCCTCAAGAAGATCATTGGAGCCATTCTGAAGCAAGGAGGCAGTCTGAAAGCTCCAAACTGAAAGCTTCATCTCAGGTAGCTTCGAAATTTATTTTTTCCAGAAGCTCTATTTTAAGTTCTCAACTTGTTAAGTTTGTTTCCCTGGTTGCATTGAACCTTTTACTTTTGAAAATGATGGAGATTTGAGCATGTATGACTTGTCTGAAATTTCTGCCATTTTTTGTTTCTTGCTTCGAATCTTGTTAATGGTGAGAAATAAATTGTTTTTGAGGTCAGGGATGAGTTTAGGGAAGTGAGAGGAAGTGATCTGGAGCTTTAGAGCTCCAGAAGTGGCCTGGGGAGTGATTTGAGAAATTCTCAGGGGAGGTGTGGCCGGAGAAGATGACCGGAGGTCATTTCCGGCCACCTGAATGTCATTAAGTCATTAATTGCATTTAGGGTTTTGTTTGAATCTAGGCCTTAGATCTGGTGGACTTTCGTTGACTCCCGCACACATGAATGGCCTGGATCCTTTCATTAAGCCCTAATCCACGTCATTAGTTTAATTAATTAGGTTTTTATGTTAATTGGGTCAGTTTGAATTACAGCCGTTGGATGACGCGCGCAGTCTTCCCTCCTTCTCCCAGTTTGAATCTCAGTCTCTGGATGTGCATACTTTTCATTTTATTTAATTTTATTTCATTTTCTTTTCATTTAATTTGTACGAATTATTTAAAATAGCAAAAATCATTTAAAAATTATGAAAAATTTTGTC
Source organism: Lathyrus aphaca (assembly GCA_963966055.1). Classification (NCBI taxonomy): domain Eukaryota; kingdom Viridiplantae; phylum Streptophyta; class Magnoliopsida; order Fabales; family Fabaceae; genus Lathyrus; species Lathyrus aphaca. Next base: position 684,909,264 of record OZ014519.1, on the reverse strand, counting down.
AAAGATTTCATTAATTTTTAGAATCCAAAAATATTTTTATTTTTATTTTTTTCATAAAAAATCATTTTTAAATTATTTAAATGTTTATTTTTAATTAATTAATGGAAATTAATTAATAAAAAAATGCATTTAGGTATTTAAAAATCACAAAAAAATTCACATTGCATTTAAAAACATTTAGAAACATTGTCAAACCCTCAAACCAAATTTCATTTTTGTTCTTGATGCCTTTTGATCATTTTCATTGGAATTAAATTCATTTTAAGGCAATATTTTGGTTCAAACTTTGAAAAATTCATTCTGCCTAACCCTTGAGAGTTTGATAATGTTTCTTCTTGCATTGCATCCTTCATGGCATGTAGTTTATAGGATAAAATTGGTTTGATTTGATCTTGCATTTCCAATTTGTTTTGCATTTTTTGTGATGAGGTACCTTAAAACCCTAGCCAACTTAGGAAATTCATAACTTTCACTAGGTTGAGAGTTGGATCCCCTCCTTTGGGAAGTGAGCTTGTATAGGTTTAGGGTATCTTTGATTGCATTTTCAAATTTTTATCATGTCATTTGCTTCTGGTTTTGAGTTTTTGCTTTGCATGATGCATGTAACCCTAATTTGTGTCTTCCTTTGCATCCATTTTTCATTTGCTTGCATCCAATGAATTGCCATGACATTTTGTGCATCCACATGATTCATGATACATATTAGGACATATTAGAATCATGTTTGATCATTACATCTTTCATTTTCCATGTCATATGTCCTTTGCATTCCATAACTTTTCATGTATATTCATGGTCCAGAGCATGCTTCATCTGCATCCTTATGCTTGTTTGATCATTCCCATGTCTTGCCTCATGTTTGCATCATCTCTTAGCATCATTGACATCATGTAAATGCTTATGACTTTGGTTTTCATCATGACATTTCATCTCATTTGCATTGCATTTCACTTCTTTGCTAACTTTTCAGGTGGTAAGTAATGTGAGAAGTGAATTTGCCTTCACTTCTCACAATCTCTTCTCATTTCTCTTGCATCATTGCTGCATTTTATCTTGTGTATTAGAGTGAGCTTGCTCATTTATTTTCATCTCTTACTTTCTTTCTTCAAGCAACTTGTCTTCTTAAGTGAAGCAAGTTGTTTTGCTTCTCTTTGCTTCTTGCTCCTTTCATCTGCTTCCTTCCTGGTGGTTCTTCTGAAGATCTTCTTGTAAACCTCATCAACCCTAGGAATAACCAAGCATGATAACAATTAGGGTTTTGATTAGTCTCCCTTTAGCTTTTACCTTTGTGTCATCTTTGAGTCTTCTCCTCTCATCTCATAATCAAGGACCAAACCCTAAAGGTTTTAAGGCTTTGTGATTAAGCTTATGCCTGCATCCTTCTATTAGGATGGAGTGTATAACTTTAATCCTAAGTGTTAAACCCTTAATGTGTTTAAACCCTTTAATCAATCCACCTAATAATAACTAAGACATCAAGCTTGTAACTTGGGCCTTGCATTAGGGTTCTAATTCTTCCTTAATTGGTTAAGGAGGACTAACCCTAGTGTTAATGGACAAGTCCCCCTCAAGTTGTCTTACAAACCATAAAATCCATTTCTTAATCTTACCATTAACTAAAATCCATTCTAATAAAGGCCTTGTTTTGTCATGAGGTTAATCCCTAATCATGGATTAAGTTGAGGAGTCTTCCTCAGCTTAAATGTTCTCATCTATTATCCTTCTATTAGGATGGTGTAATGGGTCCATTAAATATTTGATTATGGCTTAATCTCATTACTCAACACTAAACAAAAACAACAAAAACATCTAAATAATCACAAGTAGGTTAATGATCTTAATCCTATACCATGGTGATTAAGTGTGAGATGCTGACTTCACACTTAAGGTATTCTCATTACCCCTAATCAGAGGGAGGATGTGATGAGTTTACTAACCCTTGGTTTAGTCTTAAGCTCATTTTCCTATGACAAACTTCCAAAAAGCAATAAAAGACTGAAAAACACAAAAACAAACAATAATCGTCTCCTTCGGGATTCTTTTCTCATCATACTCACTCACAAACAAGAACTTGCTTCTCCCGTCTAATGCAAGACAGTTTGCACCTGAGCCAGACAGGTCATACAGTTGAGCATAGACAAGTAAGCAGTTCACAAGTCAATTTATCTTTCAGTCTCTTTGAGTCAAACTACGGTGTTCTGACTTCCTCATTGCACGAGAGGATACGTAGGCATAACTTAACAGTTATCGAACAAAAGTATCTGTATATTCCCCCCTCTTCCAGTATTGTTCTTGAAGCCTCATAGTCTTGAGCTTTAAATTCTTTCTTTGCACTGACACTCTCATATTTCACTTCACACTTCTTTTACACTGACACTTGCATCCTTTTCCAGCTTTGATACACAAATTGCACTGACACTACCCCTTTGAAACACAAATCTTTTAAGCGTGGATCCCGTCGAGTACGGCGGACAATCTGGGTGCTAATACCTTCCCAGGTTGTAACCAACCCCCTTTCTCAGTCTCTCTGGTTCGCAACCGTCTTATCCATATCTTTCCTTAGGTTTATGCAGCATTACCTTTCCTCCGGGATAAAAATGCCTAGCTGGAGACTCTTGTCTTTTGAGTTCACCCTTGTGTGTTCTCTCTCCTTTCGCCGACCGTTCGCGTCTGTACCCCATTTGACTTAGCCTCATTTGGTGGGAGCGACAGCTTGGCGACTCTGCTGGGGAACCTTATACTGTAACCAGGGCTTCTGGTTCTTTTTGTGGGTTCCTCCTAGCGCTTGTTTGATTTGTGTTTACTGGGGTGTTATGTGTTATTTGTGTTTGTTTATATGCTTTATTTATTGCTTTATGTACAGCTTTATTTACTGCTTTCTTTACAGTTTTTCATATTTCATACTGTCATTATCATTGCTGGATCTGTTCTTCTGTCTTGGTGGGTAGGGTTCTATTGAGAGTTTAAGGTCCTATACCTGGGACCTGAGTGACACCTAGGCTAGAGTGGTTCATGTTCTTTCCCATTCCATTTCGGTCTGGTGCGGGAATATGAAACACGGTTCAGATATAGGTTTCTTCTTGAGAACTCTGTGCTACAGATCTCCTGTAGTGCTAGGGCTATCTGGGAAGCCTGCTAAGTCTGGATGACCTTTATTATAACCTTCAGAAACTGAAGTGAATTAGAGGAGGATCTTTTATGGTTATTGTAAACACTGTACCTCCGGGTTAGAAGTGTTTACACTTCTCATAACTGATCCAAGTCTGAGGATCCTTGTTTTAGAACACTACCTGTGAGGGGGGTTGGGCTGTTTACAGGTTTGCAGGTACCTTTGGCCACATCATACCCTGTTACTTGTCTGATTAAGAGTACCTCACTTTGGACAGTTCTTGTGATTTAACCCTGGACATGTGACTCTTTATTTGAGTCCCCCACCTTGGTTACGAGATTTCTGAACCTCCATCTGGACTTCTTGAACATACATGGACCTTTATATCAAGACAGATAATCAGATCCAGCTTGATCACAAACCCTTGCATATCATTTGCATACATCATCATTGCATCATTTAACATTTGTTTATTTGTTTTTCAGGGTATCCACATTATATCTGGCTTGGTTTTGACCCATTCATCTGCATAGACCTCTGTTTCATCAGTTATCTGCTTCAGCTACCTTCATCCTCACCAGCACCAGCCTATCAGTGGCCCATTCCCAGTACCAGTCTTGATCTTCATCAACACTTGTCTTTAGCTCTTCATCAGCACTCATGTCTGCACCCAGGAAGAGCAACATTTCATACCATTTCTTTGAGCCTGTGTTGACTGGCATCAGGCAGGTCCAGGCACTTATTACTCCAGACCACATCCCATTATTCAGAGAACATTATGGAGACATCCTTGATATGGTTATGGACCTGGATCCTTCTCAGAGGAGTATGATCCACACCTGCTTACAGTTCTATGACCCTCCTTTGAGATGCTTCACTTTCCAGTGCTGGAGGAGTTCTCATCATTGATTGGAGTACCTGTCAGGGGGGTGTCCCCTTCAACCCAGAGATGACTTCTCCCAGCAATGGAGAAGTGGCAAAAGCACTGTACCTGGAGCCTATTTTGATTGAGCAAAACATGACAACAAAAGCTGGAATCCCTGGCTTACACTTAGACTTTCTGACTTCCCAGGCCATCCTAAAGGCCTCCTTTGGAGAATGGAGGGCAGTTTGTGCATTATTAGCCCTCAGTATATATGGGGTTATACTATTTGCAGATGAGCCCAAATTTATCAGCAAGAATGCCATTCATCTCTTCCTTCTGAGGAACCCAGTACCCACATTGCTGGGAGATTTCTATTATTCCATTCATCAGAGGAATGAGAAGCAAAGAGGAAAGTTGGTGAGATGCTGTGCTCCTCTATTTTACACCTGGCTGCTCAAACACTTACCTAGGACTGATGCCTTCCTGAATCCTCACCAACAGAAGAATTGGGCTAAGAGACTTATTGCTTTGGCTTCAGATGACATCAGATGGTGCACCCAGAGCACCAAGGGCAAGGACATCATCACTAGCTGTGGGCAGTACCCCAATGTACCTCTAATAGGAGTGAAGGGTTGCATCAACTACAATCCTTTGCTGTTTAAGAGACAACTGGGCTATGCTTTGGTCCACCCACTTAGAGTGCAAGATTTAGCTGAAACCTTGTATTGTGAGATAAAGCCTAATCTAGCTATTGTCAGGCAGGCATCCTGGGGTTGGGACAACATCCAGACCAAAGGGATGGCTATTCTTGGAAGGTGCAATAATGTTGCTTCAGCCCAGTACTATGAATGGTCCCATAATAGAGCTCAGATCACTGGAATTCCCCTTACCATTGAGGACACACCTGGACCTTCTACAGTACAGCCAACAGCCACTGTCAGCCTGGAAGAATTTGAGAAGCTGGAGGAAAGAAATGAGAATCTGTCTCAAGATCTGAAGAAGACCCTCTGGGAGAGGAGTGATGGTCGTATGGACATTGAGAGGTTAGAGAAGCTTAGGGTGGAGCATCTGGCCAAGATTGAGAAGGCAGAGGACTATATCAAGAAATCAAGAGCTGGGGAGCAAATATTGAAGAATGCCTGTAAGGAGGCCAAGCTTCAGAAGGCTAGGACTGATCTCTATCTGCAAGAAAGTCAGGCTAGGTGGGTCAGGATCACTGAGGCTCGTACTCAAGAAGATAAGAGAACTCAAGCCAGAATTGAGCAATTAGAAGCTAATGAAAAGAAACAACAGGAAGCTTTGCTGGCAGCCCAGAAGGAGATTTCAGAGTTGAAGCTTAGGGCTGGTTTGAAGAGATCAAAGGACCAAGGTAGGCACAAGAAGCTGACCACTGCCATCGCCACCAGAAACCTTCTTATCAGGACTATTACAGAGCATCCGGCTGATCCTGTAACTGAAGCACTTCTGAAGGAGGTTAAGGAGGATGAGTTTGGACTTGATGTTTGACTCTTTGTTTGTTGTTGCTTTCATTTGATGTATTTTTCTTTTATGTTGTATTTTGACCCTTCAGGGGCATGTGCTGTAAAAAACAAACTATGTATTATGCACCATTTGTAATATATTTGTCAGTTTGTTTCATTGGATTTCTTTCTCTCAAGCAATATCAAAGCATCTTCCTCGAGGTCTGGAAAGGTCAAAACCAAGCACCAAGCCGGATACCTTGGAAAATAAATAGGCATACTGCATTGCATACTAACTTTTGTTTTGTTTTGTAGGTTTTGTTATTATTTTGGTTGTTTCTAACTCTGTTGTGGTTCAGGATATATTGCTCGCAGAAGAGTGTTCCCCGTCAACCGTGCACATAGGTATCCTACTCGCAACAACCTTTCGGGTATTATAATGGAGCAAGTACAGCAAGACCTGACAGAGGTCAGAACCCAGATGGCTAATGAAAGGGTGGAGATGAGGAACCAAATGGCCCAATTCATGACTGTGATGACTGGTCTGGCTCAGAGCCAAGAAAGGTTAAGGGCATTGGTAGAAAGACAAACCCCCGAGGAGACTCATCCTGGGACTGGAGGAACAAGCAACAATGAGAGGGGTCAGCCTCATGTTAATCCACCTGTATTTGGACCACATCTAGATCCGGAGGTCAACATCCCGGGTAATGTACAAGGAAATACTACTGGGGGGAGGATCTTACAAGAAGACCCCCAAGAGGAGCAATTCACTGTCATGGGAGCTGGTGATGAAGTCTATGACCGAAGGTTTGATGAAATTGCTGAGAAGTTGAGATCTTTGGAGTCTCAAAATTCCATGGGTTTTGATGTAATGGATATGGGGTTAGTAGACGGGGTAAGGATTCCCCACAAGTTTAAACCCCCGTGCTTCGAGAAATACAATGGATCCTCCTGTCCACGAACTCACCTGCAGTCCTTTCTGGGGAAACTTAAAGCATACACCATGGATGAAAAGCTGTGGATGTTCTATTTTGAAGATAGTTTGACTGGGGCTTCAAGAGAGTGGTACTCACACCTGACCAGAGCTACTATCAGATGCTGGAAGGACCTAGCTGAAGCTTTCATCAGACAGTACCAATACAATCTGGACATGGCTCCTAACAGGACCCTCTTGATGGGAATGTCTCAATCCTCCAGGGAAAGCTTCAGGGAATATGCCCAAAGGTGGAGACAGCTTGCTGCTGCTATCCAGCCACCCATGTCGGAAAGAGAAATGGCCGACATGTTCATGAATACTTTGCAAGGAACATACATTGACAGGTTGGCTGCCTTTTCTTCTACTAGCTTCGCAGACGTGGTTATAGCTGGTGAAAGAATTGAAAGTCTGCTAAAGATGGGCAAGATTTCTGATAATGGTGCAAGTTCGTCAAGTAATTCCAGGAAACCATTTGTGGGACCTAGAAGTACCGGTGAGACAAATACCATTCATGCCAGCAGGGGTAGACCTCAGTATGCCCACAGATCAGTAGCAGCTGTCACTATTCCAGCTCCGATTCCTCAGCAACCAACATATCAACAACCACAACAACCACATTACCAGCAGCAAGTTCAGTATCCGCCACAAAGAACCTACAACAACAATAACAACAATCAACAACAAAGACCCTTTCAGCAAAGACCATCACAGGCAAATAGGGTGATTAATCCTATCCCGGTGCCTTATGCTGCCTTATTGCCACAACTCCTGAAGCTTAACTTGGTTGAGTTAAGGACATTGGCACCACCAGATCCCTCCAATCTCCCGAAGAATTACGATGTCAACGCCAAGTGTGCTTTCCATTCCAATGCACCTGGTCACAATACTGAGAAGTGCAGGGCTTTGCAAATGAAAGTTCAAGATCTGGTGGATTCTAAAGCCCTCAACTTTGCACCGCCTCCGAATGTCCACAGAAATCCTATGCCTAACCATGGTGGGCCGAGAATTAATGCCATTGAGGGAGACAAGCCATCTTTCTTGATAACCAGTGTTGGACAAATTCGAACACCTCTGGTCGAAATTAAAGCTCAGCTTCTAGAGTACCGGGTGTTTCCTGGGTGTGAACTCGGTTGTGGGTATTGCAACATTGCAGTCAACGGGTGTGATAATTTGAGAAGCGGCATAGATAATCTTATCAAGGATGGTATCCTTCAAATCTCAACAACGGCGCCTACAAATCCAGCAATCCCTTTGACAACAATTCCTGATTCTTCTACAACAGCAGCAACAATCATTCCCACCGATTCATCAATATCATCAACAATGGCTTCATCCATCACTTCAACAAATCAAATTTCAACAGCCATTTCTTCTACAACATCAGCATCCCTTTTATCAGCAGAATCTTCTACAACGCCAACAGAAATTACTGAAGATATCTCAGCAGTCACCATTTACTATGATCCATCAAGTGTTCCTCCAGACAACAACTTCCAACAACAAACAGTGGCACTTCCTACCAGATCACCAGTTACAATTTACTACGATCCGCACACCGTCACAGTACCTTCCTCTGCAGCAGTAAGTCCAGTTACCATCACAGTGCCTGGACCAGTTCCATATGAAAGAAGCAATGCCATACCTTGGCATTATGGCTCTGATCTTTACTGCAACGGAGAGAAAATCACTTTGGATTCTTCAACCTCTTCTCCACAGATTGATAATGTTGGGGGAGGCGGAGGCTTCACCAGAAGCGGACGCCTTTTTGCCTCACAATTACAAAGACCTAATGCCGAAGCAGAAGCTGCTGCCAAAGCAAAAGGAAAGAGTGTGGTGCCTGAAGAGCCAATTATCAGAGAAACTCAGAAGACATCTTTTGAGCAAGATGTAGACGAGTTTATGAGAATCATCAAAAGAAGTGATTACAAAGTGGTAGACCAGCTTCACCAAACTCCCTCAAAAATCTCCATATTATCCCTGTTGATGTGTTCTGAAGCTCACAGGAATGCATTATTGAAAGTCTTGCACGCAGCGTATGTGCCAGAGGAGATTACCGCTAATCAGCTAGAAACTGTGGTGGCAAATGTCAATACCAGTCATGGACTGGGCTTCACCAACGCTGACTTGACAACTGAGGGACGTAACCACAACAAGGCTTTACATATCACCTTGGAATGTAAAGGTGATGTTCTATCTCACGTACTGGTGGACATTGGGTCCTCGCTTAATGTCCTACCAAAGAAAGCCTTGGTGAAGCTGGAGTATGATGGCTTGGCATTGCGTCCGAGTAATTTGGTGGTGAGAGCATTTGATGGCTCTAAAAGATCAGTGCTTGGAGAGATTGATCTGCCTGTGATGATTGGCCCACAGACCTTCAAAACTACCTTCTATGTGATGGACATTCAGCCGACCTACAGCTGTTTGTTGGGTAGACCCTGGATCCATGTTGCTGGCGCTGTTACGTCTACCCTTCACCAGAAGCTGAAATTCGAGTGGGAAGGCCAGATCATCACCATCTGTGGAGAAGAAGACATCTTTGTTAGCCATCTGGCTACGTATAAGTACATTGAGATGGATGGAGAGATCCATGAAACTATGAGCCAGGGGTTTGAGGCCCTGAACATTAATGAAGCATCTGTTGTACTGGGAACCTCCATGACGTCTTATCAACAAGCCCGGAAGGTTGTTGAAGAGGGTACTGCCCAAGGCTGGGGCAAGCTGTTGCCTGTGGAGAAGAAAGAAGACAGATTTGGGTTGGGTTACAAACCAACTCAACAGGATCAATCAGAGGCTGCCAAGAAGCCCAATTTTGTCAGCGGGGGAATGCTCACCCCGGATGCAGTAAACAACTTGGAAGACGAAGAGGAAAGCGACCGCAACCTGGAGAGCTGGATACGTCCAAGGATCCCGGGGAGCCAAGTCCTTAACTGGTCTTCCCAGGAAATTATAAGGGTTACTCCTACAGAGTAATTATTATTTCCTGTATTTTTAAGCATGCATCAAGTCTTGCATCTTGCCCAAGATGTCAAGACTCATTTTGTAATCGGGCCATCTTATAATTTTGTGCAAATGGATTAATCAATGAATATCAGACATCTTTTGCAAATGAGTCTTTTTCTTTTCCGCTCACTGTTTTTCATTTTTTTCTTTTTGTACAAAAATAAAATGGCAATGTTTTCCAAAATGATAACTTCATTTCACTTTTTTCTAAATAAGATAAAATCGATCACTAAAATGAACAATCTAAACCCTTGCAGAAGGTGCCTTTCAGACTGCACCGACAACAACACTGCTATGGCTTCGTATGACTTTGACAATCCAATCAATCAAGCTGATGAAGGGGTTGAAGAAGATTATGAGCTTCCTGAAGAGCTAGCCAGGTTGTTAAGGCAAGAGGAGAAGGTTATCACCCCTCATCAGGAGGAGGTCAAAACGGTTAATCTTGGTACGGAAGAAGATGTAAAAAAAGTTAAGATCGGGGCCTGTCTACAAGATTCAGTAAAAGAACAACTGATTGATATGCTTCAGGAGTATGTGGATGTGTTTGCTTGGTCTTATCAGGATATGCCAGGGTTGGACACCGATATTGTCATGCACAAGCTGCCTTTGAAAGAAGACTGCCCACCGGTAAAACAGAAGATGCGCCGTACTCGCCCAGATATGGCAATGAAGATAAAGGAAGAGGTGCAAAAGCAGTGGGATGCTGGTTTCCTTGCTGTAACTAGATATCCACCGTGGGTTGCTAATATTGTACCCGTGCCTAAGAAAGACGGTAAAGTAAGGATGTGTGTGGACTACCGGGACCTGAACAGAGCCAGCCCGAAGGATGACTTCCCTTTACCTCACATTGATGTATTGGTTGATAATACGGCTCAGTTCTCGGTATTCTCCTTCATGGACGGATTTTCAGGATACAATCAGATCAAGATGTCACCTGAAGACATGGAGAAGACCACTTTCATCACGCCCTGGGGCACATTCTGTTACAAGGTGATGCCATTCGGACTGAAGAATGCTGGTGCAACTTATCAACAGGCTATGGTAACATTATTCCATGACATGATCCATAAAGAAATTGAATGTTATGTGGATGACATGATTTCCAAGTCCCTCATAGAAGAAGACCACCTGGTAAATCTGTTGAAACTATTCGAGCGTCTGAGGAAGTACCAACTGAAGTTAAACCCCAACAAATGCACATTCGGGGTGCGATCCGGTAAACTGCTGGGATTTATTGTAAGTGAAAAAGGGATTGAAGTTGACCCTGACAAAGTCAAAGCCATTCAGGAAATGCCTGCACCGAAGTCAGAAAAAGAAGTTCGAGGGTTTCTAGGTAGATTGAACTACATTTCAAGGTTCATATCTCACCTTACAGCAACCTGCGAGCCTTTATTCAAACTGTTAAGAAAAGAACAAACGGTCAGGTGGAATGAAGATTGCCAGAGGGCTTTTGACAAAATTAAGGAATACTTACAAGAGCCTCCGATCCTTATGCCTCCAGTTGAAGGAAGACCTCTGATAATGTACTTGACAGTATTAAAAGAGTCAATGGGGTGTGTGCTGGGCCAGCATGACGAGTCTGGTCGAAAAGAGTATGCAATTTACTACCTAAGCAAAAAGTTTACCGACTGTGAACAGCGTTATTCACTGCTCGAGAAAACTTGTTGTGCTTTAGCGTGGGCTGCTCGCCGACTAAGGCAGTATATGTTGACCCACACTACCTTGTTGATATCCAAGATGGACCCAGTTAAGTACATTTTTGAGAAGCCAGCACTTACCAGACGGGTTGCAAGATGGCAAATGATCCTCACAGAATATGACATTCAGTACACCTCTCAGAAGGCCATCAAAGGCAGTGTATTGTCTGACTATCTTGCTGAGCAACCCATTGATGATTACCAGCCTATGAGATTTGACTTCCCTGATGAGGACATCATGTTCATAAAAGAGAAAGATCATGAAGAGCCTATTCACACTGAAGGGCCTGACCCAGAAGAGGAATGGACTATGATGTTTGATGGGGCTGTTAATATGAATGGTCGTGGTGTTGGTGCAGTACTCATTACACCTAAGGGAGTTCACATGCCTTTCTCGGCAAAACTCACCTTCAACTGCACTAACAACGAAGCTGAATACGAAGCTTGCATTATGGGTCTTGAGGAAGCCATTGACCTCAGGATCAAGACTTTGACTGTGTTTGGAGATTCAGCTCTGGTAATTAATCAAACCAACGGCAAATGGTACACCCACCAAGATCATCTGATACCTTATCGGGATTATACAAGGAGGTTATTGACTTTCTTCACAACAGTCAAGCTTGAGTATATCCCTCGAGATGAAAATCAGTTTGCAGATGCTCTGGCTACCATTTCATTCATGATCAAAGTTCAAACTGCCAACTTTGTGCCTCGGATTTCAGTATCCAGACTTGACAGACCAACATATGTATTTGCAGCAGACGTTGTAAAAGATGATAAGCCTTGGTTCCATGACATTAAGTGCTTCTTGGAGGATCAAACGTACCCACCTGGGGCATCTTCCAATGATAAGAAGACATTACGAAGGCTAGCTGGTAGTTTCTTCCTGAATTCCGACGGTTCCCTGTACAAGAGAAACTTTGATATGGTACTCCTCAGATGCGTTGATAGGACAGAAGCAGACTTGTTAATGCACGAGGTGCACGAAGGATCCTTTGGTACCCACGCGGGAGGACATGCTATGGCTAAAAAGTTGCTAAGATCAGGTTATTACTGGATCACAATGGATGCTGACTGTTGTGCCTATGCCAGGAAATGCCATAAATTCCAGATTTACGCGGATAAAGTACATGTGCCTCCCAATCCTTTGAATGTGATGTCTTCACCCTGGCCCTTTGCCATGTGGGGCATTGATATGATTGGCAAGATTGAACCGATTGCTTCAAATGGCCACAGATTCATCCTGGTTGCCGTTGACTATTTCACCAAGTGGGTTGAAGCAGCTTCCTATGCAAATGTTACAAGGCAAGTGGTGGCCCGATTTCTGAAGAGAGACATCATCTGTCGGTATGGAGTACCCGAGCGAATCATTACTGATAATGGTTCCAACTTGAACTATAAAATGATGGCAGAACTATGCTGGGACTTCAAGATCCAACACCACAATTCTTCTCCTTACAGGCCAAAGATGAATGGCGCTGTGGAGGCAGCCAACAAGAATATCAAGAAGATTGTATAGAAGATGGTGGTCACCTATAAAGACTGGCATGAGATGTTACCATTTGCCTTGCATGGGTACCATACGTCAATCAGAACATCCACTGGGGCAACACCGTATCAGCTTGTGTATGGTATGGAGGCAGTCCTACCTGTTGAAGTTGAATTACCCTCCCTGCGGGTACTGATAGATGTTAAGTTGAATGAAGCAGAATGGGTCCGATCCCGATATGAACAACTGAATCTGATTGAAGAGAAGAGATTAGCTGCAATCTGTCATGGGCAGCTGTATCAGAAAAGAATGAAGAAAGCCTTCGATCAGAAAGTCAGGCTCCGAGAGTACCAAGTAGGAGATATTGTACTGAAAAGACTCCTCCCTCCTCATACAGACCACAGGGGCAAGTGGACTCCGAACTATGAAGGGCCATTCGTAGTAAAGAAAGTTTTCTCCGGTGGAGCACTGATGCTCAACACTATGGATGGTGAAGACTTCCTGTCCCCTGTGAATTCAGATGCAGTTAAAAAATACTTCGCATGAAAATGACCCGCTGGACATAAAAACAGAATGTAAGTCCATGCAAAAATAGGGCATCCCGGCGAGTCAAAAACAGAATAAAAGACTCGGGCAAAAATAAGGGAAAATAAATAAAAAATGTACACCTGCTGAGTTGAAAAGCCGCATTGGACAACTCAGGCAAAAATGGGTATCCCGATGGATTGAAAACCCGAAAGGGCGATCCATGCAAAATAAGGGAATAAGCGAACAACTGTATTCTGAATTCATATGTATCACTTACGGCTTGGTAAGCTTTGAAAGGTTCGAATGTCGGTCGAAATCAGCCTTCTTCAGAAAGCAAGACGAGAAGAACGTCAAATGTCATGCGAGTCATAGCAAAGGGAAGCTCCTTGAAGTGTCATCAACATTGCCAGCATCTTTTGTTTCTCAATTTGTAACAATCTCATCATTTCAGGGGATTTGTTTATATGATTGTATCTTGCCAATTCAGGGCACTCGAATTAATAAAATCAGATTTTTAGTCACACACTGTCTCGTACTCTTTTATTTGCAAAAATGTCCGATGTCATTAACTTATTGATTGCATAAATACAGATGTGTCTTTCTGAAACTACATGCTTACAGGAAATATACTTACTCCCGGGAGTGTCTAAACTCTTATGATGGAATCCAGTAAGGGATACCTCGGGATACTGGTACGTTCCTTTGTCTTTACAGGATTGCAGGTATTCAAAGCGCGACATGGGGCATGAAAGCTTCTCCCCAGCAAGCTGTCAAATCATTATCTACTCAGTCCGTCTTCCAGATTAGCACCGGAGGTGTTTTCTCCCCAGCTGAGTTGTCAAGTATCATCCTCATTAGGATCTCTACAGAAATCTCTAAGAAGATCTTCCAGTGATCTTTCTCCTTCCCCAGCCTAGTGCTGACCAGGGAACTACCTCCCCATAAAGTTTCAACCTCTATCCAGAAGAGCAACGCCTGAAGATCTCACAACAGAGTGACGAAAGCTGCTACAAACCCCAACTGGGTCCCCCATAGCGGAGATGGGTCCATCAGTGATCTGTTTCCCCATGCAGATACATCTTATCAGATCTACCAATGATCTTATCCCCAGCTGGGATATCCACTTCAAGCAGATCAACCAGAGGTCTTCACAGCAATGGGATCCGAATCCCGGATCGTTATCTTTGCATAATCATAGCATTCGCATCACATTTTCCCCACAGAGCGTAGCATTCCGTCTAATACGGAGCATTACGGCAAAAATCAAACATATTTCATAATCATAAGCCATGATCTGAATCAAACACTTGTAAATATTGGAAATCCATCAACGATATACAGAATTCTCCCCAAAATCCCCCGGCAGAGAGCCAAGACATTTCTCTTACAAAACAAATACTTCCTGGCACCCGTCTGTGTCGTGTCCCCAGCAGAAAGCCAAGGCGTCCCCTTTGCACTCACCATACAAATACATATACGTACAAATCCTTGACGCCCGTCCGTGTCACCTTCCCCAACATAGTTACCTAAACACTTTGTAAATCATATATTTGTTTATAATACACTTTTTTTCGACACTCGTCCGTGTCGCACTCTCCCCAGCAAGTTAAACACTCGTCCGTGTTTCACTCATACTTGTTACTCATCATCTTTTTACTCATACAGATACTCATCCGTATCTTGTATACACCACTTATCTTTCTTAGATTCGAAACTCGTCCATGTTCTCTGTTAACTAGTTGATACTCGTCCGTATCATCATCTCCGAACATGCGTCAGCGTTTGTTTCTACCGATACTCGTCCGTATCGTAGTCTTAAGGATGCTCGTCCGCATCTTTAATCCATACACAATGACAAATACTTTTACCTCTTTTAGAATTTAGACACTCATCTGTGTCTAAAATTTTGAGAAGATGGAATTTGTTGGGATTCAGGGGGTTGGAAATCATCAATATCAGAAAGAACATGTTGAAGGGCAGTGTGTGTTTCAGCGGATGAGGAACGGTCTATATCAGATAGAGGTGTTGTATCAATGGGGATATCAAAGTCAGACAGAGTTTGTGGTTGATGGGTTTCATGTTCTGGTGGATATAGTGAATATAATATGGAGGAGACAGCAGAAGTTATAGGTATGACAGAGGGAATAGGGTCAGAAGGTGGAATGGGTTCAGAGGATGGGGTTGGTTCAGAAGGAGTTGGGTCAGAAGGAATTGGATCAGAAGGTATTGGGACAGAAGGTGCTTCAGACATTTCTACTGTTACTGCTTCTACCACATAAATGAAATCAGAGGTAGAGGAAGAAGTGTTACTTGTTTTTCTGGTAGTTTTAGGAGCCTTCTGAGAAGTTCCTTCTCCAGCTTTCCTTTTCTTGCTCCTTGCTGATGCAACATCTGGAGTTTGTTGAGTAAGTTCTGCTGCTTTGAACATTGGATCCACACCATCTTGCTTGCAGGAATCCAAGTATCTGACCACAACCTCTGGAGGTGTGTCAGCAGAAAATAGTGGGAAGTTCTGCAGAGGAATCTTCCTTGTGGTTATAACCTCTCTGGAGTAGAGGATAGGGTCTTTCTTGATGGAGGTTATGAACTTCATCTTCTTCAGATTCTTAGCATTGAGAGGCTTTCCAACATCAGGTTCCAGAAGTTCTACCTGCTTGGCTTCAATCAGATAATCCACCAATTTATTCTCATTGAGGATATCAGAAATTAAGCGCCCTAGAGGTATCCAGTCCCTTTTGGTCTTCTCTCCTTCTCTAGTTTCTTTCACACTGTTTTTCAGATGATTAAATAAAGAGTGGGCTAGGTTAACCTTCTTCTGCTTAGCAATGAAGTAAAGCAAGAACTGCTGATCCATGTTGATGTAATCAGGGGAGTTGGTTGCTTTTCTGTGGCAGATGCTACCAAGAATGATCTTAGCCCATATTCTAAGATGATTCTTCAGATCCTTGATCTTGTTAGAAGGTTACCCATTAGTGAAGATTTCTTTTTCTATCAGTTTTGTATCTGATAGTTTGTCCATTTCACTGCACTTGATCCCATTTCCATCAGATTCAATGAGCCTAGCAATGTGGTCTTCTGAAATAATGATTCTCTTCCCTAGAACATATGAAGTAACATGAGTGTTTGAGGCGCTTGCAAACTCCCAGAATTCTTTAACCAATTTGGGGAAAACTGGTCCCATGAGACGATCAAAATATTTCTCCCAGCCCTGAGCTTCGACGGCAGGAAGCAAGTCAAAACCATTGTCTTTCAAGCTATCAAAATCCACAAATAGTTCACACAGGACTTCAAGTTTGTCAGTTGGTGTGAGAAGATTCTTCACAGGTGAAACATAGAGCACATCTGATGAGTCCTTTTGTTGTTGGGACGTGGAAGACATGGTTACTAAGATGATTTTTTTTGGGTTTAGGGTTTTAAAAAAAATTCAGAGAAGACGAAAATATGAAAGTGAAAAGTTTGACAGTAAAATGACAATGAAGGTAAAAGAGAAAAGTGAGGGTAAAAAGGTGTTTATATAAGAAAAAATATCATTTAATATTACGAGAAATTAGTGGGAAAAAATTAATTTAAAAACATAATGATGGAATGTAATAAATGCAGCAGACATAGGGGAAGGCGTAAAGATCTTGGAACAGTTACCAAAAAGATATTTGCCTTTATTGTGTCAAGTCAGCCTTTTCAGTTTCCCAGAGTTTTAACAAATGTCCTTCTGTAGAGGACAGTTGTCCAATTGCATGTTCTGTCACTCTTCAGAATTTGGACACTTGTTCTGATTCTGATAGGATTCCTTAGAACTTTGTTGACACGTGTTGATTTAAAGATCTGCATGTTATTCTTTTGAACAGAAGTTCTCAGAATTAAACAGTAGAAAAAAATATCTTCTGAAAGAATAAAACAGAGGATTAAGTTCAGAACTTCTGAGAGTTAAGGACATACAGTTAAAGCATTTTCATTCTGAACATAATTTCATACTAAGGTTGGTTAGAATGAAATTAAATCTATCTTCAGGAAGGGGTTTTGTAAAAATATCAGCCCATTGGTGATTTGTGTCTACGAATTTTAACATTAAAATTCCCTTCTGAGTATAGTCCCTAATGAAATGATGTTTAACTTCTATGTGTTTAGCTCTAGAATGTAAAATTGGATTTTTAGAGAGACAGATAGCAGAAGTATTATCACAGAGGATGGGAATGTTACTCTCATAAATGTTGAAATCCTCAAGCTGATTTTTCATCCAGAGCATCTGAGTACTGCATCCAGCTGCTGCAATGTATTCAGCTTCTGCAGTTGATAATGCAATGGTTGACTGTCTTCTGCTAGACCAAGAAATTAGATTGTCTCCCAGAAATTGACAACTTCCAGAAGTATTTTTTCTTTCTGTTCTGTCTCCAGAAAAATCAGCATCACAGTATCCTACAAGTTTGTAATCTTTGGATCTTCTGTAGTATAAACCAAGATTAGTAGTACCTTTCAGATACCTAAAAATTCTCTTAACTGCTGTTAAGTGAGTTTCTCTAGGATCTGATTGGAATCTAGCACATAAACATACACTGTATAGAATATCTGGTCTAGAAGTAGTTAGATAGAGTAGAGAGCCAATCATACCTCTGTAGATTTTCTGATCTACTTTCTTACTTACCTCTTATTTCTCTAGAATACATGTAGGATGCATAGGAGTTTTAGAGATGGTACTTTCTGATAAATCAAATTTCTTCAGAAGTTCTTTGACATATTTGCTTTGATGAATATATGTTCCTTCTGAGTTTGATTTATTTGGATTCCCAGAGAGAACTTTAATTCTCCCATCATGCTCATTTCAAATTCTGCCTGCATAGACTTAGCAAACTCCTTTCCCAAAGCACTTTTAGTAGAACCAAATATTATATCGTCCACATAAATTGGGCATATCAGAATGTCATTTTTAATGTTTTTACTGAAGAGTGTTGTATCCACTTTCCCTCTGATGAAATCATTTTCCAGAAGAAAATTGCTTAGTCTTTCATACCAAGCTCTGGGAGCTTGCTTCAGACCATATAAAGATTTTTTGAGTTTGAAATCATGTTCTGGAAATTTTGTATTTTCAAAACCAGGGGGTTGGTGTACATACACTTCTTCATCAATATAACCATTTAAAAATGCACTCTTGACATCCATTTGATATATAATGATATCATGGTTTACAATAAATGAAATTAGAAGTCTAATAGATTCTAACCTGGCGACTGGGGCATAGGTTTCTGTGTAGTCAATTCCTTCTTGTTGACTATAACCTTGTGCAACCAGTCGTGCTTTGTTTCTGACAACTTCTCCTTGCTCATTTAGCTTGTTTCTGAATACCCACTTGGTGCCAATGATGTTGAATCCTCTGGGCCTAGGAACTAGATCCCATACATCATTTCTGGTGAATTGATTAAGTTCATCTTGCATAGCCAGAATCCAATCATTTTCTGAGAGAGCTTCTTCTACAGAAGTTGGTTCAATCAGGGAGACTAGTCTCATTAGAGATTCTTCAGAGTTTCTGAATGATGATCTTGTTCTGATTGGTTCATCCTTTTTTCCCAAGATTTTGTCTTCTGGGTGATTCAGCTTGCTTCTGGATAGTCTCTTCTGAGTGGGTTCTTCAGAGCTTGTTGGAGTGATTGTCTTGTTTTGTTCTGTAGGTGATTGTTCTTCATATGTTCTGTTTGTAGAGATTTCAACTTCTATATCTGCAACAGATTCATTCTGCTTTGGTTTTTCAGAACCAAGCTTATCATCAAATATGACATAAATAGACTCTATGACTATACGTGTTTCTGTGTTGTATACTCTGTATCCCTTTGAACGTTCAGAGTATCCTAACATATAACACTTTTGTGCCTTAGAGTCAAATTTATTCAGAGGATCATTAGTATTCAGAATAAAACACTTGCACCCAAAAGGATGAAAATATGAAATGTTGGGCTTTCTGTTCTTCCACAATTCATAAGGAGTCTTTTCAAGAATAGGTCTTATAGAGATTCGATTCTGAATATAGCATGTTGTATTTACTGCTTCTGCCTAAAAATGTTTAGCCATGTTAGTCCCATTGATCATGGTTCTGGCCATCTCTTGCAATGTTCTATTCTTACGTTCTACAACCCCATTTTGTTGTGGAGTTCTAGGACAAGAAAAAACATGAGAGATGTCATTTTCATTAAAAAATGATTCTAATTTTTTGTTTTCAAATTCTCCACCATGATCACTTCTGACTTTAATAATTTTAAATTCTTTTTCATTTTGAACTTGTTTGTGTAAACACCCCAAATTTGCGCTCACCCATTCACACCATGGCTTGTGATCTCTTCATATGCATAAGTTCAATCATAGCACCTCATATTGCATTTTTAATTCACTGCATTACTTCTAAGTCATCTGCATCTAGGGTTTGTGATCTGAGCAATCCAAGAGATTTTTGAGCTACTCCAAAGGTCATCAAATCACTTCAAAGGGGTCCATGAATGTCTAAGCATCATATTATATCCCCACAAAGTCAAGAAAGTCAACAAATCACAAGAACTGAGGAAGGCATGGAAGCAGAGCCAGGTTTAACTGCACAGATGACCTAGAATTAGGGTTTTGGTTTCAGAGGCCATAACTCCAAAGTTTTTGGTCATTCTTGTTTCTATTGGTCTCTATATGTTATAAGGATCATGCATATCAAGTTTCATGAAGAAATTCCATGGGGAAGGCATCTAATCAAGGGTTGACTTCTTGAGCAAGTCAGTGCAAAATCAGGGCATATGAGGCCCCCAATGACCCAACCAAAGGGTATTCTTCATCATTTTGAATGTGTATGATCTTTATTTGATCATAAAAGATGTTAGAAGTTCACAAAATTGAAGAATTTCAAGCCATTTGCAAAATTGCCTTTTTGGGAAAGTGACTTGTAATGGAAACTTGCTATTTTGGGAAAGTTTTTCAACCCTTTCTTTTTGATTCAAAAATGCCTCAAATGAGAAAACTTTGGTCATGAAAGTTGTAGAATGGATCATTCCCTTTTCAAAAAGTACAAGAACTCATTCTAATTCATTTTGGATCAAAAGTTATGGCTTGTCAAAGTTGGGCAAAATCACATAATTTCAAGTTTTGTACCAAAGAGGCAAAGTTGCAAAACCACTTCCAAGGAAAAATATGACTTCAAATGGACTTCTAACCTTTGCACAAACATAAACCAATGCCTAAAGATCATAATGCACCAAAGATTTATCCATTTTCATGACTTATGCTTCAAGTAATCACAAAAGGGCCAAAAGATCACAAAGTTGCAAAACCTCATACAAACCCTAATCCACTTGCTAATTGGCCTCAAGACTGATTCTATGGCTCTCCTCAACCCTTGCTGCGCAGGACACCCCTTTGTCCTTGACCTACCATTGACCCATACCTCTCTTACACCTAGATTTGACTTTTTGCAAAAACCCCCATACCAATCAGCCTGTGCCACCACCAACTCTCTGCCCTATCACAGTTTGATAAGTGGACAAAATGAAACTAAAACCACACAAGAGGCAAGCCTGAGCACACACACAAGTCAGCATACACAAAAATCCCTCCCTTTGCATTTTCTATCGAATCTCTCAATTCAGTAACTAAAACTTAAAAATTCTTCCACCATTCATCTTAGAAGGCATCACTGATCACAAACCACCCCTTACTTTGCCTTGAAAGCCATCATACACCAAATACGATTTTTTCCCTTCTTGAACAGAACTGAATCAATCTCATAAACTAGCCACTCTAAACTCCAACCAAGCTTCAAAGCTTCCTCAAGAAGATCATTGGAGCCATTCTGAAGCAAGGAGACAGTCTGAAAGCTCCAAACTGAAAGCTTCATCTCAGGTAGCTTTGAAATTTATTTTTTCCAGAAGCTCTATTTTAAGTTCTCAACTTGTTAAGTTTGTTTCCCTGGTTGCATTGAACCTTTTAATTTTGAAAATGATGGAGATTTGAGCATGTATGACTTGTCTGAAATTTCTGCCATTTTTGTTTCTTGCTTCGAATCTTGTTAATGGTGAGAAATAAATTGTTTTTGAGGTCAGGGATGAGTTTAGGGAAGTGAGAGGAAGTGATCTGGAGCTTTAGAGCTCCAAAAGTGGCCTGGGGAGTGATTTCAGAAATTCTCAGGGGAGGTGTGGCCGAAGAAGATGACCGGAGGTCATTTTCGGCCACCTGAATGTCATTAAGTCATTAATTGCGTTTAGGGTTTAGTTTGAATCCGGGCCTTAGATCTGGTGGACTTTCGTTGACTCTCGCACACATGAATGGCCTGGATCCTTTCATTAAGCCCTAATCCACGTCATTAGTTTAATTAATTAGGTTTTTATGTTAATTGGGTCAGTTTGAATTACAGTCGTTGGATGACGTGCGCAGTCTTCCCTCCTTCTCCCAGTTTGAATCTCAGCCTCTGGATGTGCATACTTTTCATTTTATTTAATTTTATTTCATTTTCTTTTCATTTAATTTGTACGAATTATTTAAAATAGCAAAAATCATTTAAAAATTATGAAATTTTTTGTCAAAGATTTCATTAATTTTTAGAACCCAAAAATATTTTTATTTTTATTTTTTGCATAAAAAATCATTTTTAAATTATTTAAATGTTTATTTTTAATTAATTAATGGAAATTAATTAATAAAAAATGCATTTAGGTATTTAAAAATCACAAAAAAATTCACATTGCATTTAAAAACATTTAGAAACATTGTAAAACCCTCAAACCAAATTTATTTTTTGTTCTTGATGCCTTTTGATCATTTTCATTGGAATTAAAATCCTTTTAAGGCAATATTTTGGTTCAAACTTTGAAAAATTCATTCTGCCTAACCCTTGAGAGTTTGATAATGTTTCTTCTTGCATTGCATCCTTCATGGCATGTAGTTTATAGGATAAAATTGGTTTGATTTGATCTTGCATTTCCAATTTGTTTTGCATTTTTTGTGATGAGGTACCTTAAAACCCTAGCCAACTTAGGAAATTCATAACTTTCACTAGGTTGAGAGTTGGATCCCCTCCTTTGGGCAGTGAGCTTGTATAGGTTTAGGGTATCTTTGATTGCATTTTCAAATTTTTATCATGTCATTTGCTTCTGGTTTTGAGTTTTTGCTTTGCATGATGCATGTAACCCTAATTTGTGCCTTCCTTTGCATCCATTTTTCATTTGCTTGCATCCAATGACTTGCCATGACATTTTGTGCATCCACATGATTCATGATACATCTTAGGACATATTAGAATCATGTTTGATCATTACATCTTTCATTTTCCATGTCATATGTCCTTTGCATTCCATAACTTTTCATGTACATTCATGGTCCAGAGCATGCTTCATCTGCATCCTTATGCTTGTTTGATCATTCCCATGTCTTGCCTCATGTTTGCATCATCTCTTAGCATCATTGACATCATGTAAATGCTTCTGACTTTGGTTTTCATCATGACATTTCATCTCATTTGCATTGCATTTCACTTCTTTGCTAACTTTTCAGGTGGTAAGTAATGTGAGAAGTGAATTTGCCTTCACTTCTCACAATCTCTTCTAATTTCTCTTGCATCATTGCTTCATTTTATCTTGTGTATTAGAGTGAGCTTGCTCATTTATTTTCATCTCTTACTTTCTTTCTTCAAGCAACTTGTCTTCTTAAGTGAAGCAAGTTGTTTTGCTTCTCTTTGCTTCTTGCTCCTTTCATCTGCTTCCTTCCTGGTGGTTCTTCTGAAGATCTTCTTGTAAACCTCATCAACCCTAGGAATAACCAAGCATGATAACAATTAGGGTTTTGATTAGTCTCCCTTTAGCTTTTACCTTTGTGTCATCTTTGAGTCTTCTCCTCTCATCTCATAATCAAGGACCAAACCCTAAAGGTTTTAAGGCTTTGTGATTAAGCTTATGCCTGCATCCTTCTATTAGGATGGAGTGTATAACTTTAATCCTAAGTGTTAAACCCTTAATGTGTTTAAACCCTTTAATCAATCCACCTAATAATAACTAAGACATCAAGCTTGTAACTTGGGCCTTGCATTAGGGTTCTAATTCTTCCTTAATTGGTTAAGAAGGACTAACCCTAGTGTTAATGGACAAGTCCCCCTCAAGTTGTCTTACAAACCATAAAATCCATTTCTTAATCTTACCATTAACTAAAATCCATTCTAATAAAGGCCTTGTTTTGTCATGAGGTTAATCCCTAATCATGGATTAAGTTGAGGAGTCTTCCTCAGCTTAAATGTTCTCATCTATTATCCTTCTATTAGGATGGTGTAATGGGTCCATTAAATCTTTGATTATGGCTTAATCTCATTACTCAACACTAAACAAAAACAACAAAAACATCTAAATAATCACAAGTAGGTTAATGATCTTAATCCTATACCATGGTGATTAAGTGTGAGATGCTGACTTCACACTTAAGGTATTCTCATTACCCCTAATCAGAGGGAGGATGTGATGAGTTTACTAACCCTTGGTTTAGTCTTAAGCTCATTTTCCTATGACAAACTTCCAAAAAGCAATAAAAGACTGAAAACACAAAAACAAACAATAATCGTCTCCTTCGGGATTCTTTTCTCATCATACTCACTCACAAACAAGAACTTGCTTCTCCCGTCTAATGCAAGACAGTTTGCACCTGAGCCAGACAGGTCATACACTTGAGCATAGACAAGTAAGTAGTTCACAAGTCAATTTATCTTTCAGTCTCTTTGAGTCGAACTACGGTGTTCTGACTTCCTCATTGCACGAGAGGATACGTAGGCATAACTTAACAGTTATCGAACAAAAGTCTCTGTATATTCCCCCCTCTTCCAGTATTGTTCTTGAAGCCTCATAGTCTTGAGCTTTGCATTCTTTCTATGCACTGACACTCTCATATTTCACTTCACACTTCTTTTACACTGACACTTGCATCCTTTTCCAGCTTTGATACACAAATTGCACTGACACTACCCCTTTGAAACATAAATCTTTTAAGCGTGGATCCCGTCGAGTACGGCAGACAATCTGGGTGCTAATACCTTCCCAGGTTGTAACCAACCCCCTTTCTCAGTCTCTCTGGTTCGCAACCGTCTTATCCATATCTTTCCTTAGGTTTATGCAGCATTACCTTTCCTCCGGGATAAAAATGCCTAGATGGCGACTCTTGTCTTTTGAGTTCACCCTTGTGTGTTCTCTCTCCTTTCGCCGACCGTTCGCGTCTGTACCCCATTTGACTTAGCCTCATTTGGTGGGAGCGACAGTTTGCAGAAGTTAGAGAATACAACAATTGACTCATCCTTGTGTCTAAGGAACTTTACCCATGTCCATCTGCTGAAGTCATCTACGATCACCAATCCATACTTCTTGCCACTGACTGAAGCAGTTTTCACTGGTCCAAACAAGTCAATATGCAGAAGTTCTAGTGGTCTAGAGGAAGATACAACATTTTTAGCTTTAAAGGCAGGTTTTGAAAATTTGCCTTTCTGACATGCTTCACACAGAGCTTCTGAGTTGAACTTCAAGTTTGGAAGTCCTCTGACTAGATTGAGTTTGTTAAGTTGAGATAATCTTCTCATATTAACATGTCCCAATCTTCTGTGCCAGACCCATTGCTCAGTTTCCACAGACATTAGACATTTTACATTCTGATTTTTTAATTCAGAAAGTTTTATTTTATATATGTTGTTCTTTCTCTTTCCACTGAAGAGGATTGTTCCATCTTTATGACTAACAGCTTTACAGAACTTTTGATTAAAGATTATGTCATAGCCATTATCACTTAATTGACTTATGGATAATAGAATATGCATTAATCCTTCTACCAATAGAACATTAGAGATAGAGGGAAGATTTCCATTACCAATAGTTCCAGAGCCAATTATTTTTCCTTTTTGGTTGCCTCCAAAACCTACGTGGCCTCCATCTTTTAATTCAAGACTTTGGAACATATGCTTTCTTCCCGTCATGTGTCGTGGGCATCCAGAGTCCAGGTACCATGATTGGTGTTTCAGTTTTGCTGTTAAAGACATCTGCAACATACACAATTTTATCTTTGGGTACCCATATTTTTCTGGGTCCTTGTTTGTTAGTTTTCACAATCTTCTGATTTATTTTAGGTTTCAAATCAGAACTTGTGGAACAAGATGACTCACTAGTATATATTAAGTCATGGTTATGACCATAGGTAAAATGAGAACTTAGAGGGGTATTATTTTTTATGACAACGTCATCAATCTATTTAAATTTCAGAGTTTCCTTTTCTTTAGTTTTCACATAGCTTATGCCTCTTCTATCATTTCTCTAACTCCATAGATCATAGATGCAATTTTGCTTCTATCTATGCTTTTAGTTAGAAATTTTTCAAAACTATAGTCATATTGCTTTATGATATTATCAGAATTAAGTAGATCTTCTAATTCAGATTCCTTCTGAGCTTTAAGTTTTTCAAGAGAGTTTTTGCATTCAAAAATATTTTCTTTCAGCTCAGAGTTTTCTATTTTTAGTTTTCTAACTTCTTCTAATTTAGATACCAGACTTTGTTTCATGTCTTTGTATTTGAATTGAAGCTTCTGATATTTTTCAAGAATTTTTGAGAGGCTAGCTTCTAATTGAGATCTAGAAAGTTTAGAGAATACCTCTTCTGTATCTGAGTCTGATTCTGATTCTGATGAATGATCATCTTCTGGTATTTTTGCCATTAGTGCAATGTTAGCATGTTCATCTTCTGAATCCGACTCTGCTTCAGATGATTCAGAATCATCCCATGTTACCATGAGACTCTTTTTCTTTTCTCTGTTGAATTTGTTTCTGGGTTTCTCTTTCCGGAATTTTGGACATTCACTCTTGTAATGTCTTGGTTCTTTGCATTCATAACACACAACTTCTTTGCTTCTGGGTTTCCTGTGACCAGATGTTGTTTCAGAGTGATTGCTTGTTCTTCTGGTATTTCTGAACTTCTTCTGACAATGCTTCCATAGTTGTTGGACTCTTCTGGATAGAAGAGATAATTTATCTTCTTCTGATGAGCATCTAGAACTTTCTTCTTCTGCCTGTAAAGCTTTAGAAAAAAAATTGTTAGATTTAAGAGCTACAGACTTACCTTTCTTCTGGGGTTCATCTTCTTCTAGTTCTATCTCATGACTTCTCAAGGAGCTGATCAGTTCTTCTAAAGATATTTCATTCATATTTTTTTATAGCTTTAGAGCAGTGAACATGGGCCTCCAAGCCTTTGGTAAGCTTCTGATGATCTTCTTTACATGATCTGATGTTGAGTAGCCTTTGTCCAGAACTTTCAGTCCAGCTACCAGAATTTGGAACCGTGAGAACATTTTTTCAATTGTCTCATCTTCTTCCATTTTGAATGCTTCATACTTCTGGATGAGGGCTAGAGCTTTAGTCTCCTTGACTTGATTGTTGCCTTCATGTGTCATCCTCAGGGAATCAAACATGTGTTTGGCTGAGTCTTTGTTAGTAATTTTCTCATATTCTGTATATGAGATAACACTCAGAAGTATGGTTCACGCTTTGTGATGATTTCTGAATTCCTTCTTCTGTTGAGCTATCATATTTTTTCTTTCAATCTTCTGACCATCTACTCCAACAGGATGAGTGTATCCATGTATCATCATGTCCCAAAGATCTCCATCCAGAGCTAGAAAGAAACTTTCCAGAACATCCTTCCAGTAGTCAAAGTTGTCACCATTGAACACTGGAGGTTTTGCATTGATCTTGTCATTTTGGTAGTCATTGTTGTTGTTGCCAGCGTCTGCCATGTGTTTTAACTTCTGGATCTTTTACTGACACGGTTAAGTTTATTTCTCAGAACCTAGCGCTCTGATGCTAATTGAAGGTGCGTAAAACACAAGGAAGGGGGGTTGGAATTGGGTTTTCTTAATAACTAAAAATAACTTCTATGACAAGTAGATTTATCCTGGTTCGTTTGAACTCAAACTACATCCAGTCCACCCGCCAAGGTGATTTTGCCTCTATCACTAAGGTCTTAATCCACTATTCAATAATTGAATACACTCACTGACCTACTGTCAATGTCCTCTTGAGTTTTCTGACTGAAACAAGTCACTCAAGGGATTTAACTTAACTGTCACACCCCAAATTTTACCCCTAACTGCTCGCATCATACATTCATCGCATTTGGCAGGGAATTTTCCCGATTCATTTTCTGTTGCTTTCTTCTCATTTTCTAGCTTCCATTTTAATTTAATTTATTTATGACTTTTTAATTCATTTCTATTTTCGTTTCTATTTGTAAGTTCTTGTTTTAAAATTTTATTTCAATTTCTATTTCTAATCTTTAGTTCAATTTTCAAATTTTTCTAAACATATTTGTTATTTCCTTTCATTTATCAAGTCCTCATTCCTAAATTAATTTTATTTCATTTTCAAGTTTTATCTTGTTTGAATTTATTTTCTATTGTTCAATTTTTTTAATTTTATTTCATTTTCAAGATGTTACTTTTTAAAGTCCATTTCAAGTCATGTCCACATATGTATTTTCTAAATTCCAAATTTATTTCTCAAGTTCCAAGTCAATTTTAATTACAAGTTTAATTATTTAAGTTTCTAAATTATTTTTTCAATTTTAAGTTTAATTCTTTTTTTTTTTAATTCACTTTTAATTAAAGTTTATATTTAAGTTCTTATTTCAAATATTAAGCTTCATTTCAAATTATAATCAAATGTAAATAATCAAATTTATTCCATAATATTGTTTGTTACAATTACATAGAAAAAAGAAAGAAATTTGTACAAAAAAATTCTGCACAAGAGCCAAAAATGCTACAACACAATCAGCCCCAAGACAAACAAAATCAGCATGCAGCCACCAACCAAAATTCTGCTCCACTCACAGCAGCAAAATTCAGACTGTTGTCCCCTTTCCTCCAACCCTTCACCTACAAGCAAGGCAAAAAATTCAGTCCCAAAGCACTACAAATCAGTCCTCAAAAACTCAGCCTCAAAACACATTGCAAACACTACAAAAAATCAGCTCTCCAACACTTACAAACAGCACCAAAAACACTACAAACAGCACCAAAAACACTACTCAAAAATCAACCAAAACACTGCAAAAATACCCACTGAATACACCACAAACAGTTCTCAAAAATTCAACCAAAAAATTCAGCCATACACCATTGTTACATCAGAAAAAAAACAGCCATCAAACCAGTCCCAAAACCAACTCAAATAACCAAAAATCAGCATCAAGAAAAAACACAAAATCTCAGCAGCAATAACAAGGGTTGGATCACCATCAAAAGAGGAGCAACACTTACCACTTGTGGATCCGTCACCCCGATAACGTTCGGGTCGGTATCGTCTTTTTTCCTTTCACTTCTTTTAGCATTTGTCCATAGCATAGTTTTCTTTCTCATCTTTATTTTCAAATCTGCACAACACAAAACAAATTTCATATAAAAAAAAAAGCTTCAAAAAAAAAACTATAACTCAAAAATTCACAGTAAGAAAATAAACCACCACTTTATCAGCTTACTTTCATTTCTCACTTCAAACCTCACAGCAAGAACACCAAATAGAACCACTTCAAATCATCACATAAACCATTACCATCCTCAAAGTCTTGTAACTCTGTCTGACATCAGTTGGACCTTTCACAAAAACATCACCTGACTTTCATCCAAACACCAAGCCCGTTCTATCTTCAACCCTCATAAGTTCCATACACCAACAACAAAACTTGAACCAAACGTAGTCCTCCCTCTAATCACTGAACCTGCAAATAACCACAAACCACCATAAAGATCATGAAATATAGATGATGCCAAATCTAAACACAGAGAAAGAACACTCACAAAACCAACAAACACTTTTCACCGTAAACGTCCACAAACCCAAACACAGAATCACCGACCGCCGTTTAGCCCTCCTGCACCATTACAAAACAGAATCAAAACAGAACCAAAACAAACCTTTATCAAAACACCAAGCCATCAAAAAATTCGAGACAGAGACCGAGAGAATACTTTCGAACCATGAGAGACTTCCGCCATGTTGTGAAACCACCAAGCTGAAACCGTCACCATCACCGCACTGTCAAATCGAGCAGCAAACTTCAAGCGCATCCGAACCAACAAAAACGCCCAAACTTAATCTTCACAAAACCTCCGCCGTTCGCCGAAAACGCTCATACCCGCAACCATCTCCAAACTTACCAGATTCCGTCACCCTTCCATCTCTGTCATTGCCTGAACCTTCACCTCACTCACCTTTCCACCGCAAGCTTCACCCATCAAAACCCTTAACCGCCTCAACCCAACCTTCAAACATCACAAATAATTGATACTCTTCAACAAAACCGCAGACTTTCAAACTTCACTCACATAAAAATCCGAAAAAATAACAATAACCTGTATAACTTCATCACCTTCATCCGCATACCAAAACTGAGATCAACCTGCAAAACAACAACAAAAAACCAACATCAAATCTCATTAAAACCACCAAGCTCCCAAATCGTTCACCACCATCACTAACCCTTTTCCAAAACCATCCGGCCAACACCCTCCAGAACCGAAACCCTTACCTCTGTTACATCCGCCGCGATTGAGAGCGAGAGAGAACTGATTGAGAGCTGTGAGCCAGCCACCGTCACTGTGAACCCAAACCACACCCACTGAACCGAAAAAAAAGCTATCAATCCACGAAGCAAAACCTCCGCCCTGTTTTTTATCCAAACCTCATCAAACCAAACCTTCAAAATCAAAACAAAAATCAACCTTTCTTTCAAAAATCACACAAAATCCAATACACAGTAACAAAGAACTCAGCAATAAAAACAAAACGACTTACCACCGAATCCTTGAACCACTAGAAAGCCATCACCATGCCGCCGCCGTGAAATCAAACCATCAATCATCTGAAACCACTATTAACCCCATCCCTTCATCACCGTCAACACCGTACAACCATCAGCCAAACCAAATCCGAGCCAAACACGAATCCGTCGCGAATCGTGAGCGAACCAATCGATCCCAAACCTTTAGCCCAAACCCGCAGATGCAACCCTCGTGACCATCACCACCCTCACGAACCTTTGACAACCAACACCGAATAAAAAGCCATTCTGAAAAAACAGAGGAAGATGAAGAAGATTTGAGCGGAAAAAATGAAACTGACTCTCACAAAACAGAAGCCATAACCTGTGAAGAAAGGGATGCTCTGAAACTTCGAAACGTCAAACCTCATGTCACGTAGAACAACTTCCGACCACCGGCAAGTCACTAACACCAGCCTTCACGAAATCCGTCTAAGCCAGGAACCACTTGAAACCAGATCCTTAAACCCGTAAACCATCGACCTCCACCCTCCATCAACACTTTCACAAACCCATAAACGTTGATCCGAGTCACCATCATCCGAAGCCATCACATCCCTCCCCGAAGCCACCACACAGCCGCGAAACAACCCTAGCCCCAACGCCATGAAATCCGCCACCACCTAACCGCGAATCGCCGGCGATCCACCGTCGTGAGTGAAAGAGTGAGAAAGACAGAGAATCCGTGAGTGAGAGAGAGACAGATGCGAGAGAGAGACGGATTGAGCGATTGAGAGACTGTGAGCGATTGAGAGAGAGGAGTCGTGTGAGCTTGTTGAAAGTTCCTGAGTTTGTTTTGATTCTGAACCATGAAAATGTGATGCTGATAATCGTTCCCTTCTTTCTTTTTTTAAAAAAAATAAATAATAAATAATAATAAATAAAATAAATTTGATTCTATATTGGGTTCAACCCATGATTCAGTTCTATGCACACCACTAAATTCATGTTTAAACCCCATCCTACAATTTATTTTTATAATTTTTACCCTACAATTTATTTTTATAATTTTTACTTTGTTTTGTTGATGGGCCTTAGGCCCATGCTGTGTCATTTTTGTATCCACCACCCCTGACTTTCGTGCACCCCATCTGTTTTCATTTGTAATTTATATTATTTAGTATTATTAGAAATTAGTTTCTATTTTATTATTAATAATTCATTTCCTCTATTGTATTTTGTTTGGTTAGTATTTTTCTTATTTTAGAAAAAACGTCTTTAAAAAAAATGTAAATTAGTGAATTATTTTCTTTTAATTTTTTCTTTTTTAGGGCCGATGATATGACAAAGGTCACGATAAATCGTTTCCGATTAATCGTGACCAATATGAGGCCATTTATTTATTTTATTTCTATTTATTTTATTCTATTTTATTTATTCTATTTTCAATTTATTTTAAAAAGTTATTAAAAAAGGAAATATATGTTAGATAACTATTTAATAATCTATCCATTTATTTTTCTCTTTTTAGGGCCTATGATAAG
The DNA here is from genome assembly GCA_963966055.1 of Lathyrus aphaca. Taxonomy (NCBI): domain Eukaryota; kingdom Viridiplantae; phylum Streptophyta; class Magnoliopsida; order Fabales; family Fabaceae; genus Lathyrus; species Lathyrus aphaca. The sequence goes on along the minus strand of OZ014519.1, from coordinate 684,877,814 downwards.
AATAGGTGGTTTATTGACATTTGACTTTGTCAACATTGTCTAAACCAATTTGAGGCCATTTTTTTTCTATTTCTTTATCATTTATCGATTTCTCGACTTATATTTTATTTATATGGGCCGATGATATGACAAAAGGTCACGATAAATCGTTTCCGATTAATCGTGACCAATATGAGGCCATGCATTTATTTATTCTATTTAATTTATTTATTTATTTTTATTCTATTTATTTTATTTTATTTATTCTATTTCAATTTATTTCACTTCATTCATTATTTATTATTTATTTCTCGCACTCTTAGACCACCTTAGCTTCATTTCAAAAATAATAAAATTCCTTGGTCCAACGCCAAGTGAACTTCACATACACTTCACTCACACACGTAAGTCGGTCGTTTTACGATCGCCATCTGCACAGTCTTTACACTTCACAGCTTTTTCAACTTAAGAAAATTGTCGTACCACGTTTGTTTTCCACCTCAACATTCTCGATCCATATATCGAGCCATAGCCAGTTACTAAGCCTTTGTCTTATATTTCCATTTACTTTATCCAATTTATTTTTGCAAGTAGCAACCTATGCCTTAGACTTAGGAGCTTGCACCCTCATTTATTTATTTTCTTTTTTCGCATTTCAATCCAAAAGGGAAAGACTCCTGCAGTTGACTCAATGTCATAGGAAGTTTAGCCATCCCTAGTTACCATTTTGACCTTAGCAATTAGGTCCCTTTCTTTTTCTTTGACCTTAGCAATTAGGTCCCTCATCCTTAGGTCCTTAGCCATTAGGTCCTTAGTATTTTATTTTACAACTTTTTGTGACTTTCTTAAAGTCACGTGAGTGTTTGCCATAACACTTACCTTCCCCCGCGAACCTTGAGCGTAACCAAGTGTTCGTTAATCCTTAGGAGAACTACGAGTGCTCTGATTCTGTACCCGATACGTAGGCATCGATGCGATGTTGTGCGAGCACCATTAGAAATAAAAACCTTAGGTTCCCATAATTTTATCAAGCAATAAATAACAATAACACAAATATTAACAAGAGGTTCCCGTAGGATACTGCGGATGCTTAGGATGCTAACACCTTCCCTAGGTATAATCAACCCCCGAACCTAGTTTCTCCTTATTTAGGGTTTTTACGATCTTTTTCCCTTTTCCCTTTGGATTAAATTAAAGTCGGTGGTGAACATAAAAGTTTTGCGATTCAAGCTCACTTAATAGCTTGGTATCCGATTCTCACCGCAACATTAACTTTTACAATAATAATAATATAATAACTATTTTGCTTCTAATAAAGCTATAATCACTAAGTGAATTGTTACAAGAGTTTTTAGCACAAATGAATAAGTCTTTTCTCGTGGAAGCAGTGTCTTAATTCTTCAATTTGATTCCTTTATATACTGCTTGAATATTGTATCCGTTGGAGACATCTTGAGCTAATTTTGGATATAAGTTAATACCATAAACTCCTTCCATAACAAGAGATACTTGTCTTTACCATTAATTAATATATTCTATAATTAATGCCTTTATTATGAGAATCATCATCTTCTAGACATAAATCAGAGAGAATAAATTCTTGATACGCAGCTATTAAATCATGTCTTTAAATGATGGATTCTTCAACAAATGTATCTTCTATATAGGGCACAATGTATCTTCTAATGAATCACGTCTTCTTTAAATAACTTCCTCTTCTACACATATAACAAAGAGAGTTATTAGAACTTCTATTCTTGCATAATAATAATAATAATAATTGTTATCATCAAAACTCTTAGAGGTTTAGAACCATAATTGTTCTAACAATCTCCCCCTTTTTGATGATGACAAAACATTTATTTAGATTTTAAGAATAGAGTTTAATGGGATTAGAAGAACTCCCTTTGATTAAATTAATTCAGATATTTCTATTAGAGGTTCCTTCAGAAGTTTTATCAGCCTTAGCTCCCTCTGAGTTGATTACTTGACCTGTTTCTATTTTAGAATCACAACTCAAACAGTTTTATTAGAATATATATGTTAGAGGTAAATCTTGATAAACTGCTATAGGTCAAGATCTTCTACGTTTCTCCCCCTTTTTGTCATAATCAAAAAGTAAAAATGCAGAAAAAAATGCAAGAGTAAAGAAGCAAAATAGGTTTTCATTAAACAGAATCAAAGCCAACAAGAAAACAACTAGTAGAACTTAAACAAATATGATAAATAGAAGATAAAACAGAAAATCAGGGAATGGGATTCATCTTAGTAACTAATGCTTCCAGAAGAGACTTGATTTCAGAGGAAGATTCCACTTGCTTTCCAATCATAGTCTTCAGTTCAACATTAGTTTCATCCTGTTTATCCAGCCTTTGCTTGACCATCTCATTTTCCTTTTTCAATTCTTCTAAGGTCTTCAGTACAAGAGTGGTTGGCAGAGGTTCTTCAGCTTTTGGAGCAGCTTGATTTTCAGAATATTCTTCAGTTGCTGGTGGTTGAGCAGAATCAACATCCTGAGCTTCATCAGAAGGAACTAAAACCATCTGAAGTCTAGAGTATGATTCCAGAGGTTCTGATTCTGTCCAAGGTTTGTTGTCCAGAAGAAATGGTTTGTTCTTTTCAATGTTTGAAACTACTGCTTTGAGGTACTCACAGAAGTTCTGATGAGCAATGTCATAGCAGATATCCTTTAGCTTTTTGGTCTCAACATTGAACCATTTTCTGAATGTGGCCCAAAGAAAATCAGAAGCTTCTGGATCAGGAAGCTCTGAGCAAGCAACCTTCAGATCCTCTATCCTGATTTTCATTTCTGCTTCAAAAGCAAGTAGCAGTGCATCAATGTCTGTTTTCGTGGGTTTTGGTTTTGGTACTGGTATGGTAGTTTTATTTGAGACAGAGGATAGTTTATGGAGAGCTTCTATATTGATGGATGTTCTGAGAGGATTTTCTGGTTCAGATTCTCCTGGGGGTGTGTCTGGGATGGTTATGAATGTTGGTGAGTTAGGTGGGGTTGATTCATAGGAAGACAGGGAGCTTTCTCTAATTGGTGAAAGGTTAAAAACTAGGCCATCAGTATTTAGTGGATGGAAGCTGCTAGGTGGGTTTGTTTCAAAATTTTGAGAAGATGGAATTTGCTAGGATTCAGGGGGTTGGAAATCATCAATATCAGAAAGAACATGTTGAAGGGCAGTGTGTGTTTCAGCGGATGGGGAACGGTCTATATCAGATAGAGGTGTTGTATCAATAGGGATATCAAAGTCAGACATATTTTGTGGTTGATGGGTTTCATGTTCTGGTGGATATAGTGAAGATAATATGGAGGAGACAGCAGAAGTTGTAGGTATGACAGAGGGAATAGGGTCAGAAGGTGGAATGGGTTCAGAGGATGGGGTTGGTTCAGAAGGAGTTGGGTCAGAAGGAATTAGATCAGAAGGTATTGGGACAGAAGGTACTTCAGACATTTCTACTGTTACTGCATCTACCACAGAAATGAAATCAGAGGTAGACGAAGAAGTGTTATCTGTTTTTCTGGTAGTTTTAGGAGCCTTCTGAGAAGTTCCTTCTCCAGCTTTCCTTTTCTTGCTCCTTGCTGATGCAACATCTGGAGTTTGTTGAGTAAGTTCTGCTGCTTTGAACACTGGATCCACACCATCTTGCTTGCAGGAATCCAAGTATCTGACCACAACCTCTGGAGGTGTGTCAACAGAAAATAGTGGGAAGTTCTGCAGAGGAATCTTCCTTGTGGTTATAACCTCTTTGGAGTAGAGGATAGGGTCTTTCTTGATGGAGGTTATGAACTTCATCTTCTTCAGATTCTTAGCATTGAGAGGCTTTCCAACATCAGGTTCCAGAAGTTCTACCTTCTTGGCTTCAATCAGATAATCCACCAATTTATTCTCATTGAGGATATCAGAAATTAAGCGCCCTAGAGGAATCCAGTCCCTTTTGGTCTTCTCTCCTTCTCTAGTTTCTTTCACACTGTTTTTCAGATGATTAAATAAAGAGTGGGCTAGGTTAACCTTCTTCTGCTTAGCAATGAAGTAAAGCAAGAACTGCTGATCCATGTTGATGTAATCAGGGGAGTTGGTTGCTTTTCTGTGGCAGATGCTACCAAGAATGATCTTAGCCCATATTCTAAGATGATTCTTCAGATCCTTGATCTTGTTAGAAGGTTACCCATTAGTGAAGATTTCTTTTTCTATCAGTTTTGTATCTGATAGTTTGTCCATTTCACTGCACTTGATCCCATTTCCATCAGATTCAATGAGCCTAGCAATGTGGTCTTCTGAAATAATGATTCTCTTCCCTAGAACATATGAAGTAACATGAGTGTTTGAAGCGCTTGTAAACACCCAGAATTCTTTAACCAATTTGGGGAAAACTGGTCCCATGAGACGATCAAAATATTTCTCCCAGCCCTGAGCTTCGACGGCGGGAAGCAAGTCAAAACCATTGTCTTTCAAGCTATCAAAATCCACAAATAGTTCACACAGGACTTCAAGTTTGTCAGTTGGTGTGAGAAGAGTCTTCACAGGTGAAACATAGAGCACATCTGATGAGTCCTTTTGTTGTTGGGACGTGGAAGACATGGTTACTAAGATGAGTTTTTTTGGGTTTAGGGTTTTAAAAAAAATTCAGAGAAGACGAAAATATGAAAGTGAAAAGTTTGACAGTAAAATAACAATGAAGGTAAAAGAGAAAAGTGAGGGTAAAAAGGTGTTTATATAAGAAAAAATATCATTTAATATTACGAGAAATTAGTGGGAAAAAATTAATTTAAAAACATAATGATGGAATGTAATAAATGCAGCAGACATAGGGGAAGGCGTAAAGATCTTGGAACAATTACCAAAAAGATAGTTGCCTTTATTGTGTCAAGTCAGCCTTTTCAGTTTCCCAGAGTTTTAACAAATGTCCTTCTGTAGAGGACAGTTGTCCAATTGCATGTTCTGTCACTCTTCAGAATTTGGACACTTGTTCTGATTCTGATAGGATTCCTTAGAACTTTGTTGACACGTGTTGATTTAAAGATCTGCATGTTATTCTTTTGAACAGAAGTTCTCAGAATTAAACAGTATAAAAAAATATCTTCTGAAAGAATAAAACAGAGGATTAAGTTCAGAACTTCTGAGAGTTAAGGACATACAGTTAAAGCATTTTCATTCTGGACATAATTTCATACTAAGGTTGGTTAGAATGAAATTAAATCTATCTTCAGGAAGGGGTTTTGTAAAAATATCAGCCCATTGGTGATTTGTGTCTACGAATTTTAACATTAAAATTCCCTTCTGAGTATAGTCCCTAATGAAATGATGTTTAACTTCTATGTGTTTAGCTCTAGAATGTAAAATTGGATTTTTAGAGAGACAAATAGAAGAAGTATTATCACAGAGGATGGGAATGTTACTCTCATAAATGTTGAAATCCTCAAGCTGATTTTTCATCCAGAGCATCTGAGTACTGCATCCAGCTGCTGCAATGTATTCAGCTTCTGCAGTTGATAATGCAATGGTTGACTGTCTTTTGCTAGACAAAGAAATTAGATTGTCTCCCAGAAATTGACAACTTCCAGAAGTACTTTTTCTTTCTGTTCTGTCTCCAGCAAAATCAGCATTACAGTATCCTACAAGTTTGTAATCTTTGGATCTTATGTAGTATAAACCAAGATTAGTAGTACCTTTCAGATACCTAAAAATTCTCTTAACTGCTGTTAAGTGAGTTTCTCTAGGATCTGATTGGAATCTAGCACATAAACATACACTGTATAGAATATCTGGTCTAGAAGTAGTTAGATAGAGTAGAGAGCCAATCATACCTCTGTAGATTTTCTGATCTACTTTCTTACTTACCTCTTCTTTCTCCAGAATACATGTAGGATGCATAGGAGTTTTAGAGATGGTACTTTCTGATAAATCAAATTTCTTCAGAAGTTCTTTGACATATTTGCTTTGATGAATATATGTTCCTTCTGATGTTTGATTTATTTGGATTCCCAGAAAGAACTTTAATTCTCCCATCATGCTCATTTCAAATTCTGCCTGCATAGACTTAGCAAACTCCTTTCCCAAAGCACTTTTAGTAGAACTAAATATAATATCGTCTACATAAATTTGGTATATCAGAATGTCATTTTTAATGTTTTTACTGAAGAGTGTTGTATCCACTTTCCCTCTGATGAAATCATTTTCCAGAAGAAAATTGCTTAGTCTTTCATACCAAGCTCTGGGAGCTTGCTTCAGACCATATAAAGATTTTTTGAGTTTGAAAACATGTTCTGGAAATTTTGTATTTTCAAAACCAGGGGGTTGGTGTACATACACTTCTTCATCAATATAACCATTTAAAAATGCACTCTTGACATCCATTTGATATAGAATGATATCATGGTTTACAATAAATGAAATTAGAAGTCTAATAGATTCTAACCTGGCGACTGGGGCATAGGTTTCTGTGTAGTCAATTCCTTCTTGTTGACTATAACCTTGTGCAACCAGTCGTGCTTTGTTTCTGACAACTTCTCCTTGCTCATTTAGCTTGTTTCTGAATACCCACTTGGTGTCAATGATGTTGAATCCTCTGGGCCTAGGAACTAGATCACATACATCATTTCTGGTGAATTGATTAAGTTCATCTTGCATAGCCAGAATCCAATCATTTTCTGAGAGAGCTTCTTCTACAGAAGTTGGTTCAATCAGGGAGACTAGTCCCATTAGATATTCTTCAGAGTTTATGAATGATGATCTTGTTCTGATTGGTTCATCCTTCTTTCCCAAGATTTTGTCTTCTGGGTGATTCAGCTTGCTTCTGGATAGTCTCTTCTGAGTGGGTTCTTCAGAGCTTGTTGGAGTGATTGTCTTGTTTTGTTCTGTAGGTGATTGTTCTTCAGATGTTTTGTTTGTAGAGATTTCAACTTCTATATCTGCAAGAGATTCATTCTGCTTTGGTTTTTCAGAACCAAGCTTATCATCAAATATGACATAAATAGACTCTATGACTATACGTGTTTCTATGTTGTATACTCTGTATCCCTTTGAACGTTCAGAGTATCCTAACATATAACACTTTTGTGCCTTAGAGTCAAATTTATTCAAAGGATCATTAGTATTCAGAATAAAACACTTGCACCCAAAAGGATGAAAATATGAAATGTTGGGCTTTCTGTTCTTCCACAATTCATAAGGAGTCATTTCAAGAATAGGTCTTATAGAGATTCTATTATGAATATAGCATGCTGTATTTACTGCTTCTGCCCAAAAATGTTTAGCCATGTTAGTCTCATTGATCATGGTTCTGGCCATCTCTTGCAATGTTCTATTCTTACGTTCTACAACCCCATTTTGTTGTGGAGTTCTAGGACAAGAAAAATCATGAGAGATGCCATTTTCATTAAAAAATGATTCTAATTTTTTGTTTTCAAATTCTCCACCATGATCACTTCTGACTTTAATAATTTTAAATTCTTTTTCATTTTGAACTTGTTTGCAGAAGTTAGAGAATACATCAATTGACTCATCCTTGTGTCTAAGGAACTTTACCCATGTCCATCTGCTGAAGTCATCTACGATCACCAATCCATACTTCTTGCCACTGACTGAAGCAGTTTTAACTGGTCCAAACAAGTCAATATGCAGAAGTTCTAGTGGTCTAGAGGAAGATACAACATTTTTAGCTTTAAAGGCAGGTTTTGAAAATTTGCCTTTCTGACATGCTTCACACAGAGCTTCTGAGTTGAACTTCAAGTTTGGAAGTCCTCTGACCAGATTGAGTTTGTTAAGTTGAGATAATCTTCTCATATTAACATTTCCCAATCTTCTGTGCCAGACCCATTGCTCAGTTTCCACAGACATTAGACATTTTACATTCTGATTTTTTAATTCAGAAAGTTTTATTTTATATATGTTGTTCTTTCTCTTTCCACTGAAGAGGATTGTTCCATCTTTCTGACTAACAGCTTTACAGAACTTTTGATTAAAGATTATGTCATAGCCATTATCACTTAATTGACTTATGGATAATAGATTATGCATTAATCCTTCTACCAATAGAACATTAGAGATAGAGGGAAGATTTCCATTACCAATAGTTCCAGAGCCAATTATTTTTCCTTTTTGGTTGCCTCCAAAACCTACATGGCCTCCATCTTTTAATTCAAGACTTTGGAACATATGCTTTCTTCCCGTCATGTGTCGTGAGCATCCAGAGTCCAGGTACCATGATTGGTGTTTCAGTTTTGCTGTTAAAGACATCTGCAACATACACAATTTTATCTTTGGGTACCCATATTTTTCTGGGTCCTTGTTTGTTAGTTTTCACAATCTTCTGATTTATTTTAGGTTTCAAATCAGAACTTGTGGAACAAGATGACTCACTAGTATATATTAAGTCATGGTTATGACCATAGGTAAAATGAGAACTTAGAGGGGTATTAATTTTTATGACAACGTCATCAATCTTTTTAAATTTCAGAGTTTCCTTTTCTTTAGTTTTCACATAGCCTATGCCTCTTCTATCATTTCTGCTAACTCCATAGATCATAGATGCAATTTTGCTTCTATCTATGCTTTTAGTTAGAAATTTTTGAAAACTATAGTCATATTGCTTTATGATATTATCAGAATTAAGTAGATCTTCTAATTCAGATTCCTTCTGAGCTTTAAGTTTTTCAAGAGAGTTTTTGCATTCAAAAATATTTTCTTTCAGCTCAGAGTTTTCTGTTTTTATTTTTCTAACTTCTTCTAATTCAGATACCAGACTTTGTTTCATGTCTTTGTATTTGAATTGAAGCTTCTGATATTTTTCAAGAATTTCTGAGAGGCTAGCTTCTAATTGAGATCTAGAAAGTTTAGAGAATACCTCTTTTGTATCTGAGTCTGATTCTGATTCTGATGAATGATCATCTTCTGGTATTTTTGCCATTAGTGCAATGTTAGCATGTTCATCTTCTGAATCTGACTCTGCTTCAGATGATTCAGAATCATCCCATGTTGCCATGAGACTCTTTTTCTTTTCTCTGTTGAATTTGTTTCTGGGTTTCTCTTTCTAGAGTTTTGGACATTCACTCTTGTAATGTCCTGGTTCTTTGCATTCATAGCACACAACTTCTTTGCTTCTGGGTTTCCTGTGACCAGATGTTGTTTCAGAGTGATTGCTTGTTCTTCTGGTATTTCTGAACTTCTTCTGACGATGCTTCTAGAGTTGTTGGACTCTTCTGGATAGAAGAGATAATTCATCTTCTTCTGATAAGCATCCAGAACTTTCTTCTTCTACCTGTAAAGCTTTAGAAACAGATTTGTTAGATTTAAGAGCTACAGACTTACCTTTCTTCTGGGGTTCATCTTCTTCTACTTTTATCTCATGACTTCTCAAGGAGCTGATCAGTTCTTCTAAAGATATTTCATTCAGATTTTTTGATAGCTTTAGAGCAGTGACCATGGGCCTCCAAGCCTTTGGCAAGCTTCTGATGATCTTCTTTACATGATTTGATGTTGAGTAGTCTTTGTCCAGAACTTTCAGTCCAACTACCAGAATTTGGAACCTTGAGAACATTTTTTCAATTGTCTCATCTTCTTCCATTTTGAATGCTTCATACTTCTGGATGAGGGCTAGAGCTTTAGTCTCCTTGACTTGAGTATTAGCTTCATGTGGCATCCTCAGGGAATCAAACATGTGTTTGGCTGAGTCTCTGTAAGTAATTTTCTCATATTCTGTATATGAGATAGCACTCAGAAATATGGTTCTAGCTTTGTGATGATTTCTGAATTCCTTCTTCTGTTGAGCTGTCATATTTTTTCTTTCAATCTTCTGACCATCTGCTCCAACAGGATGAGTGTATCCATCTGTCACCATGTCCCAAAGATCTCCATCCAGAGCTAGAAAGAAACTTTCCAGAACATCCTTCCAGTAGTCAAAGTTGTCACCATTGAACACTGGAGGTTTTGCATTGATCTTGTCATTTTGGTAGTCATTGTTGTTGTTGCCAGCGTCTGCCATGTGTTTTAACTTCTGGATCTTTTACTGACACGGTTAAGTGTATTTCTCAGAACCTAGCGCTCTGATGCCAATTGAAGGTGCGTAAAACACAAGGAAAGGGGGTTAGAATTGGGTTTTCTTAATAACTTAAAAATAAATTCTATGACAAGTAGATTTATCCTGGTTCGTTTGAACTCAAACTACATCCAGTCCACCCGCCAAGGTGATTTTGCCTCTATCACTGAGGTCTTAATCCACTATTCAATAATTGAATACACACACTGACCTACAATCAATGTCCTCTTGAGTCTTCTGACTGAAACTAGTCACTCAAGGGATTTAACTTAACTTTTACAATAATAATAATATAATAACTATTTTGCTTCTAATAAAGCTATAATCACTAAGTGAATTGTTACAAGAGTTTTTAGCACAAATGAATGAGTCTTTTCTCGTGGAAGCAGTGTCTCAATTCTTCAATTTGATTCCTTTATATACTGCTTGAATATTGTATCCGTTGGAGACATCTTGAGCTAATTTTAGATATAAGTTAATACCATAAACTCCTTCCATAACAAGAGATACTTGTCTTTACCATTAATTAATATATTCTATAATTAATGCCTTTATTATGAGAATCATCATCTTCTAGACATAAATCAGAGAGAATAAATTCTTGATACGCAGCTATTAAATCATGTCTTTAAATGATGGATTCTTCAACAAATGTATCTTCTATATAGGGCACAATGTATCTTCTAATGAATCACGTCTTCTTTAAATAACTTCCTTTTCTACACATATAACAAAGAGAGTTATTAGAACTTCTATTCTTGCATAATAATAATAATTTTTATCATCAAAACTCTTAGAGGTTTAGAACCATAATTGTTCTAACAAAATGAACCAAAAATCTACCGTCGAGATCTTGGAAAGAAAAATGATTTCTATTGAAGTCTGTTGGAGATCTATTGTCGAGATTACCAGAGAATCTAAGAAAGAAATACCTTCGGCCAAGGTATGCTAGAAATCTTCTGTCAAGTATTAACTGAGGACACATCCGTTGCCAAATCTTTTGTCGTGATTTAACTAAGGATGCAACTGTCGTCCCAAAAATTAAATACTTTCTGCCCAGGTAGACTGAAGAACTTTTGTTGAGACTTGACAAAAATTAAAAGGAAACACCTTCTGTCGAGGCTTGGAAAGATATTATTTTGATAATAAATAAGGATTCACAACAAACTTCTCACCGTGTCTTTGAGAGATGCCATTTTCTTGAAAAAGAAAGAGATTCGTACCAAACTTCTAAACATGCATTGGAGAGATGCCATTTGATAGAACCCTCACCATACTTCCCTTCTTCTGAAAGAGACAGCCATATGATGGAGAACAACTTCACGCTCAAACTTCTCAACTTGTCTGGAAGAGATGCCATTTGACGAAAACTGGAAATTCACAACAAACTTCTCACCTTGTCTGGGAGAGATGCCATTTGTTGGAAAAAGGAGATTCATATCAAACTTCTCAACGTGTACTGGAGAGATGCCATTTGATAGAACCCTCACCATACTTCCCTTTTTCTGAAAGAGACAACCATATGATGGAGAACAACTTCACGCTCAAACTTCTCAACTTGTCTGGAAGAGATGCCATTTGACGGAAATTGGAAAATCACAACAAACTTCTCACCTTGTCTGGGAGAGATGCCATTTGTTGGAAAACAAAGAGATTTGTATCAAACTTCTCCGCCAAACAGGGGAGATGTCATTTGATAGAACAATAACCTTGCTGGGGGTGAACAAACTGCTCGAAAAGAGAATGACATTCGCTGATTTATTGGGAAATCCATGGATAAGAACTAGCTTCTCAAATAAAGAGACTGCCACTTGTTGATTCCACTTAGAAGTTCAAGGACGAAACAAGCTTCTCGAATAAAGAGACTACCACTTGTTGTCAGGTATAAGTATTCCAAGATAATGTTGCAACAACATTGTTGGAGAGCAAAATTTGTCTTCAACGGGGAACCTTCAATAAATTCCTTCTGGGAGACAAAGTATTTATAGGTGCAAAATAAATGCACTTTCCATCTGGAAATTCAATCATCAAAATGTCAAAGACCAAATTCAATCCAGGAACGAGTTGGAGAGAAAACCGTCAAGTAAGACACTAAAACACGAGGAATGAACTCAACTGGGTATTTATCCTATCCAAGTGTGGAAAGGAGAACTAAAGCAAAAATCTTCCACGAGGGTAAAAACTCAGTGGGGAATTAGAAAGAATGTACATTTTATGTATAAGGCTGACAACTCTATTTGGAAAGAGACACATCACTTGGGGATAAACACGACCAAGGTAGATGAAGTATGCATCAATGAATGCAACATGAATATGAATATGAATTCATTTAAATTATGATGTACATGTATGTATATGCGTTATGTTTATGCTGACAAACAGACAAAATAGACACAAGAGATAAACTGGTGACAAAATAAACATCACCACAAACGGATACTCGACCAATCTCGTCAAAGTGTATGCAATCACTAAAGATAGGGTAGAGAGCCATCTATGGAATAAATTCCTGCTACAAAGCTTAAATCTCTTTGAGGAGAGAAAGATGCTTCAATCGGGAAATAAACCCAAGCAAATCTTTTAACTTCAATGTCCATCAAAAGGAAACAAACATACAAACTATGTTTGCTTAGGATGAAGTAAATTTGTACTCCGTTGGGGAAGAAAATCACATTCAGCTGGAGAAGCTTGAATCAAGGCTCAATTGGGGATACTAGACTTAGTATCTCACTGGAAGCACTAAGTAGTAAAAGGAATTCACCAGAAAATACTAAGGCATGCACCTAACATGTCATAACAACTTGTCGTAAGGACCCCATCATTTGGAGATACTTGCAAGGTAAATCACAAGAGCGTATTGCTTAGGGAAACACATGGTCATGCTTCCACGAAATGTTTTGTGAGAAGAGATCATCTCGAGAGGATTTTATAGAAGACTTGACATTCAAAATGCCCTAGTGTCTTCAAACTCTTGGAGAGATTTTGTCGAATCTCGACGTAACTGCCCCATATTAGCTGTATTTGGCCCAAGTAGGTCTTCAATAATTATCCTTTTAGGGATGATCATAATGTGTAAGTAATAAATTGGGAAACAACTTGCCCCTGTTTTAGCAAAGTATTCAAGCAACCTGCCCCTGTCTAGCAAAGTCTTCAAGAAACCTGCCCCTGTCTGGCAAAGTCTTCAAGCAACATGCCCCTGTCTAGCAAAGTCTTCAAGCAAACTACCCATGTCTGGAAAAGTATTCAAGCAAACTTCTCCCGGGGATGATCATTCTCTGAAATGGTTGTTCAACTTCTCATCAGAGTTTCAAATCTCAAGAGATTAAGCTCATCACTGGTACTCATACATAAGCTTCTATGATATCAGGCAAATGCTAACAAGCAAAATGTTAATGTTGAGACTGCTAATGCAACACACATGTTTGTCTCGATGTTTTTTTTTTTTTGAAAAAATTTCACAATAGCCTGTGACCGAATCACTAGCTAGGATGTGATATTTTTTATAAAGCCAACACTTATTTTAAGCATAGCTCATAGGATTCGGGAAACATTATCTCATCGAGTGTGCTTTCGAAATAAACCCTACTTCAATTAGGACTTTTGAGGGTTGTAATGTGGTTTGGTTCATGGTTTTAGAAACAAAGGATAAAGGCTCAAAGTTTATTTGGTGTCCACCCACTCTCCGTGATGTTCTCCAATCCTATGTTCAGCTAAATTGACATATACATTTGTCTTGATGGTTTCGTAGTGAAGATGAAGATCCAAGGTTTTCTTGAAATGACAGTCATCTTATTTGTCCTCCATGGATATTGGTGCCCCTTTGATTTTGGAATGGTGGTCACTAAATATTATGGATTTGAGGACTTCTTTCAATTAACTTACTCTATTTGGTCCCTAAGTCTCCTTTTGGGTGTTTGACTTAGCGAGATTTTCTTTTTCTTTTTCTTTTTTTCATTGGAAGGCCGAAAATTGTGACTGTCAAGTCATTGATTGTAGTGGATTCCTTGATAAGATGTTTCATCTTGTAATCTGAATGTGTACCAGATTAACTGAACACTACCCTGCCCCAGGTTAAGCGTAAGGGTTTTGAATTATCCAAAAGAAACTCCTACTTATAGGCTTGAAGTGGTTGACTAGGGATTAACTCCTTATTTCTCCAATGTTTGGGGATTCGAAACAATGCCCGTACATCGTCAGTAGGGTTTTGTTCAAAAGCGTTCAACTAGAGAATTTGCGTTATAATTTCGTCATCCTCCCTGCAATTCTCTGCCTAAGCAAGAGATGGGATAATATTGGCATTATAAAATTAGAAAAAGCGTTATGAGTGAATACGAATGGACTACTTCAAGACAAACATATTCATTGCATTAATCATTCAAAACAAATAAGTTCTTACATGCCAAAACAAATGCATTAACAAAACATAGAAAAATACATATGAAAGTAGCGAATGAGCTAAATATCTGAGGGGATAGCTCTAAAGCATCAAACGATCACGTGTATTGAGGAACTGGTCCCATGTCCCATCAACAAACTGCCTTGAACAAGACTCTTCTTAAATATTTATCAGCACAAAGGCACTCCATCCACAAACGGGCTTCCTTCATTGAAGGTTAACACCCCGTAGTCGATCATCTCTTGAACCTTTTCCTGGAAGACTTTGCACTCTTCAATCGGATGCCCTAGTACTCCACCATGAAACTCACAACTGGTATTCGGATTGGACCAATGAGGGCGAGACCTCATGGCTCTGGTCTTTCTGGGTGTCATTATTGAGTTCCGGGCAAAATAAGACCACATTTGACTGTAAGTCATTGGAATTGGGTCAAACTGTTGGGTCACTCCTTCAGGATTGTTTGGAGATCTCCGCTGATTCTGTCGTCGCTGACGAGTAGAACTTGGCTGACGCTGAGAAATGACCAGATCTTGGATCAAAGAAATCAGTTGTTCTGTACCAATCTTCAAGCTGTGAATCTCTTCATGAAGTTCATTGTTCTCCTGCACAAGGTTGTCTACTAGAGTCTTCATTGTAGTCGAGAATATTCCCATACGGTTTCTCAAAGTAGTGACTTCATCTTTAAGCTCTTTGTTTTCTTGCTCAAGTTGGTTCATCTTTCTCTGATGACGGGTCGAGTACAATTGACTGACGGAGAATAAGACAAGTGTGAGTTGGATTGTTGGGAGATGATATGCAATGCAAGTGCAAATGCAAATGCAAATGAGATGCGAATGAATGCAATGTTCAGAAACACAAATACAATCAGTTCCAGAGTTGAAGTATGAAGGCAAGATGTTGGATCCAAGGTATCACAAGTAACTCAAAATCTCCTAACTTGTAAGCCTTAAGTGGAGAGTTCTAAATTCTTTACCCATAAGTCCCACTCACAAGGTAGCTTCTATGGTGATGGTATAAGGATACTCAAGGTCACGGACGTTTATCGTACTAACATCCCGCCACAGGCTAGCTGCATTGTGACGACAATGACGATAAGGTCAACCTCGAGTGGAGTTCTCATGCTAGGCTGATAAAGGGGCGAGCCCTCGGAGCCTAACATTACACAAATACCAAAATTGAAACAGGTTCTAGGGGGTCCTAGAATCACAGCCCTTTCGTGAATCAGGTCACGCAACAGGCTAGTTGTGTTGTGACAAGATCTACGAAAAGTCTAACTATCTGAGGGAGCTTTCATGTTAGGTTGGAAAGGAGCGAGTCCTTTGAGACTAACACTAATAACTACCAATTCTAACTTAGGTGTTCCCTCTTCTTTTTCAAAACTCAAGTACAAATTCATACCCGTGATGTCCCGAGATCCAACAGGCAAATATAATGAGCAAATATAATGAAGAAGAAAACAATAGATAAAATATCAGTAGTAAAGGAGACAATCAAACAAGCCAGCAACCAAACGCAAACTATCCTAAGCTAGGCTCGACTCTCTTATGCCTAAAGTATTTATAAGTCCCCAGCAGAGTCGCCAGCTGTCGTACCTCGAAAAATACGATCCTAAAATAACAACAGAGTCGCCAGCTAATTCTATTTATTCTACGAGAGAAAAGGGAGATATACACACAACCCGAATAGGATAAGAAATGGTCAATGAAACCACTAATCTAAGTTCGGGAGTCAGTTATGCAAAGGGAAGGTGTTAAGCACCACTCACGTCCGTTGTACTCAACGGGAACCTCTTAGTTTAATTTGCGCTTAAATGTTAACTTATTATTATTATTGTCTTCTTTATGTTAAGATTGCTTTTAAGGAAATGTTTCAATTATTATTCGTTATGGGGAAAGGTTAAGTTTTTTTATTATTGTGCTCGCGAAGGATTAAAATCCCCGTGCCTACGTATTCCCTTATGCAATGGGAAATTCAGAGCTTCGTAGTTCGTGCAACTACGGTTTGTGTTTTTTAATTGAACGATTGTTTGAAAATGCTTTCTAATCTGCTAAGCGTTGGCTTATACTCGCAGTAGAGGTTGAAGCGCTAGCTTGTTTGCGAGATAGAAATATTTAAATAATGTTCGTTTAGAGAAAATATGTTTGACCTTTGTTAAGGTGTTTTAAAAATGAGAGGGCGAATGAACCACGTCGCGTGGGGCTAGCCCAGGAGTGATTGCATTCCAGAACGTACGGAGTGCTAGACTCCGGAGTTCAGTTACTCGCTGATTAATTATGGAAAATAGTTTGTATTGGTTGGTAAATTTTAAGTTGTATTTGAAAGAAAGAGACAATTCGTCATCTTTAAGGGAGATATCTTGCCTATTCTACCACAAACGTTTAAGGAAGAGAAAATCGAAAGAAGCTTTAAACTTGGATACGAGGATCGACAAGAAATTCCACATGCTTTCTTTGAGAAATAAAATCGGAAGAAGCTTTAAACTTGGATATGAGTATCGACAAGCAATGCCACATTCTTCCTTTGAGAATAATTGTTTGTAAGATTTTGATTTGTGTTTGTGGTTGATAGGAGGAACATCTTTCCTATGGAGATGAATCATGTCTAATATTTTAAGGTTATTGAATTATTTTGAATACGAAAGAGCGAATGAATTACAACCCGAAGGCTAGCCTCAGGAGTAATTCAGTTCATGAACCCGAGGAATGCTAGATTCCTGAGTTCAGTTCTTCGTATAATTAATTAAAAGTTTCTGTGTTTTAGGAACGAGAGGGTGAATAAACCACATCGCATAGGGCTAGCCCAGGAGTGATTTAATTCAAGAACGTGCAGAGTGCTAGACTCCGGAGTTCAGTTCCTCCGTTATTTGATTTGTGAATTAAGACGCGATTGTTTTGGAGATGAAAGGGCGAATGAATTACAGCTCGAAGGCTAGCCTCAAGAGTAATTCAATTCAAAAACCCGAGGAATGCTAGATTCCTGAGTTTAATTCTTTCACAAATTTAATTTTACATTTTTTGAAAACGAAAGAGCGAATGAATTACAAATCGGGGGCTAGCCCCAACAGTAATTCAATTCAAAAACCCGAGGAATGCTAGATTCCCGAGTTTAGTTCTTACGTTAATTAGTATATTAATTTAGAGACGTCTTGTGATTATTTTTGGATGAATTAGGGTTTAGTGTTTTAGAAACGAAGGAGTAAATGAAACACTACGCGTGGGGCTAGCCCAGGTGTGGTTCATTAAAGACCCGCTGAATGCTAGACTCCGAAGCTCAGTTCCTCGTTAATTAATTATAACGCGGTTTATAGTTGTGCAGATGGCGATCATCTAGTAATCGACTTACGTGTGAGTAAAAAGTGTGTAGAAAGATTTACTTGGCGTTGGACCAAGAAATTAAACTATCCTTTGAAACGATTATTCTTATAGTGACCGCATTCATTTTTATTGACAAAAAAAAACGTAAATGCAAGAAATAAATCATACAAGAATAAATACGACATCAAGATTAGAATGAAGGGTGAAAGAGGTAAAACGAGTTTTCAGTGGTACCTAACGGAGAAGGTCTGTCGCCTCTTCAATGCATGCACAAAGAATCTCAAAAATACTTGTCAGAAACTTCATCATTATCAATCCGATTAATCCTCAAGTGTTCAATATCACACATCCACATGGTTACTTCAATCAAAGTTCTAGCAAGTAAACTCAAATCATACTCAACTGAAATTCTATCAACAATTGAACAAAATGAGCATCAAAAGTTAACATCCAGGATTAATAACAATTGACATTGAAAATTCAAATAAACCAAAACAACAAATAAACAAAAATAGTGAAACCATGGATTCTAAACAATTTCTAAATCAAATTATGTAAATTAAATTTCTAAGACTAAAAATCCAATTAGAATTTTAATTAATCTAAAAATAAATAAACAAACATTAGTTACAAATTAATTAAAAGTTATCAAAGAAAAATTGAAAAAAAACAAACAAACAGGGAAGGGGTATGTCCGCTGGCTGGGGTGGTGTAATTATCATACTCTATGGGCTTAGACCCAACAACAAAATCAAAATGAAGATCTTCTCCCTTTTATTAAAAAAAGAAAAGAAAAAAATAGGTTAAATTGAAAGAACAATATCAGAAAAAAATCAAACAGCAAACACAATAAACCAAAAGGAAAATGATTCCGAAAGACCACATGGTGCTTCTCCGACGCCGCTCCTTTCGATCCGCCTCCTTGTTCTTCGCTAACAACGATTGTCACGGTGGATGTTCGTGTTTTCTCTTCTTCGTGCGACGTCGGCTGCTCCTCTTTCGCGGTGCTCAGGCTTCATCTCAGATCTTCTCTCAGTCATATTTTCTCGGCGATGGTTTTCATCCGTTTTAGGCTGGTTGTTTGTTCCGTTGTGGTCGGCGGTTCCACGCGGCGGTTTCAGCTTCGGCTTCGGTTTCGTCGACGGTATCAGTGGATTGGTGGAGGGTTTCACAGTTGGATCTCACCGGTTCAGATTCGAACGATTTGTCGCGATGTGGTAGCTGAGATGGCGGTGGATTTCGAAAGAGTTCATGAAGTTTTTGTGGTTTCTATGAGGGTTTAGGATCGCGGTTGGTTCGGAGGTGATTCTGTGTTAAGGACGGTGGAAGGGTGGTCCGATTTGCGTCTTAGAGTTTCACAGAGATGAAAGGGTGGCGGTTTGGGTTCGGTTTCGCGAAGATGAAAGGGTGGTGGTTTGGGTTCGGTTTCTACAAGAAAAAGAAGGGTTTCGCGGTTGTTGGTTTTTTTTGTTCTGGCGGTTGATCATCTGAGGCCTTTAAGTGCTCTCCTGGTCCTCAAGCATAAATTCACAGAGCTTATGTGTCAGTACCGAGGTCGTTTGGGGGATGACTGATGTTCCGATCCTCTTGTGGTGCTGTCGCCTCTTTTTGATGAAATTATCAAGAGTTTTCTGCTTTTGAAATCAGGATAGGTTATTTTTTTTATGTTGGCTTTTTTTGGTGCAGATTGGAGTAAGACTATATTGGTGAAATATTTGGACTGTTGCTCATGGCTTGGTCATTGTAGATGAATCTTTGACCTTGTAGGATCAGTGTAGCAGGCTCGGTCTTTGACATATAGTGTAGGAAGTGGGGACCAAATTAATTACATTAAATCAATTAAATCAATTAAAATAAAATCTAATTAAACTAATCAATTTAAACAAATTAAAAAAGTAAAACCTAATTAAATCTAAACTAATTAAATTAGACTAATTAAAAATAACAAATTAAAAATTATCCAATTAAAATTAACCAATTAAGATATAAACTAAATTAAAACTAAATTGAAATTAACTTAAATTAAAATTGAAATGAAACTAGCTCTAAAAAAAACTCTTATTATAAAAATTAAACTAAATTGAGAATTAGATTAAAATTAAAATTGCAAAATAAAAATTTAAAAATAAAAATAAATAAAAGATTCTAAATAAAATATAAAAATAAATAAATCACAAAATGAGAGAAAATATTCTAAATAAAATTCTAAGATTGAATCAAATTCTAAAATCTATATTAAAGTGAAACAAATTCTAAAATAAATAAAAGATGACATTTAAAATGGTAAAATGTATGATTAATGAAATGGACTAAAATGTAAAATGACCGACTATCGATACCGCGATAAAAACGTCATATGAATAAAAAATTAAGAAAAACTGGTCAAAATTTAGGATATGACAGGAGGGAATAACAAATATTTCTTTTTTCAATGATCATAATTACTAGAAACTCATACACACAACTTTAATATTAATGTTCAACATAACAATATCGATTGTTATCGAATTTTGTATGTTGAACTAAAATTTATAAACAAATAAATACTATATCTATTTCAAAATATCTATTTTAAATTTTTTTCCCAAATTAAAAAATATAATCAATTTAAAAATAATTACATTTTAATTAAACTAATCTTATTACTTATTGATGAATTTTCACCATCATAAACATAAAATAAAATATACTGGAATACTTTAAGATTAGTGTCTATAATAATAATTAAAGCATATAAAATTGTTACTCAAATATATATATATATAAAAGTTATAAATAAGAATCAAATTCATTATCTATTTCCGACATTCACACATTGTATAAAGATTACTTGCTAACTTATATTCAATGACATGCTCCCTCTGCCTACTATAAGAAATACAAATTTGTTTTTAAACTCATTAAATAACTATTTATATATAAATGGAGTATTATATTTATTTTTAATAAATTTAAAAATAATTTTTATTTATAATATTGAAATAAAGTCTATCAGATTCATGGTATCTCACAAATTATAAAAATGATATAAAAAAATTCATTACTTTTCCAATTAATGCTTGTCTAAAATCCTCTCACTTTATACAGAAGAATCAAAATATGTGCCGTTAGTATTGATTTTTGTTGTCTGAACCCACATGTTTCCTCCTAACTAAATATAATTGATCACAATTCATATTCCTATGATTTATCTCGATCTATAGAGTTTGACAGAAATCCAACCACCTCATAATAGTTGGTTAAACAATGCTCTCTATGAAGAGGAAAACTAAGACTAGAAAATATGAAGTTTGTGGCAAAACTCTATGAAAACAAACACCATTTACTACCAAAAACTATTGCAACCATTTATTATTATTGGTTTGGTGAAAGGTCAAATTTCATCTATCGAACATACATAAACAGTGACAAACATATATATATATATGGCAGGCATACATGACAGACCTACCAAGTGAAAAAGAAGAAACTAAAAAGACATTGCATTAACCTTGGTGTCCCTTTGTTTCTTGTCCACTGGAATAATACAAAAAAAAATAAAGAACAGAAGAGAGGGGTTGGGAATTAAAAACTAATGTAGCAGCTAGGTTAATTAGGTCCTGTCCGGCATTACATGTTATAAATTTACTTTCTTGCATTTTTATTCAAGATTTTCACTTGCAAACACAATTATATTGAATTTTGACATCAAAACATTCAAAGTTGATTGGATATGCAGGTGGTGTACATGCCTATCATTGATCACCACTTGGATAATCTATTGTTTTTTCTATAACATGAATGCTGGGTCGAGAAATTGAAATCTGAATTCTTGAAGGATTAGTTCGAAAATTGAAATCCGAATTTATTGAATTGTGATTAAAATTGTCTTATATTTTTTTATTGGTTGTAGGTATAATATCCTTGATAGTGTCAACAAAGCTACTACATCTAAGGATGGTAAACCAAAACATCCTCAACCCACGTTGTTCACATTGACGTTGGAAAATAATTTACCCATAAACATGAATTAACTTTACGTGAACATATGTTTTAATGGGTTCACACAGAAACTATAAAATTAGTGCTTAACATTGTTATTGCAAGGTCGGACTCTTGTTATGGTAAAATAAAAACATTTGTTATGATTATTGGAGAAAGAATTGGGCAGTATGAAGAACTTATATAGAAAAAAGAAACACGATGACACATGAACAAGAAAATGTGGATGTCCTTTTAAGTTGCACAGGTATCACAAGACGAATCATACATGAATATTTAATGTGATTTTTTGGTATACATAATCATGGTTTATGTCAAAAGTTAATTGGTCATCCGATTGTATGTTGTCTAAATTTTGAAGAGAAGAAACTTGATTCTAACATGACATTGAACATAGTTCAATCCAAAAACATACTCGCAACTTTGAAAAGAAATGACTAAAAAAATGTCTTAGATATTACACAATGTTCGCAACCGAAACAACAAGATAAGAGGTCCAAGATATGAAATGCAATAATTTTTAAACTGTTAGATGATGATCATTATGTATCTAGGTACATAGTGTGTGAGTTGAAAAATTATTCGAGATAAACCAATGACTAATCCAGATTCCATCAAGTTATTCAACACAACATAACAATTACAATGAAATTAACAACACACCACAAATACTGAGTTTCTGGAACAATAACCATCCCCATGATCATGTTCGTCACGTCAGCTTTCTTACGCTTCGAACGACACTCGAATCGGACTCCCGGAACAATAGTTATGATTTTCTAAAGATTTTTCAAAAATTGTCCAGTGTAACCGGTTACACAAAATGAGATAACCGATTACACCATTGGTGTAATCGATTACCACAAACACTGTAATTAGTTACACCTTCGCAAAAGTAAAAAAAATCCAATTTTTAGGCAATGTAACTGATTACGCTCACAGTGGTAATTGATTACACTGCATCCAGAATCACTTTTTCAGTAGCTTATCATACGTAAATCCCTTTTGAACCCTCCCAAGACTCAATTTTTCTTGTAAATCATTTGGAACACATTTTAACACGAAAAAACACTTTTCTGAATTCCCCAACCCCAAATCTTTTTCATCAAAATTACTCACAACTTTGTTTCGACTTTGACTCGCGATCACATACCACAAACAATATCAACAACATATAATTATCAATTATATGAATTCCAACAACAACAATTCCAACAATGCATCATTCTAACATCAGTTGCAATAAAACATCAACACACAATACCCAATTCACAAGAATTCCATGAATCACACAATTATCAATTCATCAAAATCATGGATAGAGAAGAAAACAAAAAACCTACATGACATAATCTACCCATCAATCATCATGTTAACCCTTAGATAATTAGAACCCCACCCTTATCTTAGAGTTCTTACAAGAACTTCAACAATGATCATCTTTTTTTTTCCGCTCCCCTTTAACCCTATCTCTCCTCTTTTTAAATTTTCTCCAAAAATAGGATACGACAATTCTATTTCTCAACTCCCTTATTTCTTTTTATTATTATTATTATTATTATTATTATTATTATTATTATTATTATTATTATTATTATTAATCTCATCGAGTTAAATAATAATAATAATATTAATTATTTAATTTAAATAATTTCACCTTATATTATTCAATTAAATAATTACTAACTAATTTTACTAATTAGTTTTACTAACCACACCACACATCTCTATACAAGTACTCATACACCCCCGTAACACCTTAAACTCTAGTCTTAAAGTCACAACTCCACATCAAGGTAGCTCAAACACAACAAAGCACAACGAACCCACAATAATCACACAAATAAATTATGGAAAAATAAATAAAATAAAACGGGATGTTACATATTTACCTTTCCCTCTTTGGGAATAAATTAAGTTTGATGGTGACTCAACATTTTTTATATTTTGAGTGTTCCTTATGCTCGGGTATTTTTTTGCGTCGCGACAACACCAGGACCACCTCCCTGAATCTCCCCGAAAACAGACCTAAAAGAATCCAGTGCCTCTAAAAAAATTACAACATTAGGTCATAACTTATTCTCCAGTTTCACAACTCTCTCACGAGCGTCGAGCATATCCCTCACAGTCTGGTGAAGGGATTCATAGAGTGCCCGCTTCAGACCGATTACCTTGTCCTGAATAATTTTCAAGGCCTTTGCATGGGCTTCAGCCTCTTGAAGATAGACTTTTCGATGCTCTTCCACCAGGAGAGTCTTCTATTCAAGAGAATCAGAAGCAGCTTTATACCTCTTCTCTTTATCCTCGAGGGAACCCTTCAACTCAGTCATACGAGTTGCAAAAGTAGAAGGAAGGTTGTATATGTTTGTAACCTCTTTTAAAGAGTTTGCGGCTTTAACTTCCTCTTGCATCACAATAAGCTTCTTCTGAAGATTAGTGCACCTCAGCTCCATAACTTCAACCTTGCCTTTCCAAGTATCCTATCTAGTAGAAACAAGAGCAAAAACGGTATCATCTTTGAACATGTCGTGAGCAAGCTAAGAATCCAATTCCACTTTATATCCCTCGGGAAGATTCTAGATGAAGGATAAATCCGACGTTGAAACAATAACAACAACCTTCTATTGAGTGTGTGGAAACCGGAAAAGTAGATGTACGATATCTTTATGAAGTGATTTATCTCCCCAGAAACGTCACCCTTAGCAACCCGAGCCTGTTTTGGAGAATCTTTACTCTGGTGGAATTATTGTTCCTCATTTTGGACCCTCTTTTTTGAAACCAGAGGCAGTGATGGTTCTCCCAATGATAAAGTGTTTGCAACATTCACAAATTGTTCCATCTCAGGAGCAAGAGTATGCATCTCTACAACAAGGGCATGAAAGAAAACTGGAATGGTAACAATGGTGA
Organism: Lathyrus aphaca; assembly: GCA_963966055.1. NCBI lineage: Eukaryota > Viridiplantae > Streptophyta > Magnoliopsida > Fabales > Fabaceae > Lathyrus > Lathyrus aphaca. The sequence continues at coordinate 684,853,193 of OZ014519.1, read as the reverse complement.
ATGGAGGAGTAGACCCTAAAGTAGTATCCTCAATATTCACTGTATATAAAATACCTTAAGCATCTGTAAGGTTGTATAACATGTTAAACTTTCTTATTTTATTGATGTTATATGTAAAAGGCAATCACACATGTTCTTTTTTAAATTCATGAAGGTTCCACCCTCACTAAAGATCTTACTCCTCTCCTATTGGCTAACTGCACTTAAGATGACATGAATAACAGTTCTCCTTTTCCCGACATCGGTAGAAGGAACTGCACTAGGGCCGAACCAATCCTCGTAGCCAATCCCTTGAAGCCATGACTTCATGTACTCTTTCATTATTACCTCGTATAGAGAAAGAAAACATGACTTGGTACAATAAGAGTGAGAAGAACGGATAAAGTGGAGCTTAGACCAATATTTACGGTATGAAAAGTGACAAAGCGAGGAGAATCGACAATGATATAGTAGAAAGTAGAGTGAGTTGTGGGGTGAGGGTATTCACCAATATGAAATGTCCCATAAAATCGTCCTAGTCCAAAGTGAAAGGGTCGAACCAAGGGTTAATCAGATGAAAGTATATAAGCCCCTGATTATGAAAGTTATCCAAGGAAGTAGGCCTCAGATGAAAAAGTTCAAAAAATAAGCTAAGAGAGGGCTTCTTGGATTCATACACAATTGGAAAACTCTTATGTATGACCATGACCCCAAATGAAGTTGGGATGAAGCAATTTTTAAATGTTTGAGGATGACTACTTTGAATTTAGAAAAAAGGCAACCAAAATCCTATTTTTGTACACAAGCGCTCATAGAATGGGAACATGTTGTGATCAAAAGTGCATATCCTCTTCTCCCTTGGCATCGGAAGGACCAACCATTGCGAAGGATCACCAACTACAATGTCAACATCTCTTAAAGCGGCCTCAATACTCAAAGTTAAGGAAGTTCCCACTACTTTCACATCCACCTAGTAATACTCTGGTGCATTCGACCGACTTTGAAAATTCAAGTGCTCCAACACCCTCAGTCTCGCTTGGCTCATACCAACTATTCTCAGACGAAATTGAATGAAGTCTTTAGCGCATTCCATCCTTTGCAAATTGACACGTATTTCGTCTTTCGACAAGACTGGAGGGGGCACAGGTACCTTTGTGTGATGTATTTTTCCGCCAACATTCGATAAAAGGGAACCTAACGACCCGAAAGAAGTAATTTCTTTCATCCAACGAATTCCCTAAGACACTTTCTAACCCAAAATAATCAAATATGTGTATAATTATTGGCCCTACGTGATTTCTACTAAAATAATGGTGGGGAAAATCAAGGGATACTCCCATTACTAAAGTAGATGAAGTTGAAACTTCAGAATCACTCACTAAATTGACAGTATTATCACTCATCCTTACAAAAAACAAGAAACACTAAAGGTAAAACTTGAGTTAGAAGGCTATCTGGTTATGGGAGATTGATGAAGAATGAGGAATGAAAAAAGGAAAAAGCTTTAAGAAAATCATTAAATCGCTTCTAATAATCCTCTAAAGGAAAGAGGAACGAAGAAATTTCTATGGAAAGTAATTGTACTTATATGCAACAACAACTGAAATGTCAAGACCCGCTATGGAAATAAATTACAAGATCAACATCTAGATTTCCACTCATGGATATACATCAAATCGAGTGCATTCAAACACTCTATAAACTGCACGATACTCTAACCGATCACATCACTACACATCCTAGAAATGAGTGACAAAGTGTTTCAATTATGGAACCACATTAAATGTGCATGTTTCGTTACTTTTTTTAAAAAAATTGATCTCAAACGTTTCAATTTATTAATAAAAATAATTATAATAATATTAATAAAATTAATATTGTATTTATTAATAAAATAATTATAATAAAATTATATTATTTTTGTCTAACACATAGATATATTAAATAAAGTTGAGTACATATTTTTTTCTCTTATCATTTTTCTTCTCCTTCTCATTAATTAATATTTTGATTCATGAATATTAATATTTATATATCAATGAAAATATTATAGTAAAAATTATATTATTTAATACATAGATATATTAAACAAAATATTAAAAAAATTATCCAATGCATCAATCATCAAACAGAATACAGTAAATAACAAAAAAATTATCTTATACTATTGTACTTATACTGTCAAATACTATTCTGTCTCGTACTTCTTTATATATCGATCAAAATTTCAGTATTTATTTTCTTATTAGTAAAAAAAAAAATCTAACCAATACTTATTACCCTTTAGATAATAATAGAATCAACTTTAATCCGTTAGTTCCGATTTTTGTTGTCTGAATCCACATCTCTCCTCCCAAGTATTGATCTCAATGCATATCACTACTTATCTTCACATATAGAATTCGACACAAATCCACAAACCCCAAAATTTGTTGCTTATTTACAAAACACCTACACGTTTTATCAATACTTGTTTGTCACACGAGACTCCAACTTCATATATGAATCACTCATAATTCATAAACAATAACAAAACATTATGTGTTATATGTTTGGTGTCAGATCCAATTACAACACTGTTAAAATTAATCACATCAAATAATATTAATAATTTCATATTGCGGACCCACCAAGAGAGACATAGGAAAATGAGAGACATTGCATTAACCTTAGTGTTTCTTTGTTTCTTGTCCAATGGAATCAACCAATGACAGATAGAAAACAGAAGAGAAGTTAGGAGTTAAAAACCGAGGTAGCAGCTAGGGCCAATCCAGCTTTGCATTTTTGGTTCCATTTTTTTATTTCACAATATTACAACCCACCAAACATAAATTTAGTTAGGCTTGTCACCAAAAAATAACCATAAACTGATAAAACATTAACTCCAACATAAATTCTAATTGCATCTTTCTAATGTAAAATGTTTTAAATCATACCAAAAAAAATCCTAAATAACTGAATTCTTATAAGAAATCTAATGCTGAATCAAAACTATTAACTACAAAACTAACATCACTAATCTTATAATTAGTATAATTACTACTAATTCTATCATTAACATCACTAATTGAAGTTTCTGCATCATTGCCTCTAGCTATAATCCATTTTTCATCACCCAATTTCCAACATGGATCCCTTGAACACAAAGCAAGCTTTTTGATCCTATCAACAGGACAATTTTCAAAACCAATCTTACCCAAATCATCAAAACCGAAACTTTCCGAATCCTCTTCGCAATTCCAAAAGCCCGGTTCGAGAATACTAGTCGGCGAACACGAATCAAATTCTTGAATTTTCTCAAGAAATGGATGTTTCAACAATTGACTACAGCTCCATCTCTCCTTAGAGTCCCTTACAAAACACTTTTTCAAGAAATCCTTTGCTTGTTCCGAAAGAAAACACGGAATCATCGGAACTTCATCGCAATATGCAACACGAAACAGAACATTAACAGGGTCTTCTACATTGGACCAAGGTGAAAAACCACTTGCCATTTCAATAACAGTGCAACCAAGCGACCAAACATCACAAGGATAGCCTTGTTCTTCGCCTCGCGCGGCTTCCGGCGACATATACATTGGAGTCCCCGCGATCGGAGCAATTTCATCGACCATTTTCGCACAACCAAAGTCTCCGATTTTAACTCCTTTTTCACCAACCAATATGTTACTACCTTTGATATCACAATGCACAACACCTTTTGAATGCAAGTACTCAAGTCCTTCCAATATTTGTCTTGTATAGTATGCCATCGTGGGCTCGTTAAGCCGGCCACCGTTTCGTCGCGTCTCCTCGGAGAGATTTCCGAAAGGCATGTACTCCATGAAGAGGTTGAACCATTTCTTGTAATTCTCCTTTGTAAAATTGCAACCTTTGTAGCTAACTATGTAAGGAGAGGACAAAGAAGACAAAATTCTTTGTTCTCTCCGGAGTTGTTTTGAGTTTGAAACTGATGTCTCCGCTGATTTAACGGCGGAGACATCGGAGAAATGAGGAGAGATGGCGAGGTAGACGGTGGCGGATGAGCCTTGTCCGATGATGTTGCCTCTTGTCCACTCCATCTTCATTTTTGTTTGTGTTCTGTTTTTTTTTTTTTGTTGTTGTTGTTTAAGGCTTTGGTTTGATATTGCGGCCTTTATATAATAGAAGAAAAAATGGGCACACTTTGAATTTAGTTTTAAAAGAGTTAATTTTATTGGTTGGTTTACTTGATTAGTTGAAGCTATTTTCTTTTTGAGGAGAGTGAATCTTACTTCAAAGGGGAGTTTAGGACGTGTTCAAGTTTTGATGGTTCTTCCTGCTTAGTTGGCAATTCATTACATTCTGCCACTTGTCAAATTTTATATATAACTCTTTTCTTTATAAAAATAAAAATTCACATCAGAATTTATATAACTTATGCTTAAGAGTTTCATTTCAAATAATATATATTTAATAATAAAAAATCATTCTCAGATCTAGCAGTAGACGGACGGACCGAATCTGAATTCAGACCAGACTCTTCTTTATTTGAGCTGCTCCCATGCATACAGATCAGAAGATCTCAATTCTCTTGGACTTGACAACTACATAGAGTTCTTCGTAGGACCGGGGAAGGAGTCTATGTCATCTATTATTAAATTCTCATCATTTGAGATATATCTGACTATTTGCTATTAGATTTTCGTTATCAAAACATTATCATTTTAAATTTGGTATCTAAGAAAATTTTGTAAATCGGTTAGAATTTCTTTTAAAAATTAGTTTTTGCGGAAGTTAATGGATATTTTACACTAATAATATAGACTAAAGAAAAAGTTTTGATGTTGATTTAGTTTGGTGAAAATAAAAGTTAATAGATGTTTAAGAGTCTAGGTTAGGTGGATCAAGGGGTAATTAAGATTGGATTAATTCCTTGTTTTGTATCATACATTAAGCAAGAGTTTGAAAAATAGAACTTGATGGGTTTTAGTGGCAAGGTAGTGTGAATTGGGGTGGTTTCAACCACCAATGTGGTTGGAGATTAGATTAGTATCTTCTTTTGTTATTTTATAACATGTTTCATGTATGATTTCTTTTATAAGGTAATAGAGACATATATTAAGCTCCAACATTGGAATAATATTCTTGAAATGTGCAGGTGAGGAATAGTACAAGTCAACAAGTGCATGTGTTCTGTTAGACAAAATTCACATATATTTTCTATTGCAATTTTTTTTTTTAACAAAATAGCAATAGCCCTTAAGTGTGAACAAATTAATCTTTAAATGTAAAAAATAGTAAATTTTTATGGTCCTAATTTGAGGCCATTTTTTGTGGGGAATGAAAATTTTTGAAGATTTAGAAAGCAACACATGAAACTCATTAGAGTAAGAAATTTGGATTGGTCAAGTTGATGTAATGCTACAACTCATGAATTTATGAAATTAATACTAGCATTTGGATTTCATTTATTTGTCATGATATCTTGTGTATGGAAAAGTGAAACGTACTTCAATACACTAAGTTGTTGAAAACTTTATCAAACTTTGTGGTAAGTATTAGAAAATTTAACTCCAAAAGTTCCAACTGTCATATCACTCTAATATATGTCTACTTCTAGAAGCTTAATCAAAATGTGGTTAGTTAAGCCATGAATTGTCCTTTAATTGGTGGTTATTAATTATTGTGTAAGTAACCTTTAATAATGATAACTATTTATATCAATGCTTAACATAACTGATAGATATTTAATTCTTCTATGCATTTTTTTTTAAATCATGGAGAGTCCTACCAAATTCAAAACACCAAAATTCTTTGTAAAAAGTGAAAATACAACTATATTAATCGATCTGAGACGAGACTGATACACGATAAATTTTTAAAACTTGAATTTGATATATAATTTATTATAGTTTTTTTTTAATTGAATTTGATGTTTTTAAAAGTTTAATTTGATCTTAAATCTTATTTAAAAACATATTTTATAAGATTATCAAATAGTCTATTTTATGCATTTTTAAATAGACTGTATAGACTTTTATATTTCCTTTAATTTTATTTATAAGAGACGATTTATTTTTTAAATTTATTAAATAATCATTATATCTGATCATATAATAAATCAAATAATTGATTATTCAATAAAAATAAATTATTTAATAGTAAAACTTATTTTTGATGAATTATTTATGGAATACTGTTCATGAATACTATTCATACATATATCGCACTATTCACATTATATTGTTCACGTGTGATTTTACTGTCCATGACACTGACACTGTTCACTGTATTTGTGAACAGTGTATATATACGGTGTAAGTGTAAGAATGATGTAAATATAATATTCGTGATATATTGTAAACCTATAATTTCGACAAGGTGAAATTTAGAAGTGTGAGGTTGTCTTTGTCGAAAGATGATAAAAGGAAGTAATTTCAAGGATTGCTGACAGGGTTTAAAACCCCATTACTTCGACAGAGAAGTAGATGTTTGTTCTGGCAGAATAAAGTTTGAGAAGTGATTTGTGACTAAGTATTTGGCAGAGGAAAGTTCTCTTTCGACGTTTCGACAGAAGATAGTCTTTCAATGATTTCGACAGAAGAGGACATCTGACAAAAGAGTATTTGGCAAGTGCTTCGTTTCTTCTTTAAAAAGGGTTTCGACAGTTTGAAAAGTTATAAGGTTTTCGTCACTAAGGAAGGGATTCAAATTCAAAAGGTTGTAACCTTTGGCAGTTGGACACATGGAGGTTTCAGAGAAGAAATTTACATGCAGGCTGACACTTGTCGTTTAGTTATAGTTTTTCCGTTCTAAGCAGTTATTTTGTTTATGTATAAATAGGATAGTTTGTGGTTAGAATGTGTGTGTGAAAATTTGTACAAAATTCCTGTAAAAGCTCTAAGTACCCAGTGTGAGAGAAAATGAGTCTAGTATTTGGAACAATGTACGTTTAAAACACCAGTTATATTTCAAAGTCATTTTTAAATTACTTGTTTATTCTTCAAGTTCATGTCATTTTAAATGTTATTTACTTTTTCTGCAAGTTTACAGCCTTCGACAGTTTCTTTGTTCTTGTTTAAATTTTTAACTTTATTTCGTCTTTAAGTTCAAACTTTACTTTACTTGCAAAATCAAAGTTCTTAATACTTTGACTACATTGATAAAACAAACCACAAATCAGTCACCAAAAGTCTAAGAGTAGTTCGACAGAAAAATGCACATGTATCCCAGGACTTGTATGGTTGGTCCTGCAAGTAACCCAGTCTCCTGAAGAGATTGGTTAACCAGAGGTTGTTCGCCAGAAACCACCGCGAACAAATTGGCACGCCCAGTGGGACCTGTGCATTTTGATAAAATTCTGATAAATAATTTCTTAAACAAATTGTTCCTTGCTACGTTGTATGATTCTTAGAAGCGGTAAACTAGTCGTAACCGACGTAGAGAGACCAAAGAGAACAAGAAGAAGAAACATGGCTAACTTGCCAAATACTTCAAATAATCCTGACGAAACAATATCAGTTTCCAACCCTATCCCTTCGTCAGGACCAATACCAGCGTCTGGCCCTGTTTTAGAACAGATTAGGCCTCCTTTGGGGGATCCCATACCAACAGGTTCAGGATCCCAGAATGCGCCTAGTTCTTCCACCATGGGACACGCTAGACCTTTGGGAACCCCTCCCCCTGGAGGAAATACATTCAGGCCATATCTGAATTATTCTCAGCCTTTGACTGGGAGGGAACAACCATATGGAATGCCAACTTCAATGATGGCAAGCCTACATAATTCGTCACCATTATTCTCTGATGCTATGGTTCAAGTGTCATCACCATTGCAGGGGTCAGGATATGGTGGAAATGGAAATAGGATAAACCAAGTTCCACCAGGTTTCCATATGCCCGCTATGACGAACCATTCTGCACAAGTAATTCGTCAACAGATGGATGAAAGCAATCATGATATGGTGCAGGCTTTGACACAACAAATGGGAGAAGTGTTCAATCCCTTAATACAGAACACTACCCAAACAAACCAAATATTGGCAGAACAGATGGCACGCATTGCTGACTTTTTCGGAGTCCCGCAAGTACAGCAAAGAATGCAATTAAATCAGGCCCCTGCCAATAGGGCTGTCGAAGAAGAACTTACTATAAACCAAAGGCCCTTAGGAAATCCTCATGAAAATCCCAGGAGGCAAGAGGTAATAGTCGAACAGCCTAATGTAGAAGAGCCTATTCGACAGGAACCAAGAAGGATAATAGTCCAGAGAAATCAAAATGCTGACGAAGTGTTACAGCAGAGAATGCGTTACAATGACATGCCTGTCGAAAACAATATTGCCACCATGGTCGAGAGAATAATGGCACAAAATGGAGTAAACGTAGGATTACAAAGGCCTAGTTATACTTCCCCTTTGTCTGAATTTGTCTTACAACAAGAATTACCACCAAGGTGGAAAGTCCCCAAATTTACAAAATTTTCAGGGGATACTAGTGAGTCCACCATAGAACACGTGGCACGTTACTTGATAGAAGCAGGAGAAATTGCGAATAATGAGAACCTAAGGATGAAATATTTCCCAAGTTCTTTAACAAAAAATGCGTTCACTTGGTTCACATCACTTCCTGCAACTTCAATTTTTACTTGGACCCAATTGGAAAGATTGTTCCATGAACAATTTTATATGGGACAAACCAAGATAAGTTTGAAGGAGTTGGCAAGTGTCAAAAGAAAGTTTTCTGAACCTATAGATGACTATTTGAATAGGTTTAGATTACTAAAAGCCAGATGCTTTACGCAAGTGCCGGAACAAGAACTAGTCGAAATGGCTGCAGGGGGTCTAGATTATTCCATAAGGAAGAAACTGGATACCCAGTACTTGAGAGATATGGCACAACTGGCAGACAGAGTGAGGCAAATAGAAAGACTAAAAAATGAAAAATTCAGATCAAACAAAAACAAGAAGGAAAGAGTGGCCTATGTAGGAGTAATTCATGAAGATGATTATGACGAAAACGAACAAGTCATCTTCGACCAGCAAGAAATTGATCTGGCAGAATTAAAACAAGGCCCTCCATATTCTTGTAAAGTTTTAGCCCCGTCGAATGGAAAAAATCCAGTCGAAGTAGAAAAGAATGACAGGTTCCCTAAAAGAACCTATACATTCGACATCACTAAGTGTGATGAAATATTTGATTTATTAGTCAAAGATGGTCAGTTAATAAAACCAGCAGGCACGAAAGAGCCTCCTGTAGACCAACAGAAAAAGAGAGGTTTTTGTAAATACCATAATTTCTTGGGTCATAAAACTTCTCAATGTTACCTTTTCAGGGATCTTGTCCAGAACGCAATCCAAAATGGAAGGCTGAAGTTTGGAGACAAAGCCAAGCAGCAGATGAGGATTGACTCTAATCCTATGCAGGTGGTAGAGGCCAATTATGCTGAACCAGAAATGGTAAATGTGGTCGAAATGGAGATCGTGGCTGAAGAAAATTTTGAAATGGTGGAAGTTACTGAAAGCTTCGACACCAACTTCACCATGATAGAAGCTGCTGAAGGTTTCGACACCCGTGTAAATGTGGTGGAAGAAGGTGATGATCTTGCTGACCAGACTGAAGAGAAAGAAGTCAAAGTTTCTGAAGACTTCGACAGTGATAATGCTAGCGAAACTACTGAAGGTTTCGACGAAAGAAATGCAGTCAAAGTGGGAAGAAGCTTCGACAAGAAAAACTACGAAAGAGATGCTGAGCAGGGGGTGATCTGGGATACTTTGGGAGAGTCAAATGGAAAGTTCGATTTCATGGTGAAATATTCAGCACCACCAAGCTCCAAAGCAGATATCAACAAAATCAAACCCACAGGGTGGGGAGATTCCTTCAAAAAGGATGACGAAGAGGAGGGTGACAAAACCCTCATTGTTCAGAAAGAGGCCACTGAGGGCCTTGGTCAAGAGGAGATCAAAACAGCAGGGACTGATGACCATTCCCCCACTGTCGAACCAGTAAACATTGGTACCATCAGAACTGGAGGGCGTCCTGTCGAAAGGGTTGCACACTGCTGCAACTACATCTACAAGGGTTTACACCCAAAAGGCAATGTGAGTCAGTCAAAGGAGGACATCCCAGAGGAAATCATGCTGGTCGAAAAAATGAATAAATTAAAGATCACAACTGAACAGAGTGCTGGGATTCACATGGTGGAAGTCACTCAGAGGGTGAGACCAGACACAAACAAGGGAAAGAGACATCAAGAGAAGCATCAGAAGCTGGTTTACCCAGAAGAAAATGAAAGTCTTGTCGAATTCATCCAGAGGTGTCAAAGGAAGAATGCAGAAGTCATGCTTTGCCCAAGATGCAGTGCTGTGTTCGACAAGAAAGCAGCTGATGACTTAGAAGCAGCAGAAAAGACCCAGAGGAAAGGAAATTGGGGAACAGTCCCACCAACCAGAAACGAAAGATTCGACCCAAGAAGAGGGAAGCATCACAGTCAAGGAGTGGGAGAAAGACGTTCCAACACCTACAAACCATCCAACAGGCCAAATGTTGACAAATGGGTTCAGCCTATAAGGGATGCCCAAGGTCAGAAGAGATGGAAGAGTTTTGAAGTGAACAGAGGCCCTTCAATGGAAGTTAAAAAGGAGGCAAGGCCAAAATATGTCTCTGAAAACTACAAAGGGAAGAATCCTATGTCCAGATCCCAATGGAGAAGATTCCAAAGGCAGAAGAAAATTGGAAAGGGAACAGTAGAACACCAAAGGGTTGGGCAGAAGAGAGCTGAATCAAGCGAATGTGTGCAGATTACAAACAAGGGGATGCCTCTGGTAGAAAAAGAAACCTTTCAGGAGAATAGATCTGGTGACACCACAGAGATGCAAAAGACAAACAACAGAATTCCAGTGGACGAAGAAGTCACAGATGAATTTGGTTCAGAATCAGATGCCTCTTTCGACGTAACCTGCAATGTGGTCTCTGTACTGCCCAGAGATTATGACAGGACAATGGAAGTCGAAGACGAAGAAGATGACATGGTAGATGACAGCATAGGCTTGAAGCCCGTGTGCTACTACATAATGAATAATGGCTGTGTCGAAGAGCAAAATGCTTTCTTCGAAAAGCCAGATGATTCAATGAAGGCTCACTTAAAGCCTCTTTTCATAAAAGGAAAGGTAGAAAATGTGGGTGTCAACAAAATTCTGATAGATGGTGGAGCAGCTGTGAATTTAATTCCTCATTATATGATAAAGAGGATTGGAAAAGATGACTCCGACACTAAGCCTCACAATATGGTGTTGTCCAACTATGAAGGTAAAGTAGGGACAACGTTGGGGGTAATACAACTGAATTTGACTGTAGGATCTATCACCAGGCCTACCATGTTTGTGGTAATAGCATCAAAGGCAAATTACAACTTGCTGTTGGGAAGGGAATGGATCCATGGGATTGGGGCTGTGCCATCTTCCATGCATCAAAGGATATCAATCTGGAGGCCAGATGGGATTGTCGAAAACATTGAAGCAGATCAGAGTTACTTCACAGCTGATGTGAACAATGTTACTAGTCGTAACTTCGACAAAAACCTAGCCCATATAGCACCATGCAACCCTGCTGCTTTCGACCTAACAGCTTCCGACAATGCTTACTGTTCCATGTACCTCCATCCTACGCATGGTTTCCAGTGGGATAAAGAAATAATTGGGGAGACAAATTACACCTGGGGAACTACCCATGTCAACCCAACTGGATGGGGGAGTGAATTCAGTAAAGATGACTGAAGCATCAGCCATGAAAAGGATTTCGGCTTATATAGCCGAAAAACAACTCAAAGCGGCCCTTGAGGCTGAAGTTAGAAATATGGCTGTCGAAGCCAGCACTCAAATTGTCAAAGAACAACATCCTCAAGAAAACATTGAGGAGCAACATGCAAATCAGAGTTTTGAAGAAGACTCAAATGGTGAATGGCAGAACCAAAGACTTGATGCCATTTACGATGACGAACCTTTGGGGTTCGAAAAGGATCCAACCTCCACCAATATGAAAATGGTGGCACAAGATCCTTTGGAGGAGATTGATCTGGGACTGGGGGCAGAGAAAAGGCCCACTTACATCAGTGCCAAGTTGAATCCTCAACTCAGAGTCGAAATAATCCAACTGCTGAATGAGTTTAAAGATTGCTTCGCCTGGGATTATGACGAAATGCCTGGTTTAGACAGAAGTTTGGTGGAATTGAAGTTGCCAATACTGGAAGGGAAGAAGCCAATAAAGCAGACCCCCAGACGTTTTGCACCTGAGATCCTGTCAAAAATCAAAGAAGAGGTCGAAAGACTTCTAAAATGCAAATTCATCCGTACAACAAGGTATGTCGAATGGATTGCTAATATTGTTCCTGTGATTAAGAAAAATGGCACACTAAGGGTGTGTATTGATTTTAGAGATCTAAACTCAGCCACCCCTAAGGATGAGTATCCTATGCCAGTAGCAGAAATGCTAGTAGATTCTGCAGCAGGCCATGAGTATTTAAGTATGCTTGATGGATATTCTGGTTATAACCAGATTTTTATTGCTGAAGAAGACGTTCCAAAAACAGCTTTTCGTTGTCCAGGAGCAATAGGAACATATGAATGGGTAGTTATGCCCTTTGGTTTGAAAAATGCTGGAGCTACTTACCAAAGGGCCATGAATTCTATTTTTCATGATTTCATCGAAACATTTATGCAAATTTATATAGATGACATTGTGATTAAATCTGCTTCAGGCTTGGACCATATCAACCATCTTCGACAATCCTTTGAAAGGATGAGGAAGTTTGGTTTGAAAATGAATCCTCTTAAATGTGCTTTTGGTGTGCAGGCTGGGGATTTCTTAGGCTTTGTGGTCCACAAGAAAGGGATTGAAATTAATGAAAACAAAGCTAAGGCAATAATGGAAGCAAAAGCGCCATCGACAAAGAAGGAATTGCAGTCTCTGCTAGGGAAAATCAACTTTCTTAGAAGGTTCATCTCCAACCTTAGTGGAAAAACTCAGGCCTTCTCACCTCTGCTTCGACTGAAGAAGGAGGGTTTCACTTGGGGGCAAGAGCAGCAAGATGCTTTCGACAAGATCAAGGAGTATTTGGCAAATCCCCCAGTCCTAATATCTCCTTGTCGAAAAAGAAGCATGAGGCTCTATATATCAGCATCTGACAGAACATTAGGAAGTATGCTTTGTCAAGAAGATGAACATGGCGTCGAAAGAGCCATTTATTATCTTAGCAGAGTTTTAAATAATGCTGAAACTAGATATAGTATGATAGAGAAATTATGTTTATGTGTATATTTCTCTTGTACAAAATTGAAGCATTATATAAAACCCGTTGATGTACATATATCTTCTCATTTCGACGTAATAAAACATATGTTGTCTAAGTCTATTTTGCATAGTCGAATTGGAAAATGGGCTTTAGCCTTGACTGAATACTCTTTAAAATATATGCCTCTAAAAGCTGTTAAAGGGCAAGTAGTTGCTGACTTTATAGCTGACCACTCCATACTTGGAGATGAGACAAATTATGTCGAAAAAGAGCCTTGGAGGTTGTATTTTGATGGTTCCAGTCATAAGAATGGAACAGGAGTTGGGGTGTTAATTATTTCTCCCAATAAAATTCCAACAAAGTTCAAGTATAAAATAGAAGGATTCTGTTCAAATAATGAGGCAGAATATGAAGCTTTAATTGCTGGACTTGAAATTTTGTTGGAACTGGGGGCAACAGAGGTCGAAATAATGGGTGACTCTGAGCTGGTGATAAAACAATTGACGAAAGAGTATAAATGTGTCAAAGAAAATTTGATCATGTACTTTGTGATAGCCAACAGGCTCCTCAAGAGATTCGACAGTGTGGTTTTTAGACACATTCCCAGATTGGAAAATCAGGAAGCAAATGACTTGGCTCAATTGGCTTCAGGGTATAAAGTGTCGAAAGAAAATCTGTTGAAGGTTGTCGAAGTAAGAGGTAAAGTTTTATCTACTAAGCTGGCCCCATCTGATTTGGAGACAATGAGATTAGGATATGGTGATGAAGAAAACTTTGAGATTTTCAACGTAGGTGATTTAGAAGCTGGAGATTGGAGAAAACCCATCAAAGATTATTTACAAAATCCAAATCAGACTGTCGAAAGAAAGATAAAGTACAGGGCCATAAGCTATGTGCTCTTTGGAAATGAACTGTTTAAAAAGACTGCAGAAGGAGTTCTACTAAAATGCCTAGGAGAGACTGAGGCTTATATAGCTCTGTCAAATGTACATGGTGGTGCATGTGGTGCTCACCAAGCAGGACATAAGATGAAATGGCTATTATTTCGACAAGGAATGTATTGGCCAACCATGTTGAAAGACTGTGTCGAATTTGCAAAAGGTTGTCAGGAATGTCAAATCCATGCAGGCATACCTCATGTGCCAGCGAGTGAGTTACATTCTATTGTAAAGCCTTGGCCATTTAGAGGTTGGGCTTTAGATTTGATTGGTGAGATTCGACCAGCCTCCTCAAAGGGGCAGAAGTACATATTAGTGGGGGTAGACTATTTCACTAAGTGGATTGAAGCCATACCTTTGACGAATGTAGATCAGGAAGCAGTCATAGATTTCATCCAGAAACACATAATGTATAGATTTGGAATACCAGAGACTATAACCACTGATCAAGGATCTGTGTTTACTGGTAGAAATATGCAAGCATTTGCAAGAGAAACGGGTTTTAAGTTGTTGACTTCGACACCCTATTATGCCCAAGCAAATGGCCAGGTCGAAGCAGCCAACAAAGTGGTAATAAACCTGATAAAGAAGCATGTGGGTAAAAAACCCAGAAATTGGCATAAGACCCTGGATCAAATCCTTTGGGCTTGTCGAACATCTCCTAAGGAGGCAACTAATTCTACCCCATTTAAATTAACTTATGGACATGATGCAGTATTGCCAGTCGAAATCTGTTTACAGTCAATACGAATTCAAAGACATCATGAGATTCCATCTGAAATCTATTGGAGTATGATGATGGATGAGTTAGTTGATTTGGATGAAGAAAGGTTGCGTGCTTTAGAATTAATAAGAAGGCAGAAAGAGAAAGTTGAAAAATTTTATAACAAAAAAGTAAAATTCAAAGCCTTCTTAGTAAATGATTTAGTCTGGAAAGTGATATTGCCCATGGAGAAGAAAGACAGAGTGATGGGAAAATGGTCCCCTAAATGGGAAGGACCTTTCAAAATTCTAAGAGTTTTTTCCAATGGTGCATACGAAGTCGAAGAAATAGAAAAAGATAGAAGAGTGATGAAAATAAATGGGAAGTACTTAAAGAAGTATAGACCAACATTGCAGGAAATAAAAATCATAACAAATTAAAATTGCAAACAAAACTTGTCTTCGCCAAACAAATGGCGTAAAATAGCATTACATATAAAAGTGCTAAGAAAGGAAATATCCTTAAAACAAATAAAATTCCTAAGTACTATTACAAAATCACTGTCGAAGGAATGTGGCTTTAAGCTCGTCGAATTTTTTCTTTTGGAGTTGGATTCGACGCTCACAAAGGCTCTTGCTGACAGTCATTTCGTCAAGCTCCCTATGAAGTTGCTGGGCTGTTTCTGCATGTTGTAGCCCCTTCTGGAGTTCACTGTCTATTGCTTCTTGATTTGGTTTTTGGAGAGAGGCCTGGCGTTCTTTCTCTTGGAGGATTTTTCTTTGGAGATCAGCAATCTGGGCTTGGTAAGCTTGGATATTGTTTTCACAATCAGCAGCAGCTTTGGTATATTCGTCAGAAAGCTTATTCAGCTCCGAAATCCTTTCTGTCGAAGAAGCCACTGTGTTCCATGCCGAAACTTGCTCCTCAGATTTGGCTGTGATCTTTTGGGAGAATTCTTTTTGTCGAACCAGATCAGCGCTGACAGAATCAATCAAAGATATCAAATCCATCACCAAACGGCTTTCCTCAGTCGAAGCCTCCAGCAAGTTGGCACTTTTTAGGAGCTTTTTCAGATCATATTGAGCAGAAGTATTCTCAGCCAAGACTTCAAACAGGTCAACTCCAAGGATCCTTGTCATGATCTCATCCATGATGACATTGATTGGTTGAAGGTCAGAAGTGGCCCCTGAAGCTGTCGAACCACTGGCAGAAGAATCTTGGAAGTTATACCTGGTGTCGAGCAAGGCTTTTAAGTACTCAAAGGGTTTTCTAGCCTTCAAGCTCTCAATTTCTTCATGAGATAAACTCGTCGAAGCAGTGCCCAGAGAGGTTTCGATAGGAGCTTTTGATGAAGAGGGAATGTGTTGAGAGGTTCCTCCAATGCTCAAGTTAACTTCTGGCTGATTCGACAGAGTGACTTCTTCTTCGACATTTTCTTTATCAGCCATGGTGGTGTCAGTTGGACCTAGGACTGGTGCATCCTGAGCAATGGCATTTTCGTCAGTGTTTGGTATAGCAGCTGGTGGTGGAAGTGGTGCATCTTGATCTGAATTTGTTCTTTCTGCAGTAGGGTCTGGTCGAAAAGGAGAGTTGTTGTCGGAAGACTCAGAATCACTGAGGTCGATTTCGTCCAAGGTTTGAGGCCCATGGACCCCTGCATCTGGAGTGGCATCATCCTGGAGTCTTTCAGCCAGAGTCCTCTCAGAATTAGAAGGAGCATGCTCTTCTTGGATTGCAGAGGTCTCTTCGACGTCAATAACAACCTACAAGCAAAAAACATAAAGGAAGAACTGTAAGATAAAGTTACATTCAGTCAAGGCTGGGGTGGTGTTTGTCGAAATGATTACCTGAGGGATTTCAGTATGGGCACTTGAGTCCCCACTCCTTTCGCTCCTTGAGGGAACTTTGTTGACTGGACTGGCAGGTGGAGTTCGTCTTTGGACCAGAGATCTTTGGGACGCCACTGTTTTAATTCTTAGACCTTTGTTTCTTTTCAAAGGCTGGGGTTCAGGGGACTCGTCCTCAGATTCTTCGACGCTTGTTTCCTTTTCTTCTGGTTTCCTTTTCTTTGCTGGGGTACGAGTTACCTATAAGAGAAAGAAAAGAAGGGTTCAGTATAAGAGAATATGAAGTATATAAATAAGGAGGGATGTTTTGTTTGTGTCGAAACCTTCTTGGCAGTTGCAGGAGACTTTTCGACTGTTTTTGAAGAAGTTCCTTCGCCAGTAGTCTTCCTGACAATTCTAACAGCTGAAAAGGAAAAGTTGCATGAACATTGATATAATAATAAAAGAGTTAGAAGCAAAAAAGAAGAATGTAATTTCTTCGACACCTTCAAGAATGGGTTCGTCCACAGTAACATGTTCTATCCCAATATGAAGGTGCCCAGTGAAGTTGTGCAGATGATACTTCGTCGCAACCACGCGTTCGGCAGGTTTTTTGTTGCTTTCCCGAAGCAGTTTTAAATATGATCCACATACAAACCAATCTGGAAATGGAGGACTCAAGGCCACTCCAAATTCTGCAGAAGGGAGTGGAGGGAATTTTGGAGGAAAAGTGGTGAAAGCAAAATCATAGTGTGCATGTGGTGGAAGAGATGTAGGAAACCACAACTTATTCAATTTTTCTGTGAATTTGTATTTTAAAGATACTGCTGCTTCAGCTATGGTTCGACGAAGATCATCAGGCCTGTAAATAGTTTCAAAATACATTTGAAACTTGTGAACTTCTTTGATATGCTGATCTGTACCTTTTTTCTTCCTGTCCTGCACAAAGGTAAAAGCATTCGTCAGAAGAGTAGTGAAAGTTGCTACGTCGAAAAATCTGTTGATATAGTATTCCTTCCACCAGATGTCGAATTCTTCAGTACAGAGGAAGTTTGGTAGGAAAATGGTGGGATAAACTTCAAGAGAAGGGTCAAAAAATTTGTTGTACAGTTCCAAACATTTGTCGAAATGGTGACATGAGTTGTAGAAGATAATGGCACCTTTCTTGTGGTAGATGGGCTTCGTCTTCGTTTGAATTAATCCAAACTGCCTAGCTACCAGATTGGGTTGGTAAACAATGAGAGATACTTTTGTGTTATTGAGGCTATGGTGAGAAAAGAAGTGTCTGGGCATGAGAAAAGCTTCCCAAATGGAGATGTAGGAATCTTCATCTTTCTGGTTCTCCACTGGTAGTTTTCTAGTAAACCATCTTGGACCTACTTGCCTGTTGGCGAATGGTGCCATTGAAGGAGAAAATTTGTAGCGTTTGGCGAACATCATGATGTAGCCAGTAAATGCTTGTCGAAGGCTTGTATTCTCATCAGTGGGGGTCAGTTGAACCAGTCTCGGCCATTCGACACGTCTTTCTTTGACTGCCTCTTCGACAATTGGCATTTTTATGGGGATGAAGTTTTCAAAAGTGGCATTCAGCCATAGTTGTAGAAGCCAAAAGGGGCCTGTGAGACTTATGTTACCTTTGTCCTTAAGGGCTTTGAGGTTGCTTACACCTTCACTTAAGGATTCATAGAGGTTGGCCAGAAGTAGCTCACTTAGGCAAAATGCAACTCCATTGTGAAGTTGATTCGCCATAATGATAAAACTTCTGGCTACCTGAAGGGACCTTGTACAAAATACAAATTTGGACAACCACAGGCTAAGGAAGGCAATGTGTTCTGTGTCAGAGACTTCTTCATTGTTTTCACCTTGGTAATGGGCTATGAAAACAGAATACCCTGCATACTTTGTGTCGAAGCTTATGGGGTCCTTGTTCAAGTGTTCAGGGTTGAATATTTCCCCTAAAGGACTAAGGCCAGTTATGGCTGCTATGTCGAATAGGGTGGGGGTCACCATTCCACAAGGTAAGTGGAAGGTATTGTAAGTACTGTCCCAGAAATACAAGGAGGCCAACAGCATGTTTTGGCAGTAACGGGGACCCTCCTTCGACAATTGGATTAAGTCATAAATCCCAGTTTTCTTCCAAAACTTTTCTTTGGCCTTTTCGACCCTAGTAAGCCATGCTAGGTAATCAGAGGGATCTTTCGTCAGAGGGGGGCTCCTAAAAATCCTGTTTTGGTTTAGATAAGACAGATCTATTTCTGTCGAAGCTATAAGGACTTCAGGTTCCTTTGATGAGGTTTCGACAGGTTTGGGGTTCTTGTTAGCAGCTATGGGTTTTAAAGCAGAATAGCAGGGGTAAAACTCTTTCAAACGTTTAGAATCAGCATTGGGATCAAAAATAGGGCCTAACATAGCATGATGAATTCCAGAAACAGAAAGGGGGATCATTACCTGTGACCTGTAAATGCTTGCCTTTTCCCTTTCATTAGGGGGTTCTGGGAAGTACTGTTGGTGCTGTGTTTGAGTAGGCCCAGATAACACGTGAGCAGGAGGAAGATCCGTGGTTTTCTTTGTCTTCTTTGCACTTTGTCCAGTGGTAGTCTTTGGGGGAGCCATTGATTAAATGAGGAGATTAAAGGAAGCAGAAGCTCTGAAAAGTCTTGAAATGGAGGTTTTGCGTTTGGAAGAGAAGAAGTGAGAAGGTGGAAAGTGTGAAATGTTATTGAAAGTGGTATTTATAGAGTTTGAAATAAATGATTAATATTAAATAGAGGGAAAATGAAAAGATTTCTTTTAGTTGAGAAGTGGAATCGTGTGTTTTTGAGCCTTTAGTGGAAGTTAGAAAGTGGCAGTTGTTGGGAGGCCATGATTGACCTACAATCTAGGGTTATGGGAGATTGTGTAAAAACGTGGGCTAGACATGACGTTTTGGTAAAGTGGAAATCATGATGTTTTCTTGGGACTCAACAAAATCACTTTACAATAAATGCAACTGACAGGGAGTCAAAGGTCACTTCGACAGCAAAAGACATTTCTCCAATGATAGTCGAAAATATCTTTGCTGGGGGGCAATTTGTAAACCTATAATTTCGACAAGGTGAAATTTAGAAGTGTGAGGTTGTCTTTGTCGAAAGATGATAAAAGGAAGTAATTTCAAGGATTGCTGACAGGGTTTAAAACCCCATTACTTCGACAGAGAAGTAGATGTTTGTTCTGGCAGAATAAAGTTTGAGAAGTGATTTGTGACTAAGTATTTGGCAGAGGAAAGTTCTCTTTCGACGTTTCGACAGAAGATAGTCTTTCAATGATTTCGACAGAAGAGGACATCTGACAAAAGAGTATTTGGCAAGTGCTTCGTTTCTTCTTTAAAAAGGGTTTCGACAGTTTGAAAAGTTATAAGGTTTTCGTCACTAAGGAAGGGATTCAAATTCAAAAGGTTGTAACCTTTGGCAGTTGGACACATGGAGGTTTCAGAGAAGAAATTTACATGCAGGCTGACACTTGTCGTTTAGTTATAGTTTTTCCGTTCTAAGCAGTTATTTTGTTTATGTATAAATAGGATAGTTTGTGGTTAGAATGTGTGTGTGAAAATTTGTACAAAATTCCTGTAAAAGCTCTAAGTACCCAGTGTGAGAGAAAATGAGTCTAGTATTTGGAACAATGTACGTTTAAAACACCAGTTATATTTCAAAGTCATTTTTAAATTACTTGTTTATTCTTCAAGTTCATGTCATTTTAAATGTTATTTACTTTTTCTGCAAGTTTACAGCCTTCGACAGTTTCTTTGTTCTTGTTTAAATTTTTAACTTTATTTCGTCTTTAAGTTCAAACTTTACTTTACTTGCAAAATCAAAGTTCTTAATACTTTGACTACATTGATAAAACAAACCACAAATCAGTCACCAAAAGTCTAAGAGTAGTTCGACAGAAAAATGCACATGTATCCCAGGACTTGTATGGTTGGTCCTGCAAGTAACCCAGTCTCCTGAAGAGATTGGTTAACCAGAGGTTGTTCGCCAGAAACCACCGCGAACATATATATATATATATATATATATATATATATATATATATATATATATATATATATATATATATATATATATATATATATATATATATATATATATATATATATATATATATATATATATATATATATAATTGGAGGGTATTTCTTTTGACAATGATTAACAGTCTTCAAGATCACGAAAGCAACATGATTACGTGAGTTAGCTTTCATGGTTTGGAAAAACAGGTGTCCAACCTTAAGCGTGAAATAAAGGTTAACCCCAACTCAACTCAACTCACCTTGCATAACCATACAAAAAACAATTAATTTTTAATCAACACACATAATTAAAATGAGGTTTTTTTGTGTGGTGTGATGTAGAAGCTAAAGTGTGGAATTGAAGTATCAAAAAAAGTGCTTAAAGGTTGAAACTAGTAATCAAAAAGCAGGTAGGAGTGAGGAGTGGTGATGAGGTTATGTATTGTTTATTTAAGCAGCAAGGGTATAAAGGTAAATTTATTATATATTTTTTTATGCAATTACTACTATTACTAACCAATAACTGTCCACCTAGTTCAGTTGTGTCTAATTACATCAGTTAGTTGGAACAGTGCAACCTCCTTAAATTGACTATTTAGCACATTAAATTCTTCGTAAACTATTTGGTAATTCCTCGTGTGTATATTTAAATAAAATAGTCAAATCAAAATATTATTATTGTTATTTATATTATTGGGGTCCATATGATGTAACTATTTATATACAAAAGAAATCATAATTCATAAAGTAAATTGGTTGAGTTAAGTGGAATGTAAGATTTTTTCTATGTGATAGATTTTTTTATCTATAATAATAATAATAACAATAATAATGTTAAATTATAGTTTTAGTCCCCTCATTTGTTTTTTTTTTATTTACGAAATTAGTCTTCCTATTATAAATTTAAACAATTTATATCTCTTATTTTAAATTCAAACAAATTTTAGTTTTTCTTTCACATTTTTCATAGAAAATCAATGTGTTTTTTTTCCGTCTTTTAACTTATATTTTTATCTAAAAGAAGATCAATAATAGATTTATGGAAAATGATAAGGAGTGTCTTCAAGGCACTAATTAAGAGATTAATATGGTAAATTGAACATTATTTAATAGATTAAAAAAACATGCTTTTTCTAAATATATGTGTATTCAATGCATTGAAAAGAGAAATAATTAATTTTTTAAAAAATATTGTGTGCATTGAATAAACTGAACACAATATATTTTCCTTATTTGGAATTCTTAACTAGTGCCCTGAACACTGGTTAGCATGACCCTATTATATATATATATATATATATATATATATATATATATATATATATATATATATATATATATATATATATATATATATATATATATATATATATATATATATATATGATCTATCATGTTTTACAAATAATTTGTTATTTAAAATATGAAAGCATTGTAAATTTAAAATATGTGGTCTAAAACTATTTAAAATTAAAATAGGTGATCAATTTTATGATGAAATAAAATAAAGGGATCAAAATTATAATTAAATTTAATAATTATTAAAAATTCACACATAACTATAACATTCATAATTCAAGTTCTAAATTCAATTCTTAAAGAATCGTAGAATTCAAGTTTAAAATTTGATAATAGCATCCAATCAATTATATATATAAATAAGTTATCGAATTAATAAGATCAATTTTAACCCTTAAAAGTATGAGTGGTAAAATGGATTCGATCCGTCGAACATATTCATTTTACTAGTATTTTTTTATAAAATGGATCAAAATTTTAGTCTCTCATCTTCTAATGTCTTTGTTCTGTCTCATCTTTTTTTTTCGAGTTTTTGCAAGCACTAACATTAATATAAAATTTTTATTTTCAAATTTAAAATATACACTACCCGCGAGTCTTTTCCACCTCTTTCATGCTTTTGCGACTCTTTCACTTTTTTTCTGGAAAGACATAGTTGTTTATATATATTGATGAGATAATTTGATGTTAGACGGTTAAATCACAAGTTTATATTAGATATAAGAAAGAAAAGATATAGAGTTAAAATGACGTGAGTTGGAAGGTAGAATGGTGTTATATTGAGTTTATGATGCTTGGATCACACGCAAGTCACGTGGTCCTATTTACTTTTATATCTATGAAAAGGATTTTCGCGTAGCTAATAGAAAACAAGAGAAGAAAAGAAAAGTGAAGGCAAGGTAAAATAGACGTAGGTGCAAACACGTGCGAGTTAAGAGACTTCAAATATTAAATCACGTTTTATATGTGTGGACTAATAAGTGAGGTGTGAAGGTACAGGTACAGTTACATCAATCAAAGTTCCATTTTTATATCAATGAAACACTCCAAATGGTACGTTTCATTTTTAAGGAAGGGATGGTGTAAATAATAATAGAAGAAAACAAAGAAATTCATAGGATACAAAATCACTTCCCAACTTAAACTAAAAAAGAATTACATAAAATTGGACATGTTTCGTGTGGACGAAATTGAGTGATATGATATGAAATAAAATAAAATGTTATTTTATTGTTTAGATAAGCTAAAATTGGATGGGTGGAACGAAATATCATTGAATAGAATCTTTATTTCAATTTGTTTCATTTCATTATTTCTATTCATTTTATGATATTCAAACACATGATCTTGTGCTAGAGCGATAAATTCTACCGCAGAGAACTTCAAATATTAAATTGTCTCAAATTTTATAAGATATGATTTTTTTTCTATTAATATTAATATATATAAAAATTATTATAATAAAAATTCAATAAGATAAAAAATTATTATAATAAAAACTCAATACATAATAAAAATGAGATTGATGAAATTTCAAAATAATTATAAGTAAATTTATTTTTAATATATATATATATATATATATATATATATATATATATATATATATATATATATATATATATATATATATATATATATATTATTTATTTATTTATTTTTTAAATACTATTTATTAGTTTTATTTAATCTTTTTATTTTTATTTTTTTCATCTTGTAATATTAATTTTGATATAATATATTATATATTATATCAAACTTAATATTAGTACTTTTAAAATATCAATAAAAACTCTAATTTTAATTTGGATATCCAAAAAACCGATTCAAATTAAACTGTATGAAATTAGATCGGATCAAATCAGATTTTTTTTAATCAATTATGCAAAATCGAAACAAACCACAAGTAAATTTACTTTTAGATCGAATGTTATTTTGCTTCAAAACCGATTCAAACCGGACCGCGAACACCCCTACTGATACCTTTAGTGCAAAATGATTATATATATATATATATATATATATATATATATATATATATATATATATATATATATATATATATATATATATATATATATATATATGATATGAAATTGAATGTAATTATTTTATTGGATAAGAATATCGATATCCAACTAAATTTAAGGGTATCGGTCGGGTGTTCACCTTATATGTCATTTTCAATTATTTTAATTGCATTTTAAAAAATTGAATCCGACAAGGGAACCCGACAAGGGACTTTAAAGTTACGAGAGAGCTGTAATAGGGGGATCCACTAGCCCCTTTCTTGTTTGTTTTAGTGACAGAAACGGAGAAACGAAAAGTCTTTTTTTCTCCTATAATCAATATTGCTTATAAAAAACAAAATTGAATCTTTTTAAAATTAGAATACGGCCTTGTTCAAACATAACTAAAGCATAACTCCATATAATTTGAATTGACTCAAACAAGAAAATATAATTTTATTCTATCTCGTACCACTTACTCAATCCAAAGAAATAGTAAGTGAAAGATGCAACATAGATAATAATGTTGTTTGATTTGTAGAATAACCATATTGTTGCTTCATTAGTGAAAAGAAGAAAAAGACATAGTAGAAAAGGATAGTTTGATAACATGTGGTCCAATAATAATGAGGAGACAAATAGAAATGTGTAGTAGAAGGATAGGATGACGTTTCATGTTTGCTTTGACGTTCCGTTATGGTATGTAAGTGCGGCTATAGGCCTCTTGAACAACATCAGAAAATAAAGTTGATAGCCTTTTGTCCCTTCCTCAATGTGCTAATCATGTTTCTTTCTTTCTCACACACGCACACTAAGTAAAGGGGAATCATTAAGAGAGAGTACAAATTATAATCACCATGCCTTCATACAAAATTATGGAGCTTGGCCAACAACACGCTTTCTAAAGTAACATAAATAGTAAAATTTACTAAAACATATCGAAAGCTTTCAAAAATAGGTTTGAGTTTGTCGATAAGTGGTAAAATAAATCCGACTCGTCAAATATATTCGTTTTATATAACTTTTTAAATGTCAAACTAAAGTTTTAGATATACACTCTTTATTATGTCTATCTCACTTTATATTTTCACAGTACTTTTCGGACATGATATTAATAAAAAATTTTGCAACTTTTATGCTTAAGGTGTGTAGGATTCGTCTAGTTCACCGTGTCCTCTTTTTTTTAAAGTGAATCAAGATTTTAGAT
Organism: Lathyrus aphaca; assembly: GCA_963966055.1. Classification (NCBI taxonomy): domain Eukaryota; kingdom Viridiplantae; phylum Streptophyta; class Magnoliopsida; order Fabales; family Fabaceae; genus Lathyrus; species Lathyrus aphaca. The sequence goes on along the minus strand of OZ014519.1, from coordinate 684,827,938 downwards.
CCGTACCCTCTATTATGTTTGTTACACCTCGTGTTTATTTTGATCAGTATTTACATAGCATACCTGAATAGGACCGGAATGCTACTTTGTCATCCCTTGATGAGAGTGTCCAAACATGTGTACGAGTAGTAAAAATTAGTCATGTTTATAGGATCATATAGTTACAATAACTATCCTAGAAAGATTCTAGTCGTATGGAATTTGAGATGGGTCGTGTAGTTGAATATGAGTGAAGAATGATCTATTGGGGGAGTTCAATAAATCTTTTCCTTCTAATTTTTTTTCTTTCAAAAATAGAATATAGCAGAAGCAAAGTTTGAAAAACATAATAGAGATTATATAATTGGATAAATGCACAACAAAGAAATTATAAATCTTATGAATTTAACAGATAACAATGTACAAGCAGGCATGGCAACGGGACGGGGGCATGTTTAGCTAGACCCACACCCGCATCCGTCTAAATGTAGCAAACCTGTCCCCGCTCCCAAACCCAACCAGAGGTGAAAATTTACCATCCAGACCCGCCTCCGATGGGAACAGGTTTGCCCGCACCTGCACCCGTTCCCACCTACAAATAATTAATTTCTTTTAAATAGTAAAAAAAATTAATAATTTTATTAAATACCATTATAATAATAATATTGTTTCTAAAGATGAGGGTTTGAGTGAACTCTGAAAAATGACTAATGAGGATTTTTAATTACTTCTTCAAAAATGAATAAATTTGTAGTAAAATAATTTAAATAAAAATTAAAGTAAATTTCATAAGACCATAAGACCGAGCGAGGCGGGGTGGGTGCAGGCGCGTAGTAGCATCCCTCTGCACCCATAACTACAAATCGGATTTTCTCTGCACCCGCACCCAATCGAACTGGGTTTTTCCCGTTAATTTTGGGTCGGATTCGGACGGACTCCGACGGATCTGGATTTTCTTGCCATGGCTATGTACAAGGTAATCTTATTAAACTCAAATATATAAATTTGAATATAATTGGATTAACTAATTAAATATTTTAGAATTACAATTTTTTTCATAATATTCATCATAAAGACAAATTTACAAAGCTATAACTAAGCATACCTACATTTAAACAATAAATCTCTATGAAAAAGAATAAACTTAACACCATGCAAACTAACAAAACAATAAAACTATCATGCAATATCTAAATAGAATTAAAGAGAAAAAGTAAGAGAGAGAGAGAGAGAGAAAGAGATTGGATGTTGAGATTTATATTGGTTCGATGTGTTGTCTTTGCTTGCACCATATACAATCTCTGATGATAAACCATCATAAATTTATTATAGTATCACACTATGAAGTTTATAATGTCCTTTCGCACATATGATAAACAAAATAAAATGTTTAAATGCTTAGAAATTACTATTATGCTATACAAACTAATTCTTAATTATTTTTCAACTGCACACAACTCATAAGACTTATAAAGACTCCAAGATCCACAATCTTAACCCAATTGGCCTTCATATATCACAAGCCCTCCAAGATCTTGTTCTACAACATTTTTCACTCGATTCTATTAGATCTTACCTTGTGTGATTCTTTAACCTAGTGACAGATGCTAGCAACTCCAAAATCTCTTTGGAGAATATTTCTTATTTTTATTCAATGGAAATCTCTCAAGGAAACCCACGACTTGAATTTATATCTTGAAAACATTCACATAATCATTTGTATCTCTAATGAATCACCTCACAACAAGAACTTATACTCTCTTCTATATTTAAGTAACAATCATACTCAATAATGGTGTTTTTTTAGGAAGAAGATGAAATTTTTAGAAAATTTTGCACAAACTCACAGTTTCGCTCTTGAAAAAATGAATGTGTGAATTAATGATCATTTTCATGGTTGTGGAGAGAGAGAGAGAGAGAGAGAGAGAGAGAGAGAGAGAGAGAGAGAGAGAGAGAGAGAGAGAGAGAGAGAGAGAGAGAGAGAGAGAGAGAGAGAGAGAGAGAGAGAGAGAGAGAGAGAGAGAGAGAGAGAGAGAGAGAGAGAGAGAGAGAGAGAGAGAGAGAGAGAGAGAGAGAGAGAGAGAGAGAGAGAGAGAGAGAGAGAGAGAGAGAGAGAGAGAGAGAGAGAGAGAGAGAGAGTGTATTTTATATATGTGCTAGAAATGAGACATAAAATAGTGAAAAATGACTATTTGATTCAAGTAAAAAATATAAAGTATGATTCAAGTCAAAGATGTGAATATTTGAATCAAATAAAAAAACTGGGAATATTAGAGTTTTTATTTGAATTATGATTTGAGTCAAGTGATTTAGATCACATCAAACCTTGATTCAAATCAGGTTTCCAACCTTGAGTTCATTTTTTAAAATGTTCATAATTTGAATCAGATGGCGCCATGATTTAAATCATGAAAGCTCGTGATTCAAATCAAAGTTACGTAAGCTTTGAATCATGTTTAATATCAATAATTGGTTTGAATCATACAAATATTTGATTCGAATAAATTGCGTTGACTATAGTTAAATGTCTAATTTTATGCAAGATAAGTGTTGACTATAGTCAAATAACTAGTTTATATATATATATATATATATATATATATATATATATATATATATATATATATATATATATATATATATATATATATATATATATATATATATATTGTTCTGGACTGGGCCGCGAGGATGTATAGGGGCACGGCCCAATACATGTCGGGCAAGGGCCCATATGCTCGAGCAGGAGAACCTCTTGGAGAAATCACCTGCTGATACGACGGGCATACGCTGGAGACGGGCAGAGAGCATGTCTGCCAGCTCATCTGCCACACCACCAACTGCCCTTTATTATCTCCTGAAAGATAGGGGCAGTTGGACCAAGGGGCAGACCTTTTCAGGTCTTCACGCTTCTTACGCATCCCTTGGCAGCTCCTCCTTGGGCCTAGCCAGATTAAGCCCATTGAGGGGTCTTGGCCCAGCGCTGGGGGCACATTATAAATACCCTTTCTTAGCAAAGGGTCAGGTATTCTCACTCATTCTGAACAAAACTTTACTATTTTGTACCTCTTCTGACTTAAGCATTGGAGTGCTTTGCAGGTACACCCTCTCCCTCACTTCATTCTCTGGCACGTCCATCAAGTCACTGGAAGGCTCTTCTGATCAGGTGAGATCAGTGGCGTCGTTCTTGGGAACCTAGATCCCCCTTCTTCCACAACAGAAGATCAAAGCTCAAACACCGTCCTTCCAGCATGTCCGGAGAACAACCTAACGAGCGCAGCCGTCCCCTCGTCGACTATACAATGGATGACGACCTGCAGTTCCATGAAGCAGACGCCCGAGATGGCCGTCCAGCCACCCCATCTCCTGAACCCCAGAACAATGGGGATCCCCCTCAAGTTCAGAACCAGGGGACTGAGACGTTTCAACCCATCCCCGTTCCCGTCGAAGGAGACGCCACCATGATTGCTATGGTGAACGCCCTCAACCAGGCCAGTTCTATGCTCTAACAACAACATGAGAGAATCATGGCCCTAGAAGCTGACCGACGGGAGGTCCGACCTCAACAGGAGAGGAGGACACAACAACGTCCAGAAACAACAAAGAAACGAGGACGTCGCTCCCCAGAGCCTAACGTCAGTAGGGAACGCGCCCGCCGTGACACCGGTCGATCGGGAACCTCACCAAGACACGATCGTAGCCCCGACCCAAACGAGCTCTCTCCACCAAGGAGCGACGAAGAAGACCTGCACTGCCCTCTGTCACGGGCAATAATGGAAGCTCCTCTCCCCAAAGGCATGGAGAAACCTCCTAATCTGGCCGTGTACGACCACGTCGACAACGTTAATGCGATGCTCGACTACCGTAATGACATCACCGGGCATCTCAAGTGCAGGTTGTTCTCGACGACCCTCAGGAAAGGGGCCATGGCCTGGTACAAAAGCTTGGCCCCCAAATCCATCACATCTTGGAGAGTTATGAGATCCATGTTCACGAGACATTTCACAGCCTCCCGGCGCCATCCCAAAACAGAGGCGACCCTTGAAGCCATAGTACAAAAGAAAAATGAAACATTACGTTCATATATCGAACGATTCAACCAAGAGGCTGTCGAGGTGGATACCACTGAGCATATGAAGAAATACCTCCTCGAGAGAGGACTCTTGCCCGGTAGCGAGCTCAGTCGAGCCGTTGGGATAGAGCCTCCCCGCACCCTGAATGAGCTCCTACATAAGGCTCATGCCTACATCAGATACGAGGAGAAGCAGGTAGTCCACAACGCTCGCAGCGGCCGTAATGTCGGGGATACTGATCACCCCAAGCGTGAAGATCCTAACATTCCCCGTCGCAACGGGGACAGGCGAAGGGAAGAAAAGCCCCGCGAGCCTCGAGAAGGAAGAGGTCCCCCGGGCCGATACAGCGAGTACACGCTACTGACAGCTCCCCGCGAGCGCATCCTCGCCGAATGCATCAACTCCGAATTCAAACAGGGCAGAGTGAGGTTCCCAAAACCATCTACGCCAAAGCCTCACACCGACAAATCCAAATACTGCCGGTTCCACAGGAGCCACGGGCAGGTGACCGAAGACTGCGTTCACCTGAAAGATGCAATAGAGATCCTAATCCAAGAAGGGCATCTTAAATAGTATACTAGAAGGAACGAAGCTTCCAGGCACGGAGAGCCGGAGAAGAAGAGACCTCGGGAGGATACACCCCCCGACGACTCTCCTTATCAAGTGGTCCTCTGCGTATCACGGCCAGAGGATTTCAGCTTCCCCGAGACATTGCCCGAAGGCCGGATCGTTGCACTCAGCCCCTGGGAGGACTTCCCGACCGCCCTTGTCATATCGGGCGGAGCGATGAACGGCGAGGCCGCCGCCCTCTCAGTAAAACGCAAGTTCGACGAACTCCTTCTGACCGCGCCCGAGCAAAAGGCAACGCTGACAAAGTATCGAGGCAAATACAACCCAATATCCTTCTTTTTAGAAGAGCTTCCGGGCGGCTCCCCGAATTCGAGCATCCCACTACTAATTAGGGCCAGGATGGCCCAGTTCGACGTCAGACGCATTCTGGTCGATCAAGGCAGCTCGGTGGACATCATGTACGTCCACCTTTTCAAGACTCTGAAATTAGACAAAACCAATCTGTCCTCATACGTCGGGTCCGACCTCCAAGGGTTCAACGGAGCCACGACAAAACCGTGGGGATATGTCGAACTCCTCGTCACCTTCGGGGAGCAGGAAACGGCCAGAGAAATCAAAATCCAATTCCTGGTCGTAGAGTGTCCCTCACTCTACAATTGCATCTTCGGCCGCCCGACATTAGCCGAACTCACCGCGGTCCCATCTACCGTCCATCTAAAGATGAAGTACTACACCAAACTAGGTCGCGTAGTCACCGTCCACGGCGACATCGAGGCTGCCCGACGGTGCTACGACGCCGCAGTAAAAGGACAGGCCACAGTCAATACAAAGAGTAACAAAAAGCCCAAGACCGAGGATCCTCCCCTCCAAGGAATCAACGCCATCGACCTCGACTGCCGCATTGGCCACGACGAAACTGAAGAATGGAAACCCACTGAGGAACAGTCTACCGAACACCCGTTCCGGCCAGTCCCCGACGGAGAGTTCGAGTTCATCCCTCTGGGCGACGATCCTGGAAGAACAGTAAGGATAGGCCAAGGATTGCCCGAGGAAACAAGGGAGAAGCTCGTGATATGCCTCAAGGAGAACTCCGACCTCTTCGCATGGAACGCCGCAGAGATGCCCGACCTGGATCCCGAGGTCGCATGCCATCAACTAGCTCTAGATTGGGCAGTCAAGCCCGTAGCACAGCGTAGGCGCAAGCAGTCCCCCGAGAAAGCGGAGGCTGCCGAGCGAGCTGTAAAAGACCTCTTAGAGGCAAATTTTATTTCTGAAGCCTAGTACACAACCTGGCTCTCTAATGTAGTCCTCGTTAAGAAAAATAATGGAAAATGGCGCATGTGTGTTGATTATACTGATCTTAATAGGGCTTGCCCCAAAGATGCTTTCCCTCTCCCTAACATAGATAAGGTCGTTGACAACTCTGCAGGTTTTAGACTCCTGTCCTTCATGGACGCATATAGCGGATATAACCAAATCCCTATGTCGGACACGGACAAGAGACACACGGCGTTCATGACCCCGATCGGCAATTACTATTACAACGTAATGTCGTTCGGACTCAAGAACGCCGGGGCCACATACCAGCGCATGATGAACAAAGTCTTCAAGGGAGAAATATGGGATATGCTCGAGGTATACATGGACGACATGATCATCAAGTCACACGAGGAGGTCAACCACGCTCGACACCTATACAAAGTCTTCGAGCAGGCGCGACAGTGTAAAATGAGGTTTAACCCTGAAAAATGCACGTTCGGTGTCCGGGCAGGAAAATTCTTGGGTTTCTACCTCACCGAAAGGGGTATATGGCCAACCCTGACAAATGTTGGGCGTTCTCGGAATTTCCAAACCGAAAACCAAAAAATCAATCCAATCCCTCAACGGGGTGCTCGCCTCACTCTCCCGTTTCATCGCCAAATCCGCCCAGCATGCACTGCCCTTCTTCAGACTCCTTCGTAAGGAGGCCAGCTTCGAATGGACCGACGAATGCGAACGGGCACTACTCCATTTGAAGAAGGTCCTCTCTAAGCCCCCGGTCCTATCACGACCATTGGAAAGAGAGACCTTATACCTGTATCTGTCCGTGGCAACCAAGGCCGTCAGTGCCGTCCTAATAAGGGAAACTGACGAAGGACAAAAACCCATCTATTTTACGAGCAAAGCGCTCCAGGGCCCCGAACTCAGATACCAACAAATTGAAAAGGTCACCCTGGCTCTCATAAATGCGGCGAGGAGGCTACGCCACTACTTCCTCGCGCACACGGTCAAAGTAAGAATCGACCAGCCAATCAAACAGCTTCTCGGACGACCAGATATGGTCGGCAGAATGCTCAAATGGTCGTTGGAACTCTTCGAATTTGATATACAATATGAGAATAGAAAGGCCTTAAAAGCCTAAGCACTGGCCGACTTTGTCGTGGAAATGACCCACAGCCCGACACCGACGGACGATGCTCATAAATGGACGATCTTCGTCGACGGCGCATCCAGTACGACGGGCAGTGGAGCTGGAATCATCCTCGAGAATGAGGACGGGATCCTGATCGAGGTCTCACTAGCACTGGCCTTCCCGACATCAAACAACCAAGCCGAATATGAGGCTTTCATCGTCGGTCTGAGATTGGCCGAAGACCTAGGAGCAAAGGAAGTAAAAATATCAACAGACTCCCAGCTCGTGGCATCGCAAGTACGGGGAGAGTACCAGACCAAGAACGACAACCTCGTCGAGTACCTAGCCTTGGTCAAAGAAAGACTCGAAAAATTCGAGAAGTGGGAAGTACAGCACGTACCTCGCGAGCACAACACATGGGCCGACATCTTATCAAAGCTAGCTAGCACGAGAAAGAAGGGCGGAAACAAATCTGTAATTCAAGAGATCCTTCCTCGACCTAGTATCGAAAAACCACCTCCTCCACTCGAGGTCAACGTGATCGGGGATACTCACTGTTGGATGACACCCATCTATAATTACCTAACGAAGGGCGAGCTCCCCGCCGACCCAAAAGAGGCAGCCACCACCAAACGTAGGGCATGCTCGTACGTTCTCCTCGAAGGGAAACTTTACTGTAGGGGGTTTTCCATCCCATTACTCAAGCGCGTCGAGGAAGAGAAAGTCCCCGACATACTGGGAGAAATACACCGAGGAATAAACTCCCAACACCCCGACGGACGATCACTCGCACGAAAAGCTCTTCGAGCAGGCTACTACTGGCCGACTATGCAACACGACTCAAAGGAACACGTCAAAAAATGCGACAAGTGCCAACGGCATGCCGACATCCACCCCGCGCCCCCGAACGAACTAAAAACACTCTCTTCTCCATGGCCCTTCGCATGGTGGGGCATGGATATCCTCGGGCTTTCGTGACCGGATCGTACCAGAATAAATACCTCATTGTAGGGGTAGATTATTTTACCAAATGGATCGAAGCAGAGGTGCTGGCTAAAATAACAGCGCAGAACATTCTTCGATTCTTTAAATGAAATATCCTCGCTCGGTTCGGCGTGCCCCAGGTCCTCATCACGGACAACGGAACGCAATTCACAGACGGGGGATTCCAAGACTTCGTGGCGAGCTTAGGTACTAAGCAGTATTTCACACCCGTCGAGAACCCTCAAACCAACGGGCAAGCGGAAACGGCCAACAGGGTAATCCTGCGCGGACTAAAACGCAGGCTCGGTGAGGCGAAGAGGGCGTGGGTCGAGGAGCTACATAGCGTTCTATGGGCTTACCGTACAACACCTCACTCCACAACCGGGGAGACCCCGTTCCGACTAACATACGGCACCGAAGCAGTCATCCCAGTAGAAATAAGAGAACCGACGAGACGTATAGAAGAACCCCTAGACGAAGAAATGAACGACGAGGCACTCAGAGCCGAGCTGGACCTCGTCGACGAGATCCGCTCCAAAGCAGCCCTTCGAGAAATATCCCTCAAGCAAAAAATAGCCTTGCGCCACGACGCGAAGGTCATAAAAAGAGAGTTCCAGGTGGGCAGCCTGGTCCTCAGAAGAAACCAAAAAAAACCAAAGAGAGGGTAAACTGGCCGCCAACTGGGAAGGCCCCTACCGCGTCCGCGACAAGACGAGCAACGGGGCCTACTATTTAGAAAACCTACAAGGCGAAGAACTCGCTTGACCATGGAACGCAGAGAAACTTAGACAATATTACAGCTGAATATGTCACGGGGAGACGTGGGAGGTATGACCACGCTCTTCGTCTCCAAAACAACAGAGAGGAACCGCGCGACCCGGGGACGAACCGACCCCTCCAGCGAACACAACCCTCCCCAACGGTTGAGACCTCGATCGAGTACCAACGTCGAAGTACCAAGACTGGCAGGGCACCCAGCTCGCGATAGGAAAGCCCAAGCCTCGGAGCCGGAGTTCCAAACACCGAACTCGGTTTTCGATCTGAACGGGCACGACGCCCGCTACCTCGTCGGTTCCCTAAACCGAGGAGACTAACATGGTCGAGCATAAAATAGTTCATGAATACAAGAAACAAACCATAATAAAAGAAAAACCGAGCAGGATGAATTATCAAAAACAAAACATTCATTCATTAAAACGATCAAAGCCAAAGATAAGTACGCCCGAAGGCCAAAATACAAACAAAAAGGCACGCAGGCCATACAAAACGGGCACGCAGGCCACACAAATCGGGCACACATGCCATATGAACAAAATAAATTAGAATTCCTAAGACTCCGCCCGGAGTTCCTCCTCAACATTCTCTTCCTCTCCTTCATCCTCCCCCAGCTCTTCTTCAGCTTCAAACGGGCACACAATCTCCCCCTCCTGGACACAGTAATTATAGGCTGACCCCTCCGTCACCAACTCGGGATTTAAAATCCTCAGATGCTCGACGGCGTTGTCAAAACCCTCCTTAAATACAGCCACGAGGTCCTGATTGAGAGAGCGAATGTGCCCCACCAACTTACCCCGGGAGCCGAGAGCGAGCTCTTCGTCAGTCTCATCAGCTAACGGACGGACCTTGTTCTCGAGCGAAGCAAGCTGAGCACGCAATCCAGCATTCTCCTCAGCCACCTTCTGATGCCCAGCTACTTGTTACTCCAAACTGGCCTTGGCCGCCTTCAGTAGATCTCGCTCTTCCTTGACCTCCTCCAACTCTTTCTTCAGCCCCTCCTGAAGCTGGTGTTCCTCCTTATAGTCCGACAAGTCCTTGGACAGTTTGTCCTTTTCAGACCGGACCCGCAGGAGGGCATCTTCCAAAGAGGCAGTGGACACGGAGGTGTCGGTCAGGACCATAGCCGTTTTCATCACCCTGATGACGGCGGCCAAGTCCCTGGCCAATTCCTTGCGCCGGACACCAGCCTCTTGGTTCAGGATAGCCCTTGCCTCGGGCGCTGGCACAACGATGGCATCCTCGGTCTTGAAAAAGGCCCGCTCTACATAACATGGGGGCAGTAAATAACTTCCAGGGCCACCTGGACTGCCGTTCCCCGCTAAGGTCGACCTTGAGAGTGTCCCCTCCGGGCGCTTCCGCTTGTGGAGAGGGGAGGTTGATGGAGGCGGGTTGTCTGGTATATTGATCATATATGCACGAGGAGGGGAGGAGAGCACTGGACTCGCTGTGTTCGAGGTCCCAGCCCCGGAATCTCCAGCTATCTCCCGGGCACGAGGCACGATCTTCTTCTTCTTCTTTGAAGCCCTGTCCGGGGCACCTGCCTGGTTGGCCAGCTTGAGGACCCGATCACGAGCAGTGGGCATAGCACCTACAAAACAAGGACATATACGTCAGCAGGCGAAAACATAAACAAAAAGACATAAGAATAAAAGGAACACACACCCAACAATTCCATGGCTTTCTCCTCGGTTCTACACTCGAGAAAAGCCTTGGTGTTAATAAGACGGGCCTCGCAGATCGGCATCCCGACCTCGTCAACATAAGGCACACCCTTTCGATCCGTCAGACCGCCAGGTTGAAGCTCTGCACGTACTCAACCAGCTTCTTATAAGCGAGCATATCCTCGATACCCAGCATCGAGAACTTAATCCTATAATGGCTGGTGGTGAGATTGAAATGGTCACGCTGCCACCTCAGCGGTATCTTCGTCATCAATTTCTCCTCCCTATCTGCATCCTGTTTGTAGTAATAAAGAGAATGCAGAGCAGCAAGGGTGATCGGTCTCACTACATACCACCGACCCTTGAAATGACGGGAAAAATCTACGTACGTCTTGAACAAGCGTACGGGCTGTTTGAAAGAGACCCAGATGTGACGCCCCCGAAGACCGGACCGTTGGAGATGGAAAACATGGAAGAAGAGAGCCCGGGTACACCCAATACCGAAAAAGAGGCAGACCAACTCAAACGCCCGCATAAAAGCAAGGGCATTGGGGTGTAACTGGGACGGCTCCAGCCGGAGCCACTTGAAGATAGACATCTGGAAGGAATTGAAGGGCAGCCTGATCCCCGCCTCTCGGAAGGAGAACTCGTACATGGCGAACTGCTTCCCCGGGAAACGATGACATATCCGGTCCGCTCTTTGGGAGCATGGCACTGCCAATTTTCAGGATCTTCCCGACTTCTATTTTCCACCACGGCATAAGCATGGGTCGCCTCCTCGACGAAATAAGATTCCTCATCCAAGGGTTCGTCCGCAACCCAAGAGAGGTCATTTTTCCCGGACGACGAGACATGCTCAATACCATCTCGGGCGTTCCCTTCCTCGACAGACAAACGCGTAAGGTCCGTATCTGCGGGCCGCGGCTCGGTTTCTTCTCCTCTCGATCGTAGACGCTCGGTTGCACCTGAAACGCAGACAGAAAGAGTGAATCATTAAACGAAGCGACACCATTAACAGTGAAAAGCGTCAATCCATAAAGAATCTGGAATGACGTCGGGCAACTATACACCTCCCCGACTCTATGGAACGTCCCCGACTCATATGGCGTCCTCGACTTCCACAAAAACGTCATGAACCCTTTGGGGACCTTCGTCCTCGACACTGTTTGGAACATCATGTGCCCGTGGAGAAAAGGACGCTACGATCAGCTCTGCTGGAACATCACGTGCCCGACCATATGCCCGCTACTTTATCCTTGGCGCATGTGCCCGATTGCAATACAAGTCATCACTCCGACTCAGAGACTCGACTTGGGGGGCTCCTGTTCTGGATTGGGCCGCGAGGATGTATAGGGGCACGACCCAATACATGTCGGGCAAGGGCCCATATACTCGAGCAGGAGAACCTCTTGGAGAAATCACCTGCTGATACGACGGGCATACGTTGGAGACGGGCAGAGAGCATGTCTGCCAGCTCATCTGCCACACCACCCAACTGCCCTTTATTATCTCCTGAAAGATAGGGGCATTTGTACCAAGGGGCAGACCTTTTCAGGTCTTCACGCTTCTTACGCGTCCCTTGGCAGCTCCTCCTTGGGCCTAGCCAGATTAAGCCCATTGAGGAGCCTTGGCCCAGCGCTGGGGGCACATTATAAATACCCTTTCTTAGAAAAGGGTCAGGTATTCTCACTCATTCTGAACAAAACCTTACTATTCTGTACCTCTTCTGACTTAAGCATTGGAGTGCTTTGCAGGTACACCCCCTCCCTCACTTCATTCTCTGGCCCGTCCATCAAGTCACTGGAAGGCTCTTCTGATTAGGTGAGATCATATATATATATATATATATATATATATATATATATATATATAGAGAGAGAGAGAGAGAATAAATGAAGAAGATAGACTCAAAGATCAATATTTCCTTTTGCATGTGAAAATATTGTCGAGTTCAAGATTCTTGGAGAGGAAGCTTCAAGGATCAAGCTCAAATCTTTGATTATCATCATTATCTTCACTCTCCTTGGGAAAATTTAATTTTGTGAATGTGGTATTTGGATCGAACTCTAGTGTTTACAAGGACAATTTCATAGTTTGAAAGGAGTTGTGTATGTTATAGTCGAAGTCTGTTCAAGTATATTGTCGAAATATCTTAACTTTGTGTTTACGCTAGCATGTAGAATTGGGCTTTTCTTGTAAGCCCAATTGTTAATTTAACTTGTAACCTGAGTTAGCTTAGTAGTTTATAAATAGACTAGTTCTCTCAAGTTGTTGAGAGAGGTTAATTGTTGGTATTCACTTTGTAAAGTGAATAGTAAAACATATTTAACCAATTCTTATTCTTCTTCTTCCTTCTTATCTCCCATTTGTAAAACCTAATAGGGTTTCTTGTGTTTGTTCAAGAAACTCAATCTTTATCTCATAAATTTGTTATGTTATTTGTAAGTTCTGTAAATTGGCATTAATTTTGTAAAACAAATATAGCAGCAATGTGTATGTACAGGATCTTTGCAAAACACGGAAAATATAAAGCAAGGAATCTTTTTGTGTGCGTCCAAACATGTTGTGTTGAAATGTTTCAACATCTGGAACAACATGTCGAAGAAGATATCAAGACAGTTCATTCGACATCATGAACTGCTGAAGATGGATTGAAGTTTCTGTTTTAGTTTCAATAGAAACAATTTATTTGAAGATTTAAATCAATCCAATGACGCTGATTGTAGAAGATCTTGAAGACTCAAATTTAAATTGAAGAAAAATATTGAAAAATATAGGTTTTTCTATATTTAGAGATATTTTAGGAGTTTTTAGATTTAAAGATCTTTTTGTATATTCGTAAGCAGATTTTTTCTGCATTTTTGTAGCAGCTATTGCTGTGATTGTTTAGGCCCAAATCCAGTTGGGAATAATTTATAAAAGAAACCTTGTAACCTAGTTTAGAACCAACCAACCAAACCGAAAATGTAATATCATTAGGGTTGTGTTCTTGTACAGCCGTAAGCAACAAGGAACCCTATTGTGGTTGTTTATGTGTAAACCTCGAAGTTGCTAAGTAAGAGGTGGATTGTACATAACTGAAGCTGCTAAGCAAGGTAAATGTATTGTAATAGAAGTGTTGCTTCTGTTTCAGGATTGTTGTGTAGGTTTGAAGCCATCAATATCAACAACTGGCTATTGAGCACTATGATACATCACTGAGGTGATTGGAAGTGAAGATGAGTTTCTCATATTTAGGAGTTCCTAAGTAGAAGTTGCACAAGTAGTGATTAAGTGAGAAAATTGTAAATTGTAGGTGTTTGCTGAGAAGTCTTTGAATTGATACTACATAGTGGATTTCCTTCCTGGCTTGGTAGCCCAAAGAGTATATTGATTTGATCAAACTGGGTTAACAATTTTGATGTGTTCTTTATAGCTTTTTTATTTTATATTCCATGCAGTACCTAAACTCAATGTCATATCAGATGTCACAACATCCTGAAGAATGTTTGAATCTGGTATATCAGAATTTCAAATGTGTTGTTGTGTATGCCTTGCCATGTTTATGAGTAACAGATAAGATGTCTCAACATCATATTTAACATCTAAGTCTGTCATACCAGAATTTCATTATTGAAAATATCATTTCATAACAAACTGATGTGGTGCGTGTGGAGGAGAAAATGTCGTCAACAAAGTATGAGATTGAGAAATTCACTGGTGTGAATGATTCCGGTTTGTGGTGCTTGAAGATGCAATCCTTTCTTGTTAAATAGGGTTTATTAGAAGCATTGAAAGGATCAGAGAAGATGGATGATGTCATATCGGAGAATGAGAAGACAACGATGGTCAAAAAATCCCATAGTGACATTGTATTAAGCCTTGGTGATAAGGTTCTTCGCCAGGTTTTAAAGGAGAAAATTTTAGCTAGTGTGTGGACGAAACTTGAAGGTTTGTACATGAAGAAATCATTGGTTAATCGTCTATACCTGAAGCAAGCTTTGTATCCATTCAATATTAGTGAAGACAAAGCCTTGGCTGAGCAGCTGGATATGTTCAAAAGTTTTATTCTTAATCTTGAGAGTTTTGAGGTCAAGATTGATAATGAAGATTAAGCATTGCTACTGTTGTGCTCTTTACCTAAGTCTCATGCTCACTTCAAAGAAAAACTATTGTATGGAAGAGAGTCATTGACATTTGACGAATGTTAATCGTCCTTGTACTTTAAGGACTTGAACAAACGAAATGAGAACATGCCATCTTCTATTGGTGAATTTTTAACTGTTAAGGGGAAATTCTTGAAGAAATATGGTAGTTTTTAAGAAGAAAAAAGGGTAAAGTTCTACATAATTCTTATGGTGGTAATACTCCTACTATTAAGTGTTATCATTACAAGAAGGGTGGTCATACAAGAAAAGTATGCCTTGATTGTCTGAAGAATCATGGTGGAAAGGATAATGGTAATGCAAACATTGTGCAAGATGGTTATGAATCATCTTATTTCCTAAGGGTTTCAAGCAGCGAATCTAGAAAGGAGTGGATTATGGATTCAGGTTGTACTTAGCACATGAATCCAAACAAAGACTTAATTGAGGAATTGTATGATCAAGATGGTGGATCAGTTCTGCTGGGAAACAACAAATCTTACAAAATTGCAGGTATTGGATTTGTGCGATTCAGGATCCATGATGAGTCAATAAGGTTATTGACTGATGTTAGGTATGTACTTGATCTTAAGAGGATTTTGATTTCTCTTGGTAAATTTGACAATAAATGATATGTTTTCAAATGAGAGAAATCATCCTAAGGGTAATGTAAGGGTCAAAGGAAGTCTTGAGAGGCATGAAGAAACAAGGCTTGTATACCACTGAGGTTGAGGTTGTAAGTGGTTCAACAGATGTGGCATTCATAAAACATGTCAAAGACTAAGCTATGGCATAAAAGACTTGGCCATGTCAGTGAAAAAGTCCTGGTCGAATTGTCGAAACAAAATTTGTTGTGTAGTGACAAGGTCGAAAACTAGAGTTTTGTGAACCCTGTGTATTTGGTAAATCATGTAGAATGAAGTTTAACAAAGGTAAACAAAGAACACATTAATCCCTTGATTACATTCATGTTGATCTTTGGGGCCTGCAAGGAATCATTCACACTCAGGTGCAAAGTATTTCTTATCCATAGTTGATGATTATTGTAGAAATTTATAAGTATTCATCCAGAAGACTTAGGATGAAACTTTTGAAAATTTCAAAAGTTGGAAGACTCTGGTTGAAAACCAAATTGGCAGGAAGGTCAAGAGGTTGAAAAACGACAATGGTCTTGAATTTTGCAATGAGGATTTCAATAGTTATTGTGTTATGTATGGTATTGCAAGGCACAAAACTACTTCAGGGACTCCCCAACAAAATGGCTTGGCTGAAAGGTTTAATCGAACCATTCTGGAAAGGGTGAGGTGCATATTGGTAAGTGTGGGATTGAAGAAGGTGTTTTGGGAAAAGCTATTATGAAAGCAACGTACTTGATAAATAGTATCCCTTGACAACCTTGGGAATGGAGACATACATGAAGAAGATTCTCGAAAAGTTTGGTATGTCAAATTCAAAGCATGTTCTAGCATCGATTAATCCTCAATACAAGTTGAGTTCGATTCAAAATCCTAGTACTGAAAGAGCATATATTAATAGCATTCAATATGTTATTATAGTAGGTTCTTTGATGTATGTTATGGTTTGTACGAGGCCAGACATAACATACATAGTGATCCTTGTAAGTAGGTATATGGCCAATCTTGGGAAGGCGCAATGGCCAACATTAAAATGGATTATAAGGTACATCAATGGGTCTCTAGGAAGAGTTCTGATTTATGGTGGAGCCTGTGGTGATGATAGCAATGTCGAAATTGAAGAATTTGTCGACTCTGATTATGCAGGTTGTATGGATTAAAAAAATATATTTATGGATATGTGTTCATTATGTTTGGCACAAAATTCAATTGGAAATCAACTCTTCTGAAGGTTGTTGCTATATTAACCACAGAAGCGGAATATATTGCCTTCACTAAAGTTTTGAAAGAAGTATTGTGACTTGAAGGTTTTGCTAAGGAGCTCAAACTTTAAGTTCGAACTATCTCTGTTAATTGTGATAGTCAAAATGCAATACACTTGTTGAAGAATCCAGCCTATCATGAGCGAACCAAGCACATCAGTGTGAGGTTTCATTTCTTTTGAGAGATAATTCAGCATGGAGGAGTCCAAGTGCTAAAGGTTTCAACTGATCAATTTTTATTTATAGTAACTTTTATTGTTATATTTTATTAAATAGTAATCATGAAAAAGAAAAGATGATTGGTAGTCATGAAAAAATAATGATAAATAATAATCATGAAAAAATAATGTTAAATGGTAATAATTTATCCAATTGTCTTCTACTAAATTAAATTAGTAACATAATGAGTTTGGAAAAAAGTAAAAGGATGGAAAGAATTTTTTTGTCTCGAGCAGGTAATGAGGTATTGATAAAGGTTGTTGCACAAGTGATACCTACGTATATTATGAGTTATTATCGTATCCTGGAAAGTGTTTGCAAGGATATCGAAGCCATATTGTCCAAATTCTGTTGGGGGTCCCAAGGAAAATTCATTGGTTAAGTTGGGAAATATTAGCTCAAAAGAAAGGTGTGGGCGGTTTAGACTTTCGAGGAATTCACGATTTTAACTCCATCCTCCTTGGAAAGCAGTTTTGGCGTCTCATGAGTAGTGATGGCTCTCTTTTAGTGATATTCTTTAAGGGTCGTTATTTTCCGCAATGCAATATTGAGGAAGAGAAAGTGGGTTTCAAATCAAGCTATGCTTGGCGCAACATTATGAGCTCGAAGGAGGTGGTCTTGAGTGGTGCTCGATGGAGAGTTGTTGATGGTAGAATTATCTCTATTGCAAATGATAGATGGATTCCTTCGGTTCCAGGTTTTAAGGTTTCCAAACCTCCTCGTTGTCATACCCCAAATTTGTCCTACCTTTACTATTTTATTTTCGGTTTATTAACCATTATTCAAAAATCCAAAAATATGCATCATTCCATTTTATTTCTGTCTAACAGATATCTCAAAAATCCAAAAATATGCACCATTTTATTTCTCTGTCTAACAAATGTTTCAAAAATCCAAAAAATATATTTTTTCTGTCTGATATTGAAAATCCTAAATATCTAATATTTTATTTTTCTGTCTGATATTAAAAAAAACCAAAATATGCAATGTTTTATTTTTATACCCAATTTCATCTGTATCTCATATCCTTTTATTTAATGTTTTATCCAAAAGAAAATTAATTATCAAAAAGTAAAAAAAATGCATTTGTTATTTTCTAAAAAAAACAATTCCTCTTATCATAAGTGTTGTTTTATTTTTTGGTAAAAAAACTTCTACAAAAAATTCCATTTCATAATCTCCTTTTATTTTATCCATTATATTTTCCATCCATAAAATTAAAAAAAACTACTATTATTATAATCATTTTTATTTTTCATTACCAAAAATATTCCATCATTATTATTATTATAGTTTCATTCTTATTATTATTATTATTATTATTATTATTATTATTATTATTATTATTATTATTATTATAAAACTTATCCAAAAAAAGAGAGAAAGAAAAAGAGAAAAGTTGAAAATTATCAAATATACACAAGGCTATGGAATATATATTTATTGGTGCAGTTTCACTAATGGATGTATACCTGCCCCAGTGGATGGACTTGTGTTTGTGTTAGTATAAGGACTGTGGTTTAATTCTTGCCTCCTTCCTTTTTCTTGATGGTCCAATTTTATTTTATTTGTATGCTTTCCTTTTGCTCTTCACATTTTTTTAGTACTATTAACACTTGTTCTTATTATTAGCATCATTATTATTTTTATTATTATTATCATTGTTATTATTTCTATTATATTTTTCCTATTATTAAACCATTTTCCACTCTTCCTTTATTATTATCATTGTTTTCTATTATTCACCTTTTTCATCCATACTTTCTAAAGTTTTTAAAACTTATTATCTAAAAAACATAAAAATTTGTTACTTTTGCTATTGTTATTATTATCTTTTATTGTTATTATTATTTTATTTCTACTATTATTATCTAATATTATTTTTAATGAATTGTTATTATTATCATTATTATTACTAGTATTGTTGTTATGTTTGTTTTCACCACAATTCCACCAAAATTCTACACATGGGCAAGATACCACACAATAGTACAGATTTAACAAAATCAATACAAGCTTTTCATTACACACCAATTTCATAACATAATTTTTTTTACAGCTTGTATACCAAATTCACAGCTCACAAAATCTAGATATTCTTATCCAAGATCTTCATAACAATTTTCCAAATTGCCCTCACTTTTTTCTGCTATAAAAACCAGCTCTTAATTCATCAATAACAAGCTTGAAAATCAGAAAATTTTGCACACAAAAAATGCAGCCCCAAGCTTGAAACACCATTAAAAAAAACCCTACAAAAACAAGCAATAATCAAGCTTCGCAATCTTCAAAATTACCCCCAAAAAATATTGTTTACATTTAACCGAGCAATTTCAAGTTTCTGCAACTTTACAACGCACCCATACAACCGTCACCTTCAATAAACCTTATTTTTTTCATCACTGTAAAAAAACCTTCACGTTAACCACCAAACCGAGAGACTCGCAAAACGATTCGAAACCAGAAGCGAAAATCCGGACAAACCGTGCAAAACCCAAAAACTCATGCAACCAAACTCACGCTCAAACACACCAAACGCCGGCCCTAAACCACCATTAAACCACCTTCGCAGATCCGAAAACCTTCAAAACTCGAAACCGTAAACGCCATAAACCAAATCTGAAACTCAACCCCCGCCGTGAAACCGCCTTTCGCAACACCACTACCACCGTAACCCAAATCACGAGCCGCCGTTACAACTGAGAAACCGTGAGCATCCGTCGTGAAAACAACTTTTCCGAATCCAAACCGCGGCGAACCTGACTGAGTGAGGAACTGAGAAACCGATGTGAACTTTTGAAAGGGTGGGTTTCCTTTATCGCGTTTAACAAAGTGACGTTGTGTGTGGGTGTGGTTTATTTTAATTTGAAATCTGATTTCTTTCTTTTTTTGGTTACTTATTTTCAATTAAAACCTATTTCGATAATGTGGGCTTAAAAAGATTGGGTTCATTCTACATGATTAAATAATGAGTTTTCTTTTAAACCCATCGATTTGCCTTTACACATACTGAGATTCACGTTGCACTCGCCTTGTTTATTTCTCATGTTTAGTTTTTTTTTTAGGTTTTTTTTTTAATGTTTTTTTCTACTTAGCTTCGATTGCTTGCTTTTTAGACTTTTAGTGGCATTTTTTTTGTTTCTAAATCATTTAAGATGTCCATGATTGAATTCATATTAACACACTGACCGAACCAACACATGCCCTCCTTTATTTTTTCCATTTTTCTTATTTACTTATTATATTCTTCTTTTAATAGTTTTTTATTTATTTATTCTTGATTTCCTTTTAAATACTTGTTTCTTAAGATATTATTTATTTCATTTTCATCATTTGAGAAATATCACTTTAAATAATAAGAATAATAATAAGTTTTGAAACATTTTAGTTTCTTCTTGATTTTATTTCGGGCCGATGATATAACAAACGGTCGAATTTATTCGATTTCTTTAAATCGTTAAAACTTGATTAATATGAGGCCAAAGTAGTTAGATTTATTTTTATTTAACATTTATTTTCTATTTCGTCCATTTAATTTAGTTTAATTTATTTATTGTATTATTTCGATTATTCGCCATTTTATTCAATTTAATTTGTTTATTTTTATCCATTATTCTATTCCAATTTAATTATTGCAATTTAATTTAGTCAATTTATTTAATTTATTTATCGCATTCTAATGAAAGCGGTCGACTCCTCATAGAACGATTTCAACTTTAAATCGGCTCTAAGGAAGTAAACAAACTATATTTTGACGCCTCTGATTTCCAAAAGGTCCAACGCCTCCGAATAGTTGCTTTTAATTTATTTTTGCATTTCATCATTTTAATTTATTCGCAAACCATGTAAGTCGAGTGCACCGTGCCTCGCCATCAAACCATTTCCAAACTCGAATACTTCAAATATTTTCATAATTAAATAACGGAAAAACTGAATTCTGGAGTCTAGCATTCCTCGAATTCTTGAATGAACGCTCCTGAGGCTCGCCCCACGGGATGTGGTTCATTCGACCTTCCGTAATTAAAACGCTTAATCCACACATCAAATAACGAAAGAACTAAATTCTGGAGTCTAGCATTCCTCGAATTCTTGAATGAACGCTCCTGAGGCTCGCCCCACGGGACGTGGTTCATTCGTCATTTCGTTCCTAAAACACTAATTAAATCAAACATTTTTTCAAACGAACATTGTTTAAATCCTTTCTATCTCGCAAACAAGTTAGCGCTTCCGCCTCCTATCGCGAGCAGACAAGCCAACGCTTAGCATTTAGAATACGATTTAAATAATCGTTTATTAAAACCAACCGACCAACCTTAGTAGCACAAACTACGAAGCTCTGACTTTCCCATTGCACAAGGGAATACGTAGGCACACGGATCTTACTCCTTGTCGAGCACCCTAGGAACAAAATAACCCATTTCCCATATTAACTTTATATTAGAATCGTTCACATTTATTTTATTATTCGAAGAAAATAGAAAGCTTAAGTCAATATTAAATCGCAAGTTAAACTAAGAGGTTCCCGTTGAGTACAACGGACGTAAGGGGTGCTAATACCTTCCCCTTACGAAATCGACTCCCGAACCTAGAATTCGGTTTCAAAGACCATGTTCTATCCGTTTTTCAAATGGTTTCTCGATATTTTCCTTTTCCTTAATTGGAATAAAATAAGTTCGGTGGCGACTCTGTTGTTTAATTTTTATCGTGAGGTCGTATTTTTGGAGGTGCGACAGCTGTCAACTCTGCTGGGGAAATCAGAGAGTAAGCCTAACTTAGTTTACTTTGCGATCAATGTTTACTTTGCTTATCTGTTTTCTCCATGCTTTTTATTTATGCATGTTTATTCGCTCTTCTTATTATGATCATTGTCATACTTGCTTGTTGGATCTTGGGATGACACCTGAGTTTTTGAAAAAGAAGAGGAAACACCTAGTTTAGAATTAGAAGTTATTAGTGTTAGTCTCCAAGGACTCACTCCTTGCAACCCTAGCATGAAAGCTCCCCCCAAAGAGTATACCTATTCACAGATCTCGTCATAACACAACTAGCTTGTCGCTTGACTTGATTCATGAAAGGGTTGTGACTCTGGGACCACTTTTAGAACCGGTTTCAATGTTGGTAGTTGCGTAGTGTTAGTCTCCGAGGGCCCGCTCCTCATACGGCTAACATGAGAACTCCACTCAAGGTAGATCTTATCGTTATTATTGTTATAATACAGCTAGCCTGTGGCAGGACGTTAGTACGATTAGCATCCGTGACCTTGAGTATCTTATCCATAACCGTAGAAACTATCCTATGAGTGGTTTTACGGGTAAAGAACTTAGAACAATCCTATAAGAGTCTACCTGCTAAGGTTACTTTTATCAAGAGATACCGGTTATTTACTCGTTACTATGGTTCACCTCAGAGCAGATTATACTCGTGATCCTGGATCTTGCATTGCATCCATGCGCATATTAATTTCATTTGCATTTATTGTTCACATTGCATTTCATTCCAAAGTCGTAAACTCATTGCATGTTCCTTCATCTTCAGTAAATCAAGCTGGTTTCCCGACGCCCGTATCATTCTCGACGTCCGTACCTAACTCGAGCCAACACTAGAAGACTGATGGACATGATTCAAGATGAACAAGCTGCTATGAGGGAAGATATTGACTCGGTCAAAAGCAAGATCGACCAGATTTTTGAGACTTTACAAACTTTGGCCAGAATGGAAGAACGTCGTGAAGCTTCTGCCACAAGGAACAATGTTCTTGTGCAAGGATCTACCTCGCACACAACACACTCAATTCCAGTTCCAAATCCTTTGGTCTATGGTTTGCCTCCAGGATTCACTCTTGCTATTGAAGAAGTCACTTCTCAACCAATATTAATCTCTGGTGTCACTGTTGGTGCTATTCCTCAAGCTCAACCTGCCGTTACTCAAGTTCACATTCCTCATGCTGAAGAGGATCAACAAGTTGAGTACGAGATGCATACTGCTATTCCAATCACCAACCCCCATGTTGTCCAAGAATCTGAAGCTATGAAGATGTGTCACGAGTTAGCTGAAAAACTCCGAATCATGGAAGGACACAACTCAACTTCTCTGAGTGTCTCTGACATGTGCTTAGTTTCAGATGTTGTGATCCTTGCTAAGTTCAAACTGCCAGAATTCGAAAAATACAAAGGCCTTAGTTGTCCTGAGCTCCATTTGAGAATGTACTGCAGAAAAATGGCCACTCATGCCAAAGACGACAGACTCATTATCCATTGCTTCCAAGACAGCCTGTCTGGAACATCTCTAGAATGGTACATGCAGCTTGAACTCTACAATGTTCGTACTTGGCTTGATCTATCTGATGCATTCAAAAAGCAATAAAAGTACAACACTGACTTAGCTCCGAATTGCACTCAACTTCAGAGTATGACTCAAAAGGAGAACGAATCCTTTAAGGAGTACGCCCAACACTGGAGGGAGTTAGCTGCCAGAGTGCATCCACCTTTGGTTGACCGTGAACTGATTGATATCTTCATGGGTACTTTGCAAGGGCAATACTACGAAAAGCTGATCAGTAGCGTGTCTTCTGGATTCTCAGACATGGTGATTGTTGGAGAAAGAATCGAAGAAGGTCTGAAAAGTGGAAAAATTCAAGGAGGTTCTAGCAGCCAAGCCAGTGTCAATAAGCCTTTCAATGGGTACAAAAAGGGCGAAACAAATTCCATTTCTACTGCAAGTGGGAAACTTCAACAGAGTGCGCCTACTTCAATCCCCTACTATCAGTACCCGTATGTTGCTGCTGCACAATAAGCTCCTATGCCATATCAACCAGTTCCTCCAATGCCTTATCAGCCAGCTATCCAAGCTCCATTTCCACCTCAGATGCTTTATCAACCACGTCCTTATCCTCTAGTTGCAGCTGTGCAATATGCACCTGGACCATACCAGCAACCGACTTATCCACAACAGCCTGGTCAACAACAGCAACGCGCTCCTCAACAGCACCCACCGTATCAGCAAAGAAGGCCTGAAAGAAACTTTGATCCACTACCTATGTCGTATGAAGAAATTTTTAATGGGTTGATGGCGAAGGGAACTCTTGTTTTGAAAGACCTGCCACCTCAAACTGGTACCTCCCGAGACTATGATGCCAATGCTCATTGTGAGTTTCACAAAGGTGTTCCTGGTCATACGATCGAGAACTGCAAATCGTTCAAGCACAAGGTTCAAGACCTGATCTACTATAAGGATCTCACCTTCACTCAGAAGAATCCAAATGTTTAGGTCAATCCATTGCCGCCACATGGGGCTAGTAAGTGAAAGCTTTTGAAGGGGTTGTTGAAGATCGAGCTGAGTGGTCTCTGTAAACACCCCAAATTTGCCCTCACTAATATCACATCATGGCTTATGGTCTTTCATGTTTGCATTAGCATAAGCATTACATCTCATATTTCATATTTATTTCATCTGCATAGTTCAAGTTCATTTGCATCTAGGGTTTGTGATCTGAGCAATCCAAGGGTCCATTTGAGCCACTCCAAAAGCCTCCAAGAATTCCAAGAGGTTCCATGTGTGTTCTATCATCATATTATATCCCTCAAAGTTCAAGGAAGTCAAGAAATCACAAGAACTGGAAAGCATGGAAGCAGAGCTAGGGTTTTCACTGCACAGATGACCAAAATTAGGGTTTTGGTTTCAGAGGCCTTAACTCCAAATTTTTGGGTCATTCTTGTTTCTAATGTTCTTAAGATGTTATAAGGATCATGTGTACCAAGTTTGATGAAGAAATTCATTATGGAAGTCATTTGTTCACTGGGTAACTTCTTGAGCAAGTCAGAG
Source organism: Lathyrus aphaca (assembly GCA_963966055.1). Lineage (NCBI taxonomy): Eukaryota > Viridiplantae > Streptophyta > Magnoliopsida > Fabales > Fabaceae > Lathyrus > Lathyrus aphaca. The sequence continues at coordinate 684,803,441 of OZ014519.1, read as the reverse complement.
CAAAATCAGGGCATTTGAGGCCCCCAACAATGGAACCAAAGGGGTATTTTCATCAAATTGAAGTTATTTGATCTATATTTGATCATTGAAGTGCTTGTAAGTTCACAAAATTGAAGAAATTTGAGCTAAACCAAAAGTTGCCAAAAATGGAAATGACTTGTAATGGAAACTTTCCATTTTGGTAAAGTTCTTCAACCTCCTCTTTCTCATCCAAAAATGCTTCAAATGAAAAATTCTTGGTCATGAAATTTGTAGATTAGGTCTTTCCCTTTTCAAAAAGTACAAGAACATGTTCTAATTCATTATGGAACTCAAGTTATGATCTTTCAAATTTGGCAAAAATCCTATAATTTTCAAGAATGCACCAAAGAGGATTTTTTGCAAAATCACTTGCCAAGCCATTTAATGACCTCTAATGCATCTCTAAACATCATACCATCATAATAAAACTCATTTTGATCAGAATTGGCCCAAGAATCATACACTTTCATGCCTTGAACTTCAAGAATTTCCTAAAGGGCCAAAGTTTCTCAAATTTGCAAAATGATACAAAACTTCCCATTCACTTGCATCAACACACAAAATATGTTTCTATAGCTTCCCTTGATCTCTGCTGAGCCAAGCCATGCCCAAATCCAGGCCTGCCATGTGCCCATACCTCAAGTACAACCAACCTTGACTTTTTGCAAATCACCCCATACCAATCAACAAAGCCCACACCAACTATTCTGACCTATCACAACTTCACATACATGCCTCAAGGGATTCATTTTCATACACACACAAGCCTGCAAGCTCTCACACATTCAGATTGCAAAAAAATCCCTCTCCAACTTCATCTCTTCGAAATTCATAAACCAGCCATCAAAACCTCAAGTAAACTTCACCAATCATCTCCATACACTCTCCAAATCATTTCCCATCCATTAAACAAGCTTGAAACCTCAAGAATCTAAAACATGATTTCCCTCACCTCTGAACTGAAACCTCAAAAATAGTTCACATAAAATCCTTTCAAGCATTCCAGAAGCATAAGAGGATCAAGGGGAGTAGAAAAGCATCAAAGAAGTGATCAGAAAGCTCCAGTTTCGAAAGCTCCAGCTCAAGTATCATCAAGAACTTTTTTTCCAGAACTTGTTTTTTAAGTTACTAATTGATTCTATGGGATATGCTGATCATCATGATGTCTTTATTTTTGAAAATGGTTAAGAAATGAGGATTTCATGAGCTTCTGAAAGTTTTGACCTAAAAATGTTCTTCTTCGATTCTTCATTTTGATGCATGAGAAATTGTTTTTGTTGCTGGATTTGTGTTCTATGATGTTAGAGGATTGATTATGGAGCTTTAGGGGTCTTAGGGATGCGTTTTAAGTGTTTCAGGTGAGGGGGATGGCCGGAGAAGACGACCGGAGCTTATCTCCGGTCGCCTGAGTTTAATTAGGGCAAACCCTGTTTATAGCAACTTTGAATTCTGACCCTAGGATCATGCTTCCCGCGCGTGTTTGGACGGATGAGATTGGTCATTAAACTTTAATTAGGACTAATTAAATTAATTAATTGAAATTAGGTCAGAAGCAATCCCAACCCATGGTCTGCGCGCCAGTCAACCCCTTTCCCTCAACTTTGAATCTGGTCCATCAGATCTTCATACTTTCCATTCAATTTCAATTTTATTTCATTTTTATTCATTTATCTTGCATAATTATTTTAAAATACTTAGAAAAATCCCAAAAATATTTCCTTTTGCATTTTTATTCCAAATATTTTTCTTAACCAGAAAATGATTTTTATTTTATTTTTTGCATAAAAATAGTATTTTTATAACATTTAAATGTTATTTTTAATTAATTAAAGTCTTTTAATTAATTAAAAATACATTTAAGTTTCTAAAAATCACCAAAACAATCATGAATCATCCTTTGGAATTTAGAAACATTTCCAAACTCTTCACACAAATTTCTTTTTAGGTTTGATCATAACTTGAGAATTTTATTTGAATTAAGGGTCATTTAAATCCCATTTTTGAACCCTAACTTGAAAAAATCTTTTCTGCCTAACCAAGAACAGTTTGAAGATGATTCTTTTTGCATTGTTTTGTGCATATCATTTAGTATCTAGGATATTTTTGGCATGAATTTATCTTTCATTTTAAATTTGTTTAGCATTTTACATTGAAGATCACCCAAAAAACCCTAGAAACTTAGGAAATTCATAACTCCTTCTAGGTTTAGCTTCTGACCTCCCCCTTTGGATGGTAACCTAGTATAAGTTTAGGGTTCCTTTGAGTGCAATTTCAATTTTTTATCATGTCATTTGCTTCTGTTTTGGTCATATGCATCTCATGTTGCCTTAAAACACTAATTTTGCATCTTCACTTGCATTCATCTTGCATATGCATCCATACATGAACTTGCCATGAAATTTCTTGCATTCATATGTCATCTTAGACATCTTAGGACATGTTAGAATCATGCTTGATCATTTATTCATTCATTTACCATGATTTGCATTCATTTCCTTTCATTAACTTTCATGAACTTTCAAACTTCAAAACATGCTTCATTTGCATTCATTCTCTTGTATGATCATTCATATACACTTTGTATGCCTTTGAATTATGTCATAGAATCATTTGCATCATGTGTATGCTTCTGGTTTTGGTCTTTGGCTTTGCATATGCTTCATTCCATTTCTTTTTTTTCCTTATGCCTCTTGTGCTAACATTTTCAGGTGGTAAGTTAATTTGAGAAGTGGATTTGCCTTCACTTCTCATTTCTCTTCATCTTTTTCATTTGCATCTTTGCTTCATTTTTGATTGTCTTTGAGTGGGCTTACTCACTTGTGTTCATCTCTCACCTTCTTTCTTTAAGTTACTTATCTTCTTCAATGAAGTAAGTAACTTATTTCTTCTGCTTCTTCCTCCTCCCATCTGCTTCTTCCATTGGTGGCTTCCTTTAAGATCTTTCTCAAGCCTTATAAACCATAGGAACATCCAAGAATGATAATAATTATGGTTGTGATTAGTTTCCCCCTTAGTTTTACCTTTGAGTCTTCTTTGTGTCTCTCCTCCCACCTCATCATTAGAGACTAAACCTTTAAGGTTTTAGGACGTTGGAATTAGGGTTATGCCTGCATCCTTATCTTAGGATGGAGTGTATAACTTTAATCCTAAGTGTTAAACCCTTAATTTGTTTAAACCTCTTAATCAATCCATCTAATAATCACTAAGACATTAACTTGTAACTTGGGCCTTACATTAGGGTTCTAATTCTTCCTTTATGGTTAAGAAGGACTAACCCTGGTGTTTAATGGACAAAACCCCCTCAAGTTGTCTTACAAATCATAAAATTCACTTCTCAATCTCACCTCTAATCAAAATCCACTTAATAAAGGTTTGTTATATAATGACTTTAATCCCTAATCATGGATTAAGTTGAGGTATCTTCCTCAGCTTAAGTGTGCTCATCTATTATCCTTCTATTAGGATGGTGTAATGAGTTCACTAATCCTTGATTATGGCTTAAACTCATTACTTAACACTAAACAAAAACCCAAAAACATCTAAATAATCACAAGTAGGTTAATGATATTAATCCTACATCATCATGGCAACTAAGTTGAGATGTTTATCTCATACTTAAAGTATTCTCATTATCCCTAATCAAGGGAGGATATAATGAGTTTACAAGCCCCTTTGATTTGGGCTTAAGCTCATTAATTTATGACAAACTCCAAAAACAATAAAAGACTGAAAACACAAAAACAAATAATAATCATCTCCTTCGAGATTCTTTTCTCATCACACTCACTCATAAGCGAGAACTTGCTTCTTCCGTCTAATGCAAGACAGTTAGCACTCGAGCCAGACGAGTCATACACTTGAGCATAGACAAGTAAGAAGTTCACATTCAAATCATCCAATCTCTTTGAGTCGAACTACGGTGTTCTGACTTCCTCATTGCACGAGAGGATACGTAGGCATAACTTAACTGTTATCGAACAAAAGTCTCTGTGTCTCCCCCCCCCCCTTTCAGCATTCTTTTCAAAAGCCTCAGCTCCTGAGCATTCACCATTTTGCACTGACACTTGTATTTTTCTTTTCTAGCTTTTGTACACAGATAGCACATACACTACCCCTTTAAACACAAACTTTTAAGCGTGGATCCCGTCGAGTACGACGGACAATCTGGGTGCTAATACCTTCTCAGGTTGTAACTAACCCCCTTTCTCAGTTTCTCTGGTTCGCGACCGTCTTATCCATCTTTTCTTAGGTTTATGCAGCATTACCTTTCCTTCGGGAGAAAATGCCTAGCTGGCGACTCTATTCACTTCACTCTTCATTTCTCCTTTCGCCGACCGTTCGCGTCTGTACCCTATCTGACCAGATGTCTTTTCGGAGGAGTGATGCGTGTTTTTTCTGAAGTGTACGAACACGTCAGAGTAATATAAAAGATTATCGAATCCACAGAGACCAAGTGTCAATCTATCGTACCTGTTGTTATGGTGTGTATCTAAGGCAACTGAATATAATGGTTTTAAGAAGTGCGCAATGGTAAATAAAATAATAATTTTAAACAATTAATAAAGACAGGCTCGAATGTAATTCACGTAATCAATAGATATTCCGGTACTTGTTAATAGAACTACTTATGGGCAATGTTTTCTACTTTGAAAAGAACTAATTTAACAGGAAATGTCGCTTTCGCGTATTCAGAACCGAGTTGTACTCTCTAATCAACCCCTCCTATTGTCACGGATAAAAAGGTGCGTACTGCGTTAGAGTAGTAAACCTATTTTTAAGAAATATAGTATCTTAACTAAGTTGAAAAGTACTTTAACCTGGATTTCTTAGCAAAAAGAGGTTCTCACGAACCAGACTCTAAACTTCTTAACGCGTCCGAAAATCATTTAAAAATCTCTTTTCTTTTTAATCTAAAAACTCCTAATGAACTAGACAAAGCGTTTTTGGCTGTTTTTGAAATATTTAGAAACAATTAAACTTATATTGAAAGTTAAAATAGTCCTTAAGTGTTTCTACGAACAATTGTACGGATTACTGGTTCAATTACGATCCTTACATTCTAACCTTTATGGATTTAGTTAGACATAGTAAAGTAAAATTTATTTTTATAATTTTTCATAAAAGTAATTAGTGCGAGTGCGGAAAGTAAATAAAAGTAGTGCGAGTGCGGATAATAAAGAAAGTAAAGCGAGTGCAGAAAATAAACGAAAGTAAAGCGAGTGCGGGAAATAAATAAAATAAAGTGCGAGTGCGGATAATAAATAAAGTAAAGCAATGCGGAAAGATAAAATACGAACTGGAATTAAAATAGCGGCATGATTAACTTCCTCCCAGAGTGCTCCAAAACTCGATCACATAGACGTATACAAACTCGATCACTCGATTGTAGTAACACCCCGATGTGAAATGATAACTACTTTAAAACTGATATATGCCTAAGAGATTCTAAGTTTGGATGAAGAAAACGAAATTCTAAAGTTCTATTTATCGGCAAATCTTAAATGGGAAATGACCAGGATGCCCCCTCCACTAAAAAGTGGAGGGAACCACTTTTGCCTTGTGGCGCCCGCCACAAGGCCATGGCGCCCGCCATGAGTGCAAATTTATGAAGAAAGTGGGGATCGTGGGTCTCGGCAGTTGTGGAGTGGTTTTAAGACGTGGCCACATCATGGCAGACCCCATGGCGCAGCCATGGCGGATGCCGTAAGTGTAAAAAGCTGAATTTCTTGGTTTTCATCTGTTTCCACTCCTTTTTCGCTCCTCTTCTCGATTTAAGCCCCGATTACATAGAAAACTTGAAAAAAAAGAAAAAAAAGAAATAACATAACAAAATAACAATAAAAGCTAAGAATGCATGCGAAATCGGAGTCAGAAATACGGTGAAATTTAGTGTTATCGAATCCTCCCACACTTAGACCTTTGCTTGTCCTCAAGTAAACATTAAAGCTCAAAAATGAAGAAAACTGGTGTCAACACGTGATTTGGGCTAAAGGGCTTCTAAGTTCAAGTCAGGATGCAGTGACAGGTACTAACTAAGTGAACCAAGGGTACCATAATAACACAGACACAAACTTCAATCCTATATTAACCACCCCATGTCATCCCACAATACCTAGGCCTATCTTCTCATCTCTTTTTGGGTCCTTTTTCATTCAGGCGCAATCACATTAAGCCCGTTATCCGTACATGCTTCATAGTAGAGTGACCAGTTAGTGATTCTGATCCATAACATAAGGTTTCTGGCACATAAGCATGTGTAAACCCGTTTTATTTGACCTAAATGTAGCTGCGGGGGATCAGATCATAATTCGCCCTACCAAGTTCAGTGCCAGATACCTCTGAACCAACTAACAATAGGTGACTGCAATTTTTTTCTTTTTGTGGCAACAAATTTTTCTTCTCTTTTTTCGGTTTAAATGACTTTGTGAGGGTCACCTATCCCAGAGCTTGCCTTTTTTCTTTTTTATTAGCACTGGATCATTCACTTATGTTCATCGGCCCCCTACGTAGAGCATGCTTAGGCTGGAGTTGACTGCTAGAATAAACTACTTAGGACAATTTTTTGAATGATAATAAAGGCCATGGTGTGCGGGGTTTAGGAGTGATTCCTAAATTCAAGAGGTCTATGGTGCTACAATGGTACTGATGTTTCAAAAAGTTGACCTAAGTCACCACATCCTAATCCAAAACCTGTCTCAAAGCCCAAAAAACATGTGAAACAACATTGTTTTCTTTTAAAAAAATTTTTTGTAAGGCTAAAGAAATGGGAAAAAATGAGGATGTACACTATACTGGTGACTTGTCAGACTCATGCATTATCTAAGAAAAGTTAAACTAGATAACATACTAGAAAGGGAAATAACAGAAAGCAAATAAATAACTAGAAAGGGAAATGACAGAAAGCAATGAAATCCCCTCCCACACTTAAATCGAACATTGTCCCCAATGTTTCGAAATAAGATAATGAGGGTAACCTGGAAAACTACTGCGGAGGAGCACTGGTGCCCTCGCCGTCCTGCTGTGATGGTCTGGAACGACGGGATCTACTGCGATGCTGGTCCCTCCGGTCAAGTCGTGCCGATAAGGCAACCTAGGCACCCCGGACCTCTCGAAGGTTACCTAGGATGGAACCCTGAGTGGCCTCCATAAGCTGGTAGTGTCGGAGGTTGACTTCTTGCTGACGGGCTTGCTCTGATTTGATGTCGGTCAAGGTACAGAAAACGTTACTGTAGGCACGATCCGACACTGATCGCGATTGTTGCATGAAGCTCATGTTGTCCGTCAGTTGTTGTGAAATAATAGAGAGTAGGCTGTCTCGCCTTTCCTCTCTAGCCGTCATATCACGCCACATCTCCTCAGTGACATAGAATCCAGGAGCAGCACCTGCAACAGGGTTAGAGGAATATGGTGTGGTGTGTGACTGTGAAAGACGATGGGGGGACATGTGAGGTACGGGAGATCGTTCTCTCCGATCATATTCTTCATCAGTGTCATGTGCCTCCCCATCAGGAATATTAGGAGGAAGTGGACCCAAAACAGGTGGAGGATTCAGATCATAGGTCCAGTTCCTTTTATTACGTACATCAGTACGTCTACTGCAAGGTAAAGCAACAGATGAGATAGCTACCCCATGAACCATCAACTCATAACCACCTGCTCTCCTCGTTCGGCACAATTTCATATCTTTTAGAAATTTTAAATTAATTGTGCGAGGAGGTAGTGGTTCAAGTGTAGCTATCTCATTGTTCAGGTCAAGAGCCCGAGCAATAGACGTAACAAGTCCTCCAAAAACAATCGGTCATGTTTTGTTAGTAGTTAAAGCCATGTGTGCAAGCATAAACGGGACCAGATTGATATGGGTATTAGTGAGGCATCCTTGCAAAAATAGGAGCTCTTTAGCGTTTACCTTATTTGGACTCTCCCGGCCAAAAGTAGTACATGCTAAAAGATATCTGAAAACTCTTATGGTCGGGTTATGGATGGTCGACGCAAGTATTCCTTCAAAAGAATTTATTGAAGTACTTGACAGCCTCTACCAGAAGGATAATACCTCGTCCGACCATTCCGCATCCAAAGGTGCCTCACATATAGCACCTTCCCTATGAGGGATTCCTAACAAGGCTGTTAGTTCGTCAGTATTGTATTCGTATTCAATTCCAAACAGTCTAAAATTAACAGTACCGACTGTGCTAGCAGTGTTAGGACTGACAGTGTATATCAATGAACTTAAAAACTCAATTGTCAACCTCTCATAGGTGTAAACACCCCAAATTAGCCCTCACCCATTCACACCATGGCTTGTGATCTTCTCATATGTATAGATCTAATCATAGCATCTCATACCACATTTTGAGTCATTGCATTGGTTCAAAGTCATCTGCATCTAGGATTTGTGATCTGAGCAATTCAAGAGCTTCTTAAGCCACTCCAAAGGTCATCAATCACTTCAAAGGGGTCCATGTATGTTCAAGCATCATATTATATCCTCTCAAAGTCAAGAATGTCAAAAAATCACAAGAATTGAGAATGGCATGGAAGCAGAGCCAGGTTTGACTGCACAGATGACCTAGAATTAGGGTTTTGGTTTCAGAGGCCATAACTCCAAATTTTTTGGTCATTCTTGTTTCCATTGGTCTCTATATGGTATAGGGAGCATGCATATCAATTTTCATGAAGAAATTCCATGGGGAAGTCGTCTGATCAAGAGTTGACTTTCTGAGCAAGTCAGTGTAAAATCAGGGCATCTGAGGCCCCCAATGACCCAACCAAAGGGTGTTCTTCATCATTTTGATTGTGTATTATCTTTATTTGATCATAGAAGATATTGGAAGTTCACAAAATTGAAGAATTTCAAGTCATTTGCAAAGTTGACTTTTTGGGAAAGTTGACTTATATTGAAAATTGCCATTTTGGGAAACTTTTTCAACCCTTGCTTTTTGATTCAAAAATGCTTCAAATGGAAAAACTTTGGTCATGAAAGTTGTAGAATGGATCATTCCCTTTTCAAAAAGTACATAAACTTGACCTAATTCATTTTTGATCAAAAGTTATGGCTTGTCAAAGTTGGCAAAAATCACAAAATTTGAAGTTTTCTACCAAAGAGGCAAAGTTGCAAATTCACTTGCCAAGGCAAATTGAGCTATCAAATAAACTTCTAATCTTAATACAAGCATGTACCAAGACCTAAAAATCAGAATGGGCCAAGGGATCATTCATTTTCATGACTTATGGATCAAGAATTCTCAAAAGAAACAAAAGTGAAGCAAGTTGCAAAAACTCACTCAAGTTTGAATCCACTTGCTTGCCGACTTCATAATCAATCCTAGGGCTCTCCACACTTCTTGCTGCGCAGGACACCCCATTTGTCCTTGGCTAGCTAGCAACCCATACCTCTCTTACACAAATTTGACATTTTGGCAACTTGAGCCATACCAATCACAGCAGTACACATCAACTCATCTGACCAATCCCATTTGTTTATACAAACCAAAAGCAAGACATTTCACACACAACACAAGCCTGAAAGCACCAAGAACACAGCTCTCTCATTTTCCACCCCATTTGCAAAAGCATTCGAAACACTTTCCTCAAGCTGCAAACACACAAATAAACTTCACAAACAAACTCAGCATACTTCACTGATCAAAAAACACCCATCACCATAGCCTGAAACTCCCTGAATCAAAAACACGATCACCACCCCCCTTGAACAGAACTTCTGTAATCTTCCAAACCAGCCATCACAAACTTCTTCCAAGTATCAGGACCTCATCAGGAGCTCAAGAGGAGTGGTTTGCACAAAGAAAGGAGGTCAGAAAGTTGCAAACTGAGAAAGCTCAAGCTCAGGTACCTCAAGAACTTTTTTCCAGAAATGAGTTTTTAAGTTCTTAAAATGTCCCTCATGCTTTGCTGATCACTCTGATGTTTTTACTTTTTGAAATGGTTGAGAAATAAGCATGTATGATTGCTCTGAAACTTTTCTGCCCTAGAAATGTCTTGCTTCGATTTGCCTGATTAATGCATAAAAAATGGTTTTTGTTTGGGGGTTTTGATTTAGTTTCGAGTGGAGTTTGATTCTGGGCATTTAGTTTTCATTTTCATGGAGTTTTGAGGATTTTAGCAACTTTCAGGTGAGGGTCTCGCCGGAGAAGACGACCGGAAGTCTTCTCTGGCCACCTGAAAGTGTTTAGGGTTTAATCAGGGTCATTAATGAAGTTTGAATGTGGTGCTTTGATCTGTCTGACTTAGTCAATTCCCGCGCGTGTTCAAGGGTCCAGATTCTCCACTTAGCCCTAATCTCACTTAATTAAATTAATTAATCCATTTTAGCCAGTTTGAATTCCAGCCACTGGATCACGCGCGCAGTCAACCCCCGCGCGTCCAGTTTGAACCCCAGCCATTGATTCTGCTTACTTTCATTTAAATTCAGTTTTATTTTCATTTAAATTCATTTGTCTTCTTCATTTAATTTAAAATAGCAAAACATTTTGAAAAATTCTGAAAATTTTTATACAACCTTTTATTAATTTTCAGAAACCAAAAACATTTTATTTTTATTTTTTGCATTAAAAAATATTTTTAAATCATTTAAAAGATTATTTTTAATTAATTAATGAGAATTAATTAATTAAAAATACTTTTAGGTATTTAAAAATCACAAAAAAATTCATGAAACATTCAAAATCATTTAGAAACATTGTCCAACTCTCAAACCAAATTTCTTTTTTGATCTTGATGTCTTTTGACAATTTTCCATGGAATTAATTTCATTTCAAAACATTATTTTGATCCAATCTTCAAAAATTCATTTCTGCCTAGCCTTTAAGAGTTGGACTTTGATTCTTTTTGCATTGCATCTTATTTAGCATGTAGTTTATAGGTTTAAATTGGCATGAATTGATCTTGCATTTCCTATTTGTTTGGCATTTTTCTTGACAAGGTACCTTAAAACCCTAGCAATCTTAAGAAATTCATAACCCTCATTAGGTTAAGAGTTAGAACCCCTCCTTTGGGCAGTGAGTTTGTATAGGTTTAGGGTTCCTTTGAATGCACTTTCAATTTTTTATCTTGATGTTTGCTTCTGGTTTTGATTTTTGTTTTGTGCATTGATCATAAACCCTAATTTGGGCTTTCATTTGCATCCATCTTCCATTTGCTTGCATACCATGACTTGCCAAGACATTTGGTGCATCCATTTGATTCATAATACATCTTAGGACATATTAGAATCATGTTTGATCATTGCATCTTTCATTTGTCATGTTGTATGTCATTTGCATTTCATAACTTTTCATGTTTGTTCATGGTTCTAAGCATGCTTCATTTGCATCCATATGTTTGTATGATCATCCTCATGCCTTGTCTCATGTTTGCACCATCTCATAGCATCATTAACATCATACTCATGCTTCTGGTTTTGTTTTGCATCATGCCATTTCATCTCATTTTGCATTGCATTGCATTTCTTTCACTAACTTTTCAAGTGGTAAGTTGTATTGAGAAGTGAATTTGCCTTCACTTCTCACAATCTCTTTCCATCTCTCTTATGCATCATTGCTGCATTTTTGTATGTGTATTGGATTGAGCTTGCTCATTCTTGTTCATCTCACTTTCTTTTTTAAGCAACTTGTCTTCTTAAGTGAAGCAAGTTGTTTTGCTTCTCTCTGCTCCTTCTTCCTTTCATCTGCTTCCTGGTGGTTCCTCTGAAGATCTTTCTTGAAAACCTCACAAACCTTAGGAACAACCAAGCATGACAATGATTAGGGTTTTGATTAGTCCCCCATTTAGCTTTTACCATTGTGTCTCATTGAGTCCTCTCTTCTCATCTCACAATTAGGGACTAAACCTTAAAGGCTTTAAGGCTTTGTGATTAAGCTTATGCCTGCATCCTTTTATTATGATGGAGTGTATAACTTTAATCCTAAGCATTAAACCCTTAATGTGTTTAACTCCTTTAATCAATCCACATAATAATCATCAAGACATAAAGCTTGTAACTTGGGCCTTGCATTAGGGTTCTAATTCTTCCTTAACTGGTTAAGAAGGACTAACCCTAGTGTTAATGGACAAGTCCCCCTCAAGTTGTCTTACAAACCATAAAACTTACTTCTTCATCTTATCATTAACTAAAAAACCACTTAATAAAGGCTTTGTTTTGTCATGAAGTTAATCCCTAATCATGGATTAAGTTGAGGAGCTTTCCTCAGCTTAAACATTCTCATCTATTATCCTTCTATTAGGATGGTGTAATGAGTCTGTTTAATCCTTGATTATGGCTTAATCTCATTACTTAACACTAAACAAAAACACCAAAAACATCTAAATAATCACAAGTAGGTTAATGATCTTAATCCTACACCATGGTGATTAAGTGTGAGAAACTGACTTCACACTTAAGGCATTCTCATTACCCCTAATCAGAGGGAAGATGTGATGAGTCTACTAAATCCATTGGTTTAGGTTTAAGCTCATTAATCTATGACAAACTTTCAAAAGCAATAAAAGACTGAAAACTCAAAAACAAACAATAATCGTCTCCTTCGGGATTCTTTTCTCATCTCATTCACTCACAACCGAGAACTTGCTTCTTCCGTCTAATGCAAGACAGTTTGCACCTGAGCCAGACAGGTCATACACTTAAGCATAAGCAAGTAAGCAGTTCACCAGTCAATTCATCCTTCAGTCTCTTTGAGTCGAACTACGGTGTTCTGACTTCCTCATTGCACAAGAGGATACGTAGGCATAACTTAACAGTTATCGAACAAAAGTCTCTGTACATTCCCCTTCTTTCCAGCACCATTCTTTTAGCCTCATTGTCCTGAGCATTTCACTCCTATTCTTACACTGACACTTCATTTATACACTTCACATTCTTTCACACTGACACCTGTGCATCCTTTTCCAGCTCTTTGATACACAAATTGCACTGACAATACCCCTTTAAAACACAAATCTTTTAAGCGTGGATCCCGTCGAGTACGGCGGACAATCTGGGTGCTAATACCTTCCCAGGTTGTAACCAACCCCCTTTCTCAGTCTCTCTGGTTCGCAACCGTCTTATCCATATCTTTCTAGGTCTATGCAGCATTACCTTTCCTCCGGGATAAAAATGCCTAGCTGGAGACTCTTTCTTTCTCTTGAGTTCACTCCTGTGTGTTCTCATCCCTCTTTCGCCGACCGTTCGCGTCTGTACCTTTATTTGAGCCATTCTCATTTATCGGGAGCGACAATAGGTAGGTTCCTGGTTAACAAAAATATCATGCAAGCCTAAAAAATCTAATAAATGAAAAACACTATGATATAGACCCAAAGCATAAAGACAATTATCATCGACGTACCTAGTCGAGAGAATTTCTTGACTCTGAAGCCTTTGAATAATTTTCCTTTGCCTATCACCCGGTCTTCCATCGAGAAGAAGGTATCCATTGAACTCCATTGTTGTTGCTCCTTGAGAAGTGAAAAGTGGTTTATGAGAGAAATGGTAAAGGTTGGATTTTTATGGTTTGTGGTGGATGAAAATGAAAATGGATTTTGGATGGGTTTTATAGATGGTGGATGTTTTGGAAATGAGGGAGCTTTAATGGGGTTCAATGGGGTTTTTGGAAGTTGGAAAAATGGGTTTTTGAGGTTTGAAGGTGTGAAAATGGTGAAAATGAAGAATCAGCCCTGAATTAAAGGGGGACGGTGTGGCGCCCGCCACAGGGTCTATGGCGCCCGCCATAAGGACAATTTCCTTTAGGCCTTGGATTTTTTCAATTCTTCTTTTGGGCCCTTTTGCACCTTCGGTCTTCGGGGGGTCCGGGTAGCGTTTTCTTCTCTCTTCTAAGGCATGAAGCTTGCATATTTTTTTATGAAGACAAAAATGAGAATATTTTTGTCTTTATATATTTTTTTCTTTATTCGACAAAAATAAAATAAAATAAAACAAAAGAAAAGAGAAAAAATGAGATTAGTGCATGAAATAATATATAAGATAAAATCAAAGTACATGAAAAAGAAAATGTAATAGATGCAATAATATAACATATGTCTGGAGATGCGAGAAATAAAATAAAGCATGAAAAAGAAATTAAATACTAGGGTAATAACGTCAGTGTAAAATGAATCATGTGGTAGGCTTCTATTCCTGGTTTGATCCACAAATCTCAGCTATCTCCCTCCGAAGCTCTTCAATCTCCTGATATAGAGCATCGGCCTCTGAGGCATGAGTGAGATATGATATCTCGATCTGTAATGCCAAGTCCGCTACTTCCTGCTTGAGCAGGGCAGCCTCCTTGCGGAGCTCATAAATCTGGGTTTGTAGATCAGGCGGCTGCAAAGACATATTATTAGACATAACAATGATTCGGGGAAAAAGAGGTGTAGGAGTGTACTCAGTGGCGGGAGGTGATTTTAGGGGAGGGGATTTCATTGTTTTTCGACAGTCTCTCCATATCCCTCTAAAGCATAACTCCAATTAGCAGGGTCGTGGACACTGGTCATCAGCGGGTATGGTAATGTAAAGTAATGTATCACTTCGCCGTCGATCAGTAATCTAAACATGTTGGGCTCAAAAGAGGCTCTCCTCATCAGTCCTCTGTCAAGACAAAAGTCAACATCCAGGGTGGTGTAGTAGCAGAAGGTCCTGAGGTGCAATAATTTGCGAGACAAACCCAATACAGTAGCTATTTGTGTAACAATCCCACCGACATGTATAATGCCGACAGATGATCTGGCGACACTGGCAAGGCCCTTCAACAGAAAGTTGCCACAAGCAACTGGGCGAGACTGAGTCGCACAAAGCAATAGGAAAATCTCCTTTTCACTCAGCAGAGTCTCTGTATCTGGCAAACCGAGGAAAGAGTGTGCTAGAATCATCTGGAAATACCTTAACGCAGGGTTGTGGATTACCTGAGAAAACTGAGTGGAAGGATCTTGGCTCCCTCCACCTGAGATATTTGACCAAAACTTTTCCACTTCTCTGCTCATAAAATACCCCATCGGTGTCTCAGGAATAACATCAGGAGTAGTCTGAAAACCTAGTAAATCACCAAACTCTTTGTGAGAGAAGGGGTAGTCAGTCCCGAACAACCTAAAAACAGCATGTCCATCGGGTCCAGCCCAAGGATCATAATGAAACGAGCTGAGGAACTCTAGAGTCAAGTTCCTGTAAGTGTTGTTCATATCGTCAAACTGGTCCCACTGGAGTTGGTGGCATAAGAATCTGAAGCTTGGCTCTATCCCCAAGGCATCCATGCAATCTTGGTCTGGGTACCTGGTAGGTGCCATAGGTCGTCTCATGTGGACATAGTAACGCTCTCTCTGTGCATCATCTCTAAAGGCCACGTGCATGTCATCGGGGTTCTGCATTATGCACAAGGTTAGCAAACAAGGGTCCTGAAATCACATAAAACATTCAATCGTTAGTCCTGACAGAATAACAAAGTAAACAAATTAAAATAAAGTAAAAATAAATAAAAAGTACGTAAATAAGAAAACCATGGGTTGCCTCCCATGCATCGCTTGTTTAACGTCATTAGCTCGACTGTCATACCCTAAATTTTGACCAGAAATTTTCAATATTTTGTTCATTTTAGACGCATTTTGTCGATATATCGGAAATCGATTATTGTTGCATTTTACATCTCATGTACTATTAATCATGCATAACCGGTTGACTCTTCTATTCAACGTTCTTTTAATCCTTTAAATTTAGAATTTTTGTTTCAAATGTTTAAATCTTTTATGTTATATAGATATTTATTTTGTTTATTTGTTTATTAATTTAAGTTTATTTTGTTTAGTAATATTCTTAATCTTAATTTCAATTTAATTTAGGAATCATTCCCGTATAATATTGATTTTAGTTTAGTTTATAATTTTTATTCTAATTTTATATTTTTGTTTTTATATTCCCAAGTTATTGAGCTTTTTGTATTTTTTTTTCAATTTCAACTTATTTAGACTTTTTATGTTATATGCAGAAATTAGTTTATTTGTTTTTTTTGTTTAGATAGTTTATTTATTTCTTGTTATTTAAATAGTTTACATTCAGAATTTGTTAAATTAATAATTTAGTTATTTCAAAATTTGTACATTTGGCCAAGTCCAATCAACACTCTAAAATTCTGTACTCTACACAAACCTACATACTGCAAACTTTCACCATTTAGTATCAAGTCAAACCTGCATAAAAAAAGTGAAAAAGGACTGGTCAATAAAAGGCAAAGGATCAAAAAAGTTGAAAGGGATTGAACAAGGGGGAACTTTTGAAAAATAGTATAGAAAAATGGCGTATTTTTTCGCAGAACACAGGAGGGGAGGGAAAATTTTCAGGACAGAAAAAAAATATACAAATATAAGCTTCTTTTTGGTGGAAAGGGCTAACAACAGGATGTTATATAAGGGAACCTTCAAACATCACAAAGGGGGGATATGAACTTACCGCCAATCCTTCTCACAGAAAAAACCAAAAACAAAACTTTTGATAAAACAAAAACTTTTTTCACCACCTTAAAACTAAAAAAAAACCAAAAACTTCCAGGCGCCTCGGTATCAAAAATAATCTGCATTCACCTCCCCCCACGCAAAAATCTTTAACATCCTCCACCACCAATATCCTCACCTTTATCCAATAATACCTAAACATCACCACTCACATTAAACAACTCACCTACATGTTAAACCCTTCACTCCTTCTGGATCTCCTGTAGACACATAATGAAGAAGAAGAAAAACTTTGAAACCTCTTCCGCCATCCTTCCAATCCTCCACATAAACCTCCTCATCATTACCTTGCAAACCTTCATACACCTCTAAACCACCATCAACAATACTTCCAAACCTGTAAACCGCAAATCAACCACCGCGGGAGAACCGTAAACCCAGAACACCCATCACTCACCTTCTTCCTCCGACATCCTGCAACAACACAAAACTGTTTTTTTCGAAAACTTGAGCAAAAACCAGAAAACGAACTTGGCCACGAGAACCACCCACAGATCCAAAAAAACAACCTCCGAAACCTTTTCCGTCGGATCCACCAGAAACGGACTAAAACCGTTTGAAATGCCACTCACCACCTCCGAAATCGCTGCCGCAGAAACCCGCGAATCACCGCCCATCCTCACCAAGTCGTCATCCATCCCTCGCATACCACACCTCCATCCTACCTCACCTTCAACAACCTTCTTAGAAAACTTCACAAAACCGCCACCCGCGAGCCAACGTCGTCGCCGTAACAACCGTTGAAACCGAAGAAGCCAACACGAACCCCTGAATCACCGCTGATATCCGAAAAAACCTGTGAATAACCAAGAACAAACAGAACCGCGAATAGAGAGAGTGGGATCCAAGAATACAAGTCGTTGAGAGAGGCGGTCGTCGGCGATGCAGGTTAGCAGGGAGGAGCCGCCGTTGATGGAGAAGAGGATTCGTTCCTCTGAATTTGTTTTTATTGTTGGAAAAAATCAGATTTTTACTGACTTCTTTCTCTTTCTTTATATATATATATATATATATATATATATATATATATATATATATATATATATATATATAATCTAATTTCCTTATTCTTATTTTATTATATTAATTTAGTTTTTTTTTTATTATGGTTAAGTTGATGTTGTTAGTTTTCAGCCCATGGTTAATCTGTTTCTTACCATTATTCAGGCGACACACCCCATTTCTTATTTATTTTATTTTCATGTTTATAACTTATGGGCTAGTAAAGCCCTTGTTGATTTCTTCTATCACACCTGATTTCAAACCTGCACCCCCTGTTGGGGTCTTTTATTTTGTTAATTTATTATTATTATTCTTTTCTCACTTATTCTTAATTAATTTATAATACTAGTCTTTATGATTAATATGTATTTAGATTAATTGTTATTTAGAATTTTACTTGGTTTTATGTTCTTTTATTTTTAATTAGAATTGTTAATTGTTGATTATTTTATTAATTATTTTGTTAAGGTATTAAATATTGATTAACTTTCTTCTTTAGAATAAATGTTGGTTTCAATTCTAGTTGTTGATGTTTGTTTTTGAATGTTGGGTTGTTGGATTTGGAGTTCGATATCAAGCGCTAGAGCATTAATTGAATGGATATGATGTTGTTTCTGACAAATGTTTTTTGCGATTCTTGCGCGTGTTGAAGAGACAACGGACCTACTCCGTTAAGTATCACTAAAACTCAATGTTATCTCTTTTGCGCCTCAATATAGTCTCAATGCCGCATTCGCGTTTGTTTGATTATCCGTACCTCACTATCGTGTCTAAACCATAAAACACCTAAAAACTTTCAAACTAATTACTTTGCGAAAGAACTGGACTCCGGAGTCTAGCACTCCGCACGTTCTTGAGTGAATCACTCCTGGGCTAGCCCCACACGTTGTGGATTCATTCGCCCTTTCGTATTTAAAACACTCGATTCATAAATCAATGAAACGATTCATCACGCATACATTTGCACATACGTAATTCGGTCATTTGTGATCGCCGTTTGCATGATATTACGCGTCTTAATTCACAAATCAAATAACGAGTAACTGAACTCCGAAGTCTAGCACTCCGCACGTTCTTGAATCAAATCACTCCTAGGCTAGCCCCATGCGATGTGTTTTATTCATCCTCTCGTTTCTAAAACACAGAAACGTTTAAATAAATTATACGAAGAACTGAAAGGATTAGACAATTCATTCACTTTTTCGTATTCAAAACAATTCAACAATCTTAAAAGGATTAGACATGATTCATCTCCATAGGAAATATGTTCCTCCTATCAACCACAAACACAAACAAAAATCTTACAAACAATTGCTCTCAAAGGAAGAATGTGGCATTGCTTGTCGATACTTATATCCAAGTTCAAAGCTTCTTCCGATTTTATTTCTCAAAGAAAGAATGTGGCATTGCTTGTCGATCCTCGCATCCAAGTTTAAAGCTTCTTTCGATTTCTTATTCCTCAAATGTTTGTGGTGGATTAGGCGAGATACCTCCCTTAAAGATGACGACTTATCTCTTTCTTTCAAATACAACTTAAAACTTACCAACCAATACAAACTATTTTCCATAATTAATCAGCGAGTAATTGAACTCCGGAGTCTAGCACCCCGCACGTTCTTGAATGCAATCACTCATGGGCTAGCCCCACGCGTTGTGGTTCATTCTCCCTCTCGTTTAAAATACTTTAACAAAGATCGAACATCTTTTCCCAAACGAACATTGTTTAAATCTTTCTATCTCGCAAACAAGCTAGCGCTTTAGCCTCCTATCGTGAGCAGATAAGCCAACGCTTAGCAGTAGAAATCATTTTCAAACAATCGTTCAATAAAAAACACAAACCGTAGTTGTACAAACTACGAAGATCTGACTTTCCCATTGCACAAGGGAATACGTAGGCACATGGATTTTAATCCTTCACGAGCACAATAATAAAAAATTAACTATCTCTCCATCACAATAATAAAAAACTTAACCTTTCTCCGTAATAAATAATAATTTTCTTTTCCCTTTAATAAGCAATCTTTAATCAGTAAAAGAAGACAATAATAATAAGTTAACATTTAAGCACAAATTAGACTAAGAGGTTCCCGTTGAGTACAACGGACGTGAGGGGTGCCTAACACCTTCCCTTTCCGTAACTGACTCCCGAACTTAGATTAGTGGTTTCGTTGACCATTTCTTATTCCATTTAGGTTGTGTCTATATCTCCCTTTTCTTTAATTAGAATAAATAGAATTAGGTGGCGACTCTGTTGTTGTTTTAGGATCGTATTTTTCGAGGTATGACATCGACGACCGGATTTTATACATCATTTGAAGGATATGGTAGATCACTCAGAGTATGGCAGGTGTATGTTGTTGGGATGTCACCTCCTTCGTAGGGCTTCAACCTCTGTCCATTGACGATGAAAGGTTTACATGTTTGGTTCTTGATTTCGATAGCACCAGATCTTAGAATCTTAGATACTTCGAAAGGGCCAGTCCATCTCGAACGAAGCTTCCCTGGAAAAAGTCGTAACCTAGAATCGAACAGGAGAACAGGATCGCCTATTTTGAAGTCTTTTCTTATGATTCTTTTGTCATGCCAAGCTTTTGTTCTTTCTTTGTATATGATGGCATTTTCGTTGGCAGATTGTCTGAGCTCTTCTAATTTGTGGATATCAAGGATACGTTTTTCACCAGCAGTTAAGTAATCCAAATTCAAAGTTTTGATGGCCCAATAGGCCTTATGCTCCAACTCAAAAGGTAAGTGACATGATTTTCCATAGACCATTTGATAAGGGGTTATTCCTATAGGGGTTTTTAAAGTGGTTCTATAGGCCCATAATGCTTCTTGAAGTTTCTGCGATCAATCTTTTCTAGATATAAAGACAGTCTTCTCAAGAATTTGTTTGATCTCCCTATTAGATACGTCCACTTGTCCATTGGTCTGTGGGTGGTATGTTGTTGCTACTCTATGCTTAACTTCATACTTGCTTAAAAGTTTATCAAATATTCTTGATATGAAGTGTGATCCTCCATCACTTATGACTAAACGGGGGGTTCCAAACCTGGGAAATATATAGTTTTTAAACAATTTGATGACTACTCTGGTGTCATTTGTAGGTGCGGCGATAGCTTCAATCCATTTAGACACGTAGTCAACAGCTACTAAGATGTACTGATTCCCTAAAGATGGTGGGAACGGTCCCATAAAGTCTATACCCCATACGTCGAAGAGTTCTACTTCTTGGATATTTCTTAGAGGCATTTCATTACGTCTTGAAATATTTCTCGTGCGTTAGCATCTGTCACACTTGAAAATGGAAGCATGGACATCACGCCACATAGTAGGCCAGAATAGGCCAGCTTGAAGAATCTTGGCGTAGGTCTTAGATGTGCTTGCATGTCCACCACAGGGTGCAGAGTGACAATGCTCAATTATATTATGTACTTCTTCTTCTGGAACACAACGGAGGAAAATGCCATCTTTACCTCTCTTGAAAAGAAATGGTTCGTCCCAATAGAAGTTTCTCACATCACTGTAGAACTTCTTCTTCTGGTGGTAGTTTAGATCGGGGGGTATGATGTCAGCGGCTAGATAATTAACAAAGTCTGCATACCAAGGTACATTACTTATAGCTAAGGATTTATGAGAATGCTCATGTGGGTCTGGGTTATCATCTTCAATAGTTTCTAGTTGGGCTATCAGTCTATCATAGGCAAAATCGTCATTTATGGGTACTGAGTCAGGTTTCAGGTATTCTAGCCTAGAAAGGTGATCAACCACTACATTATATGTGCCTTTCTTATCACGGATATCTAAATCAAACTCTTGCAGTAACAGAATCCATCGAAGTAACCTAGGTTTGGCATCCTTTTTACTTAGTAAATAACGAATGGCAGCATGGTCTGTGTAAACTATAATTTTGGCTCCTACTAGATAAGATCTAAATTTGTCTATGGCGAAAACTACATCTAGGAGCTCTTTTTCGGTTGTTGCGTAGTTGAGCTGTGCAGCGTCTAGGTTTCTACTGTCATAATAAATTACGTGTAACTTTTTATCTTTTCTCTGACCTAGAACGGCTCCTACAGCATAGTCACTAGTGTCACACATTATTTCAAACGGTTCTGACCAATCAGGGGGTTTCATTATAGGTGCTGAAATCAGAGCTTGCTTCAGAAGATTAAATGCTTCAGTACATTTTTCATCAAAGATGAATTCAACATCTTTCATTAAAAGACCAGTTAAGGGCTTTGTTATTTTGGAGAAGTCCTTGATAAAACGTCGGTAAAATCCGGCATGTCCAAGAAAACTTCTTATCTCCCTGATAGTCTTCGGCGGTTTTAGATTCTCTTTGACTTCTATTTTAGCTTTATCTACCTCTATACCTTTTTCGGAAACTATATGTCCTAAAACAATCCCTTCGGTGACCATGAAATGACATTTTTCCCAATTTAGCACAAGGTTTACCTCCACACATCTTTCCAGGATTTTCTCAAGGTTGATAAGACAATTTTTGAAATCAGATCCACAAACTGAGAAATCGTCCATAAATGCTTCCATGATTCCATCTAAATAGTCTGCAAAGATAGACATCATGCAGTGTTGGAAAGTGGCAGGGGCATTACAGAGTCCAAAAGGTATTCTTCTGTAGGCAAAAGTTCCAACAGGGCATGTAAAGGTAGTTTTTTCTTGATCTTCGGGGTGAATAGGTATTTAGAAGAATCCTGAATATCCATCTAGGTAACAAAAGTAAGAGTGTCTGGTTAGGCGCTCCAACATTTGGTCTATGAATGGTAATGGGAAATGGTCCTTCCTAGTTGCTTTATTTAATTTTCTATAGTCTATGCACATACGCTAACCTCCATCGGTTCTTTTTGCTACAGGTTCGCCCTTCTCGTTTTGCACGACTGTGATGCCTCCCTTTTTAGGTACTACATGCACAAGACTCACCCATTTACTGTCCGAGATCTGATATATTATACCTGCCTCTAGTAACTTAAGAACTTCAGTCTTAACTACTTCACTCATCATAGGATTTATTCTTCGGTGGTGTTCTCTGGAGGGTTTTGAATCTTCTTCAAGCAAAATCCGATGCAGGCATACGGATGGGCTTATTCCTTTTAGATCTGAGATCTTATATCCTAAGGCTGAGGGGTACCTTCGTAAAACATCTAACAATTGGTTTGTTTCCTCTTGGTTCAAGGTAGCACTGACTATAACTGGACGGTTCATTTCTTTATCAAGAAATTCATATCTCAGGTTCTTAGGCAGTTCCTTAAGTTTTATGGTTGGTTTTATAGGGCAAGGCATAGGATCTGGGGTAAGAGATAAACATTCGTGAAGGTTATCATTAATGTAGGTTTTTTATAACCGTCATCTTCCCAAATAAGGGTTGATGGCAATTTTATAGATTCAATTTCTTCCTCTTGTTCTAATTCCCTAATGCATTCATCAATGATATCTAAGGCATAACAAGCATCTCCTATTACAGGTGCCATAAGAAATTCCGAAAGTACAAATTCTATCTTCTCGTCACCTACCTCAAAGGTTAGTTTCCCTTTTTTAACATCTATTACTGCTCCAGCGGTCGATAAGAACGGTCTACCTAGGAGGATTGGTATGTCGTCATCTTCTTTAATGTCCATGACAACAAAATCAGTAGGTATAAACAGCTGACTTATCCTAACAGGGACGTCTTCAAGTATGCCTACAGGGTATTTAACGGATCTATCGGCTAATTGAAGTGACATCTTAGTAGGTTGTAATTCTCCTAAGTTTAATCTCTCACAAACTGCTAAAGGCATTAAGCTCACACTAGCTCCTAAGTCTAGAAAAACTTTTTCGATGACATGATTCCCCAAAATACAAGGAATGGAAAAATTTCCGGGATCTTTATCTTTCTTTGCTAACCTATTTTCGGGAATAGAATTACATTCCACGGGTTTCGGATCTTCAAGTCTACATTTATTTGTAAGTATGTCTTTGAGAAACTTAGCGTAAAAAGGTATTTGGGTGATGGCTTCTGTAAAGGGGATTTCTATGTGAAGTTTTTCTATAACCTTAACGAATTTTTGATACTGATTATCAATTTGGGTTTTCTTTAGTCTTTGAGGGTATGGTATTGGTGGTTTTTATGGCGGTGGTGGTACATAGGTTTTGTTTTTAGGTTCTTCTCCTTTTTCTTGACTTTCCGGGTTTTCATATTCCTCTGGTTCCTTCTCCTCATTTCTCTCAGAAGTTTCGGGCTCACTTAATCTAGGGTTAGAAGGTTCCTTATAAGTGGTTCCACTTCGTAGAGTAATGACATTTGCTTTCCCTTTCGGGTTTTGTTGAGGTTGTCCAGGGAACTGTCCTCCAGGTGTAGTCTGAGGGGCTTGGCTTAAAGCTACCTGAGAGATCTAGGTTTCAAGCATCTTATTGTGAGTAATAATTTGATCAACCTTGGTTCCTAACTAGGTAATTAGTTCGTTAACATGGACGTTTTGGTTCATGAACTCTTTGTTTTGTTGTGTTTGAGCGGTGATAAAATTTTCCATAATTTTCTCAAGGATCGGAGTTGGTGGTACAGGTTGCATAGGTTGATTTGTTCTTGGGTCTTGGTAACATTGTTGTCTCGGAGGTGCGGTATTTTGGATAGGGTTATTATTTTTATAGGAGAAGTTTGGGTGATTCCTCCATCCAGGGTTGTATGTGTTTGAAAATGGGTTCCCTTGGGTGTAGTTCACTTGCTCAGGATTGGTCTCATTTAACAGATTGCATTTGGCGGATTGGTGTCCTTGCGTCCCACATATCTCACAATTCGGCGAAACTGCGGCTACAGTATTCGGGGTTGTACACATATGTTTGCATCATGTCCATAGAGCTTAGCTCATGTATTCCTCCTTGGGATTCCTTCTTTTCCACTGTCGCTCGTTCTACTCCCCATGATTGATGGTTTTGGGCCATATCTTCGATAAGGGCACTAGCTTCAGGGTAAGGTTTGTTCATCAGTGCGCCACCAGCTGCAGTGTCGATGGTCATCTTAGTGTTATAATGAAGTCCATTATAGAAGGTTTGAATGATTAGCTAATTCTCTAAGCCATGATGTGGGCATGCTCTTAATAGCTCTTTATATCTCTCTCAGGCTTCGAACAACGACTCTCCTTGGTGTTGGGTAAATCTGGTTATTAGGTTTCGAAGAAGAGCGGTCTTACTTGGGGGAAAATATCTGGCAAGGAATACTTTTCTAAGGTCTTCCCAAGTTGTTATGGAATTGGGTGGAAGGGAATCTAACCATGATAGAGCTTTATCTCTGAGGGAAAAGGGAAATAATCTTAAGCGTATCGCCTTAGGAGGAGCTCCATTGGTTTTAAAGGTGTCTGCTAACTGAAGAAAGTTTTTTAAATGTTGGTTTGGGTTCTCAGTAGCAAGACCTGCGAATTGTCTCTGTTGCACTAATTGCAGCAGAGATGGTTTAAGTTCAAAATTATTGGCTGGGATAGCGGTGTTCACTATACTAGAACTAGGTTCCTCGTTTGATGGTTGGGCGAAGTCCTTAAGAGGTCTTCAGTTTTGATCTTCGGCCATAACTCTCCTATTCCTATGGAAAAACAAATGTGCGCGAGCGTAACATTCAGGTTCGGCTAGAGGGTCTACTAAGCTTCCGGCACTGCGAGTCTTTCGCATTGACCGACAGGTAACAACCTTAGTCTAAACGGTATAACTACAGGGTATGAAATTTGACGAAATTGGTCCCCGACAATGGCGCCAAAAACTTGATGCGTGTTTTTTCACAAGTGTACGAATACGTCAGAGTAATATAAAAGATTGTCGAATCCACAGAGACCAAGTGTCAATCTATCGTACCTGTTGTTATGGTGTGTATCTAAGGCAACTGAATATAATGGTTTTAAGAAGTGCGCAATGGTAAATAAAATAATAATTTTAAACAATTAATAAAGACAGGCTCGAATGTAATTCACGTAATCAATAGATATTCCGGTACTTGTTAATAGAACAACTTATGGGCAATGTTTTCTACTTTGAAAAGAACTAATTTAACAGGAATTGTCGCTTTCGCGTATTCAGAACCGAGTTGTACTCTCTAATCAACCCCTCCTATTGTCACGGATAAAAAGGTGTGTATTGCGTTAGAGTAGTAAACCTATTTTTAAGAAATATAGTATCTTAACTAAGTTGAAAAGTACTTTAACCTGGATTTCTTAGCAAAAAGAGGTTCTCACGAACCAGACTCTAAACTTCTTAACGCGTCCGAAAATCATTTTAAAATCTCTTTTCTTTTTAATCTAAAAACTCCTAATGAACTAGACAAAGCGCTTTTGGCTGTTTTTGAAATAGTTAGAAACAATTAAACTTATATTGAAAGTTAAAATAGCCCTTAAGTGTTTCTACGAACAATTGTACGGATTACTGGTTCAATTACGATCCTTACATTCTAACCTTTATGGATTTAGTTAGACATAGTAAAGTAAAAGTTATTTTTATAATTTTTCATAAAAGTAATTAGTGCGAGTGCGGAAAGTAAATAAAAGTAGTGCGAGTGCGGAAAGTAAATAAAAGTAGTGCGAGTGCGGATAATAAAGAAAGTAAAGCGAGTGCGGAAAATAAACGAAAGTAAAGCGAGTGCGGGAAATAAATAAAATAAAGTGCGAGTGCGGATAATAAATAAAGTAAAGCAATGCAGAAAGATAAAATACGAACTGGAATTAAAATGGAGGCAGGATTAACTTCCTCCCAGAGTGCTCCAAAACTCGATCACACAGACGTATACAGACTCGATCACACAGACGTATACAGACTCGATCACTCAGTTGTAGTAACACCCTTATGTGGAATGATAACTACTTTAAAACTAATATATGCCTAAGAGATTCTAAGTTTGGATGAAGAAAATGAAATTCTAAAGTCCTATTTATAGGCAAATCTTAAATGGGAAATGACCAGGATGCCCCCCTCCACTAAAAAGTGGAGGGAACCACTTTTGCCTTGTGGCGCCCGCCATGAGTGCAAATTGATGAAGAAAGTGGGGATCGTGGGTCTCGGCAGTTGTGGAGTGGTCTTGAGACGTGGCCACGTCATGGCAGACCCCATGGCGCCAGCCATGGCGGATGCCGTAAGTGTAAAAAGCTGAATTTCTTGGTTTTCGTCTATTTCCACTCCTTTTTCGCTCCTCTTCTCGATTTAAGCCCCGATTACATAGAAAACCTGAAAATAAAGAAAAACAAAGTAATAACATAACAAAATAACAATAAAAGCTAAGAATTCATGCGAAATCGGAGTCAGAAATATGATGAAATTTAGTGTTATCAGGGAGCGACAACTTAGCGACTCTGCTGGGGATATAATAATCTTGCAACCAGGGCTTCTGGTTCTTTTGTGGGTTTCTCCTAGCGCTTGTTTGATTTGTGTTTATGGGGGTGTTATATGCTATTTGTGCTTGTTTATTGCTTTATTTATTGCTTTATGTACAACTTTATTTTATTGCTTTCATTTACAGTTTTTATGCATTTCATACTGTCATTATCATTTGTGCTGGATCTGCTGTTTCCTTGGTGGGTGGGGGATCATTGAGTGATTAAGATTCCATACCGGGGACCTGATTGACACATAGGCTAGAGTGGCTTCATATTCTTTCCCATTCCATTTCGGTCTAGTGCGGGAATATGAAACACGGTTCAGACATGGGTTTCTTCTTGAGAACTCTGTGCTACGTATTTCTTGTAGTACTAGGGCTATCTGGGAAGCCTGCTAAGTCTGGATGACCTTTTTATGACCTTCAGCATCTGAGGTGAATTAGAGGAGGATCTTTTATGGTTATTGTAAACACTGTACCTCCAGGTTAGAAGTGTTTACACTTCTCATAACTGATCCAAGTCTGAGGATCCTTGTTCTAGAACATTACATGTGAAAGGGTTGGGATGTTTACAGGTTTGCAGGAACCCTTGGCCTCATCATACCCTGTTACCAGTTTTGTTTAAGAATGTACCACTTTGGACAGTTCTTGTGAAACCCTAGATTTGTGACTCTTTATTTGAGTCCCCCACCTGGTTACTGGATTTCTAAGACTACATCCGGACTTATGAACACATGGACCCTATAAAGGCAGATAACAAATCCAGCACTTGATCACAAACCCTTTGCATATCATTCAGCATACATCATTTTTGCATCATTTAACATTTGCCTATTTTTTTTACAGGGTATCCACCTTATTATCTTTGGTTTGGTTTTGACCTGTTCTGCTGCTCAGACTGCTTCAGTTATCTACACCAGCATCTTCATCAGTGTTCCTTCTCCAGCACTTTCACCAGTTTTTCTTCATCAGAGACCCTTCTCTGGTTGTTTTCATCAGAGACACTTCTTCAGCATCTTCTTCAGTGAACTTTATTAGTAATTTCTCCCCAGTTTCTTCACCAGCATCCATTATCAGCATGGACGCTTCCAGGAAGAGCAACATCACATACCACTTCTTTGAGCCCACCCTGACAGGCATCAGATATATTCAGTCTCTCATTACTCCTGATCACGTCCCATTATTCAGGGAACATTATGGAGGCATATTGGACATGATCATGGACCTGGATGCATCCCAGAGGAGCATGATCCATACTTGCTTACAATTTTATGATCCTCCCCTCAGATGCTTCACATTCCCTGATTTTCAGTTGGGACCTCTGCTAGAAGAATTTTCCATGTTGTTAGGTGTCCCTATCAGGAGAGGGAATCCTTTCAACCCTGAGATGGTTGCTCCCAAGAATGAAGACATAGCTAAGGCATTGCATTTGGAGCCTGCCCTCATTGATCAGAGCATGACCACCAAGGCTGGGGTTCCAGGCCTTCACCTAGATTTCTTGATCTCCCAGGCCACCCTGCATGTTGCAGTAGGGAAATGGGATGCTGTTTATGCACTTCTAGCCCTCAGCATATATGGAGTTATCTTGTTTGCAGACGATCCAAAGTTTGTAAGCAAGAATGTTATTCACATATTCTTGCTGAGGAACCCAGTTCTTAACTTGCTTGGAGACTTCTATTATTCAGTACACCAGAGGAATGAGAAGCAAAGAGGAAAACTGGTCAGATGCTGTGCTCCCCTCTATTACTGTTGGTTGTTAAGACATTTGCCAAAGTCAGACACTTTCCTGAATCCTCATCAACCAAGGAATTGGGCTAAGAGATTGATTTCCCTGACATCAGAAGACATCAGATGGTGCACTCAAAGCACCAAGGGCAAAGACATCATTACTAGTTGTGGGCAATATCCTAATGTGCCTTTGATTGGAGTAAAAGGTTGCATCAACTACAACCCTTTGCTTTTTAAGAGACAGTTAGGGTATGCTTTGGTTCATCCTCCAAGAGGGAAAGACTTGACTGGAACCCTCTATTGTGACATCCAACACAACTCTGCTATTTTTAGACAGGAAGCTTGGGCCTGGGACAACATTCAGACTAAGGGGACAGCTATCCTTAACAAATGCAACAATATAGCTTCAACACAGTATCTTGACTGGTCTCGTACCAGGGCACAGATCACCCGGATGCCATTCACCTTAGAAGATGTACCTGGACCTTCAACAGTGCAACATGCAGCTACTGTCAGTTTGGAAGAGTTTGAGAAACTAAAAGAGAGGAATACTCAACTCTCTGAAGCCTTGAAGAAGACCCTCTGGGAGAGGAATGACAGCCGTCTAGATAATGAGAGGTTGTAAAGGCTCAGGATTGAGCACTTGACCAAGATTGAGAAGACGGATGACTACATCAGAAAGGCTAGAGCAGGGGAGTTGGTACTGAAGAACGCTTGCAAGGAAGCAAAGACTCAGAAGGCTAGGGCAGAGCATTACTTAGAGGAGAGCCAGGCTAGGTGGATCAGGATCACTGAGGCTCGTGCACAAGAAGATCAAAGGACTCAAGCTAAGATAGAGCAGTTGAAGGCTAGTGAGAAGAAGAATCAGGAGGCATTATTAGCAGCACATAAGGAGATCTCTGAGTTGAAGCTCCGAGCGGGGTTGAAGAGGTCAAAGGATCAGGATAAGCATAATAAGTTAACCAGTGCCATTGCTACCAGGAACCTCCTCATCAGGACTATCACAGAGCACCCGGTTGGTCCGGTGACTGAGGCCCTCCTGAATGAAGTCAGAGAAGATGACTTTGGATTGGATGTTTGACTTTTTGTTTGTACTTCATTTTGACTGTATTTTCCTTTTGTTGTTGTATTTTGACCCGCCATTGGAATGTTATTGTAATAAAACTATGTATCTTCACTCTTTGTAATATATATGGTTTGTATTATTTTTGGTGGAATTTATCTCTCTCTGCAACATCATCAGCATTTCCTCGAGGTCTGGAAAGGTCAAGACCAAAGAACCAAACCGGATACCCTTGGAAGACAAATAGGCATCCTGCATTGCATACTAACATTTTCTTTGTTTTGTAGGTATTTGTTTTGTTGTTGTTTCTCACTTTGTTGTGGTTTCAGGAAACATTGCTTGCAGAAGAGTGTTCCCTGTCAACAGAATACACCGGTATCCGACAAGAAACAACCTTCCAGGACTACAGATGGATCAAGTTCAGCAGGACCTGAATGAAGTGAGGGCCCAGATGGCCAATGAAAGGGTTGAGATGAGAAATTAGATGAACCAATTTATGACAGTGATGACTGGTCTAGCTCAGAGCCAGGAAAGTCTGAGGGAGTTAGTTGAGCGACAAACCCCCGAGGAACACCATCCAGGTACAGGAGGTACTAGTAACAACGATCACGTGCAGCCTCGCACTGATCCTCCTGAGTTTGGACCTAATCTGAACCCATACATCAATGCCATAAGAAACACCCAGGGTAACACTACTAGAGGAAGGGTTTTGCAGGAAGACCCTCAAGAAGAACAGTTTACAATGGTTGCGGCTGGAGACAAAGTTTACGACCGTCAGTTGGATGAAATTGCAGAGAAACTGAGGTCTCTTGAATCCCAAAATTCTCTAGGTTTTGATGTCATGGACATGGGATTGGTGGAATGGGTGAGAATTCCTTACAAGTTCAAACCCCCATATTTTGAGAGATATAATGGCACCTCCTGCCCACGTACCCACCTTCAGTCTTTCTTGGGAAGGTTAAAAGTATACACCATGAACGAAAAGTTGTGGATGTTTTACTTCGAGGATAGTCTGACAGGGGCATCCCGAGAATGGTACTCCCACTTAACCAGGGCCACAGTTAGGAATTGGAAAGACTTGGCAGAAGCTTTCATTCGTCAATATCAGTATAATCTGGACATGGCTCCAAACAGAACCCTTCTGATGGGAATGTCACGGTCTTCCCGAGAAAGCTTTAGAGAGTACGCCCAAAGGTGGAGGCAACTAGCTGCTGCTGTTCAGCCCCCGATATCTGAAAGGGAGATGGCAGATATGTTCATGAATACTCTCCAGGGTACCTATATTGACAGATTGGCTGCATTTTCTTCCACCAGCTTTGCATATGTGGTGATAGTTAGGGAGAGAATTGAGAGCTTACTGAAGATGGGAAAGATCTCCGACAACGGTGTCATTTCAAGCAGTGCAAGGAAGCCATTTGTTGGGCCCTGTAGATCTGGAGAAACAAACTCTGTACATGTGGGAAGAGGAAGACCCCAATATCTGTCCAAATCAGTTGCTGCTGTTACTATCCCTGCTCTACCTCCTCAGTATACTCAACAACCACAACACTTTCTGCAACAACCACAGTTTCCACAACAGAGATCATACAACAACAATAACAACAATCAACAACAACGCCCTTTTCAACAGCGGCCATCCCAGATCAACAGTGTGATTGACCCTATTCCAATGCCATATGCCACATTGCTGCCACAACTCCTAAGGCTCAATCTTGTTGAGTTGAGGACATTGGCTCCACCTGATCCTCAGAACCTTCCAAGAAACTACGATGTCAATGCTAGGTGTGTTTTTCATTCCAACGCACCTGGTCACTCTATGGAAAAATGCAGAGCTCTGCATATGAAGGTCCAAGATCTGGTAGATTCAAAGGCCCTGAACTTTGCACCACCTCCCAATGTCATGAAAAATCCTATGCCAAGCCACAGTGGGCCAAGGATTAATTCTATAGAGGAAGGCTCATCCATGAGTTTAATAGAAGATATTGCAAGTATTCAGACACCTCTGGCAGAGGTTAAAGCCCAACTTTTGAAATGCCAAGTATTTCCAAGTTGTGAGGCCTGTTGTGAATCATGCAAACTTTCTGAGAATGGGTGTGCAAGCTTGAGGAATGACATCAATGGTTTGATTAAAGGAGGCATTCTACAAATAACCACAACCGCTTCTACAACACCAGCAACTCTTTTGTGAACAACAAGTGATTCTTCTACAACTGCAACAACCATTGTTCCTACTGATTCAACTACAACTTCAGCAACCATTTCTTCCATCACTTCAGCAAACAACAGTTCCATTTCATCTCCTTCTACAACTCCAGCAACCACCAACAATGATGTCTCCACAATTACTATTTATTATGACCCTACAACGGTCCCAAAATTCCAGCAACTTTCAACAATCTCAACAACAGTTTCAACCAAGCTTCAATTCACCACCTCCAACATCCACAAGAAGCCCTGTCACTATCTTTTATGATCCACAGACGATAACGGTTCCAACTTCTGCTGCAGTGAGCCCAGTCACCATCACGGTGCCCGGGCCAATTCCATATGATAAAAACAGTGCTGTACCATGGCATTATGGTGCTGATCTTTACCGCAACGGAGAAAAAGTCCTTCTCGAATCTTCAGTTCCTACTCCCCAAGTGGATAATGTCGGGGGAGGCGGAGGCTTCACCCGAAGCGGACGCCTCTTTGCGTCACAAGTTCCAAGAACCAATATTGAGGCAGAAGTTGCTTCCAAGGCCAAAGGGAAGAGTGTGATACCTGAAGAATCTTCATCAAAAGAGACTCATAAATCATCCTTTGATCAGGATGTGGATGAATTTATGAGGATAATTAAAAGAAGTGACTATAAAGTTGTGGATCAGCTCCACCAAACTCCTTCTAAGATCTCTATATTATCCCTGTTGTTGTGCTCCGAAGCCCATCGGGATGCATTACTCAAAGTTTTACACGCTGCCTACGTGCCAGAAGAGATCACAGTGAATCAGCTTGAAACAGTGGTGTCTAATGTCAATACTAGCCATGGGCTAGGTTTCATTAATGTTGATTTAACAACAGAAGGACGTCAGCACAACAAGGCTTTGCACATAACCCTGGAGTGCAAAGGAGTTGTACTATCTCATGTTCTTGTAGACACCGGGTCCTCACTCAATGTCTTACCCAAGAAAGCTCTTGTCAAGCTCGAATATGATGGAATAGCTATCCGACCAAGCAACCTTGTGGTCAGGGCTTTTGATGGCTCCAAAAGATCTGTTCTTGGAGAGGTTGAGTTACTAGTGATAATCGGTCTGCAGGTCTTTAAAACTACTTTCTATGTGATGAACATACAGCCGACCTACAGCTGTTTGTTGGGTCGACCTTGGATTCACGCCGCAGGCGTAGTAACGTCGACCCTTCACCAGAAATTGAAATATGAGTGGCAAGGACAAATTATCACCATCTATGGTGAGGAGGACATATTTGTTAGCCATCTGGCTACATACAAATACATCGAGATGGATGGTGAGATCCATGAAACTATGAGCCAAGGGTTTGAGGCCCTGAATGTCAATAAGGCGACGACTGAAGTATTTGCTGCATCCCAGGAGGATAGGATGGGTACTTCAATTGTCTCCTATCAGCAAGCCCGGAAGGTTGTTGAAGATGGTAATGCCCAAGGCTGGGGCAAGCTGCTGCCAGTGGAAAAGAAGGAGGACAGATTCGGTTTGGGTTACAAACCATTCCGACAAGATCAATCAGAGGCTGCCAAAGAGCCCAACTTCATCAGTGGGGGATATGCATCTCATGTTGCCTTAAAACCCTAATTTTGCATCTTCACTTGCATTCATCTTGCATATGCATCCATACATGAATTTGCCATGACATTTCTTGCATTCATATGTCATCTTAGACATCTTAGGACATGTTAGAATCATGCTTGATCATTTCTTCATTCATTTACCATGATTTGCATTCATTTCCTTTCATTAACTTTCATGAACTTTCAAACTTCAAAACATGCTTCATTTGCATTCATTCTCTTGTATGATCATTCATATACACTTTGTATGCCTTTGCATCATGTTATAGCATCATTTGCATCATGTGTATGCTTCTGGTTTTGGTCTTTGGCTTTGCATATGCTTCATTCCATTTCTTTTTTTTCCTTATTCCTCTTGTGCTAACATTTTCAGGTGGTAAGTTAATTTGAGAAGTGTATTTGCCTTCACCTCTCATTTCTCTTCATCTTTTTCATTTGCATCTTTGCTGCATTTTTTATTGTCTTTGAGTGGGCTTACTCACTAATGTTCATCTCTCACCTTCTTTCTTTAAGTTACTTAACTTCTTCAATGAAGTAAGTAACTTATTTCTTCTGCTTCTTCCTCCTCCCATCTGCTTCTTCCATTGGTGGCTTCCTTGAAGATATTTCTCAAGCCTTATAAACCATAGGAACATCCGAGAATGATAATAATTAGGGTTGTGATTAGTTTCCCCCTTAGTTTTACCTTTGAGTCTTCTTTGTGTCTCTCCTCCCACCTCATCATTAGAGACTAAACCTTTAAGGTTTTAGGACTTTGGAATTAGGTTTATGCCTGCATCCTTCTCTTAGGATGGAGTGTATAACTTTAATCTTAAGTGTTAAACCCTTAATTTGTTTAAACCTCATAATCAATCCATCTAATAATCACTAAGACATTAACTTGTAACTTGGGCCTTACATTAGGGTTCTAATTCTTCCTTTATGGTTAAGAAGGACTAACCCTGGTGTTTAATGGACAAAACCCCCTCAAGTTGTCTTACAAATCATAAAATTCACTTCTCAATCTCACCTCTAATCAAAATCCACTTAATAAAGGTTTTTTATATAATGACTTTAATCCCTAATCATGGATTAAGTTGAGGTATCTTCCTCAGCTTAAGTGTGCTCATCTATTATCCTTCTATTAGGATGGTGTAATGAGTTCACTAATCCTTGATTATGGCTTAAACTCATTACTTAACACTAAACAAAAACCCAAAAACATCTAAATAATCACAAGTAGGTTAATGATCTTAATCCTACATCATCATGGCAACTAAGTTGAGATGTTTATCTCATACTTAAAGTATTCTCATTATCCCTAATCAAGGGAGGATATAATGAGTTTACAAGCCCATTTGATTTGGGCTTAAGCTCATTAACTTATGACAAACTCCAAAAACAATAAAATACTGAAAACACAAAAACAAACAATAATCGTCTCCTTCGGGATTCTTTTCTCATCACACTCACTCATGAGCGAGAACTTGCTTCTTCTGTCTAATGCAAGACAGTTAACACTCGAGCCAGACGAGTCATACACTTGAGCATAGATAAGCAAGCAGTTCACAGTCAAATCATCCAATCTCTTTGAGTCGAACTACGGTGTTCTGACTTCCTCATTGCACGAGAGGATACGTTGGCATAACTTAACTGTTATCGAACAAAAGTCTCTATGTCTCCCCCCCTTTCAGCATTGTTTTCAAAAGCCTCAACTCCTGAGCATTCAGCCATCGCTATTTATCATTCTGCAATCTGTGTTATTTTGTATTGTTTGTTTAAGTACTATTTACTTTGAACATTTTTATTCGTACTTGGTTTTGTTAATATTATGTTTATGCATGTTTTGAATCAGTTTATTTGCATTCGCTCATCATTTATCATTTATCACAAAATCACAAAAATATTTTCTCACTTCACTTTAGCAAATATTTGAGGGAGGATGATGAAAACGAAATACCCATAATTGTTGTGGTATGCTTTCAGATAAAACCTCGTCAATGATGTACATGCATTCTTTCAAATCCCCAAACACTGAAGAGATAAGGAGTTAATCCCTAGTCAACCCCTTCGAGCCTAGAAGTAGGAGTTTCTTTCGGATATAACCCTTACATCTAACTCGGGGCAGGGTAGTTATTCAGTTAGCCTGACTACACCTTTGAATCGCAAGATGAGACATACCGTCGGAGGACCAATCAACAAATGACTTGGCAGTCACAACATTCAAACAAAAAGAAAAGAAAAGAAAAAACCACTAAGTTGAGCACCCGAAGGGAGACTTAGTCGGAAAAAAGAAATCAAAAGAGGAACTCAAATCCTCAGCAAAAGCAAAACAAATATCAGTGACCACCAAATCAAGAATCAAAGGGTCACCAATAACAAAATAAGATGACTGCCATTTTCAAGCGAACTTTAAAGCTTCATCTTCACTCTTGCAAAGTCAAAACAAATGCATGTGTAGAGTTAACTGAACATAGGACTTGAGAACATTACGAAGAAGGGATGGGTACAAATCAAAATTTGAGCCTTATATCTTTGTTTCTCAAACCATTAACCAGACCACGTTACAACCCTCGAAAGTCCTAATTGAGGCACGGTTTATTCTGAAAGCATGCTACCAACAAGGTTGCGTAAACTGACTCCCATATATTTGCTAATCTTCAATCTCGATTGCACATTATTCTTGCTACATCTTTTACGCACTTTCTAAATCAACACCACATTTGGACCAACGGTCCATTCGTCACACTATCACGACATTCAAATAAATTGACTTTTTTTCAAAACTCGCATGAACGTTACATTAACACTTCCATTTGTGTATTAATAATTTAATTGTAATTCAGTGCTTGCCATCAGTGCAATCCCAACAAGGGGCAATCAAAAGAGAAATTTGAACTTCATTGGTGCCAACATGAATCAAGACTACCTCAATAGTCCAATCATAGGCAAATTATCTTCAACAGCCCAATCAGGGGCAATTTATTTCAAAGTCCATTAATCAGGGGCAAAATCATTCTTAACAGCTCAATCAGGGGCAAGATCACCTTCAAAGGCTCAATCAGGGGAAGACACCTACCAAATCCAGACACTGGGGCATATCATGTCTTGGTCACTCTAAAAGCTTCCCCACTAGAATTTTTCAAATACCCTACAGGCAGGGGCAAGCAAACAAGGAGAAAATATTCCTATCTCTATTCCCCAGCTGAACAAGCAAATCTTACCAGATGTTGACAACCATTTAAAGCAAAGAAGTCTTTATGTGTCAATTAAGTCGCTCCGCTCACCAGCAAATAACCGAACTTGGAGCATTCAGATCCATCTTCTGACCATACATCGTCGAAGATCGAGTGTCGGGGAATCAAACCCTCCACCCACCCAAAGTCCAATCATTATTGGCAACTACCAAACTAAAAGTCCACCAAGCTGGCACCTTTCATTCCAGTCAGTCATAAGCATCATTATGCATCATTTACCTCATACGCATCATTTATATACCTAAATAAATCAGCTTTTCATATCCCCAACATTTCAACTTTCATTCCAGTGCATAAAAATCTGCATTGTATTTCCATCATTATGGAATACCATTTGAAAAACAACAAGCATACATACATAAGTCAGGATCCAGGATCGATCGAAGATTACAGGCATCTCCTTGGCAAATTCCAGTGGTCGTCCCCCATTAGATAATTTTTCTTCAACCCTTTGCTCCCCAAGCAATTTTACTCATTTTACCAGTATTTCTCAACCATATCGTTGTTTAATTTTCAGTCACCCAGTTTTCCCTTTGGTGGCGGGGGTCGTTTATATAATTTTATGTCACTCAACATCCATATCGACCTAGTTCGAGTGTTGGGGTCGCATTATCATCTTTGCGGTGGATAGCGATTATTTAATTTTCTGTTACTCAGCATCCTTTTGGTGTCAGGGTCGCTTTATCATCCTTTTGGTGATATCAATTATTTAATTTTCTGTTACTCAACATCCTTTTGGTGTCGGGTTCGCTTTATCATCCTTTTGGTGATAGCGATTATTTAATTTTCTGTTACTCAGCATCCTTTTGGTGTCGGGGTCGCTTTATCATCCTTTTGGTGATAGCGATTATTTAATTTTTTGTTACTCAACATCCTTTTGGTGTCGGGGTCGCTTTATCATCCTTTTGGTGATAACGATTATTTAATTTTCTGTTACTCAGCATCCGTTTGGTGTCGAGGTCGCTTTATCATCCTTTTGGTAATAACGATTGTTTAATTTTATGTTACTCAACATCCTTTTGGTGTCGGGGTTATTTTATCATCCTTTTGGTGTTAATGATTATTTAATTTTTTGTCACTCGTCATCCTTTTGGTTTTGGGGTCGCTTTATCATCCTTTTGGTGTTAGCGATTATTTACTTTTATGTCACTCAACATCCTTTTGGTGTTAGAGTCTGTTGCACCCCAAAATTTGCCCTCCCCAAGACAAGACATTGTGTACTAAGAGGCTCACAAGGTTCACAATGTTCATAAGACATCTCATGAGGTTCACAAAGTTCACAATTAGTCAGAAAGTTTGACAATTCCCTCAGACAATGCATTCTCCTAAGCAATGCCTCTTAAACTAGGGTTTTGACTTTCATCAGGCTAAATGGACTTCCAAGGCTTCAAGTGAGATTCATATAATCCTATATAAGTTCAAGAATCCCCATTTCAAGTTTCAAGACTTTCCCAAAAGATTTGCTTAGTCAGATGATCAGACAAGTTAAAATCAGTCAAAGCAGTTAAAAAGTCAAACTGAGGTCAACTGTGGTCAAACCAAAGTCAAACTTCATGTTTTTTTCCAACATCAAGTATATGAAGTAAAATTCATCATTTGATCAAGGGTTGATCATGATTCATCAAGGAGATTCCAGATCATCAAGAATCAGGGGTTTCTAAATTAGGGTTTCCTTAGGAAAAGTCAACTGAACTTTGACCAGCCATAACTTTCACATGCTTCATCAAAATTTTTCCATTCAAAGCTCATTTTGAAGGAAATTGAATTCTCTACAACTTTGTGTCTCACAAGCCAAGCCCAAAAATGCTTCATTTGGAAGGTATGAGCTAAGACATTATAGGTCCTTTTAAAAGTCAACAAAAAGTCAACAACTTCCAAAGGGCATAACTTAAGAATGGTAAAAGATATGGACATGAGACCAAAGAGGTTGGTTAGAGGACTCTCTAAGCTTTCCAAAATGTCCAAGAACACCTTCATAGCATTAAAATTGTAGGATTTTTGCCCTTGCAAAGTTGGGAAATTTTTGGGAAGTTTATGAAGCAAATAAGGCCTTAAAACTAATTTTTGCTAAATGAGCCCACCAAATTGCCATCCAATCTTTATAATGTCATCAAGCACGACCCAGCCCATGAATTTTCTGATTTTTTATATTTTATTTGATATTTATTTGAATTTTATTCATTAAAATACAAATTAAATTAAAATAAAATATGAAAATCATATATTTGGAAGAGATTATGATTCTAGAAGGTCATAAACACCATTCAAGACTAATTGATCACATCCAAATTCGTGCTAGACCAAGATAGTAAGAATATATTGGATTTTTTGACATTTTTGGATAAGAGATTTCTTCATAATCAAGCAATCAATTGTCATCATTACAAAGCCCATAAATCCATGACTTTTTGACCTAATTTTCATCTCTATATATACTTGAAGACATCCCAATCACAAAGACACGAAATTCTGCCTCCAAGGATACTCTCAAAACTTCAAAAAAATTCAAGAACAAACTCACATTCGGTTTGCAAGTTTAAGGTAGTTACAAGGCCAAATAATGATGGAAATAGCTTCCTAGAAACATTTAGAGTGCATTGGGATCATCACATTCATCAAATACCTCATATATCATGGAAACCGAATTCATGTTCTTCACTTTTTTTTCTTTTCGATTTCACTTATTTATCCATTATAAATCGTTTTTGTGCTTCTAATCTTGTTTGTTGTTGTGTATGGATGATTTCTGGGCAAAGGAATCGATGTTTTGATGCGCGGATATTCACACACCATTGTTAGGATTTAAAAACTTTAAATTAGGGATTCTGTTTAGACGCGATTTCAGATGGAATTGACTGCATAATTGGATTCACAAGATCTCTTTTGATAGGTTTATACCATTGGGACAAATTTATCTTGTGCATATAACATTTTTTGATTTGCAGGACCTCTAGTGACGCATGAAAACCGTCACTAAAAGTTGTAGTGACGGAAGAACTGTAGGTAAAGCCTAATGTGACGGCCAGAGGAAGAAGATGGTCTTGGCGTGCGTTTCTAATTTTTGAAATTTGTTTTATTTTATAATATTTGTTTTCCGTTTCTAATCACACACAAGCGTGTCTCCCAGTGGTTAAGACTCTGTGTTGGTAAGCTTGGGGGGCGAGTTCGATCCCAGGCTTCCCCCCCATTCTCTTTTTTTTTGCGCCTATTTTCTTTCTTCTTTTTATTTTCTTATTTAAATTATTATTTATTATATTAGATTAATTAGTTAAATAATTATAATTAATAGAAACTTAATTAGAATAACCACCATTAATTTTTTTCTTTTATAAATAAAATTTCACAAATAAATATTAATTTGTTTTTCTTACATAATATATTTTATAAATATTTTTTTAGTTTTTCTTATCAAACTTATTAATTTAATTAGGTTTAAGAATTTAATCACGTCCTGATTTCTTTACTAACCCTGATTTATTTTTTTTCTAATCTTGATAATTATTGTTTTATTTATATATTGTTCAATTATTTATTTATTTCTCGTTTTAATTTAATTACTAGAAAAATGTATAGGCGTATATCAAAAATGTAATTTATTTTCGTCGATCATTATGTATCTGCCCCAAAGCGATGTAATAGCGTAGATTTATTTTCTTGCCCTTTTATTTATGCCATTTAATTGTGTGGTTAATAATTTTAGGGTGTGTATAACATATTTTTAATTAAAATTAACTTAGAAAATTAATTTAACAAGATAAATATTTGAAAAGAAACACGCACACACGTAAGTCGATCTAAGATCGCCATCTTGCACTTCCTAGGGTTGCCTCTCAGTTGCCTTATACAAAAGGTCAAGTAAGGTGTCTTAAAGCAAAGTCCCTTTTCATAAAATATCATCAAGTCCCTTTTAAGATTATAAGATCAAGTCTCTTCGATGTTGCCTACGGTAAATGATCTTGTCCCTTCGAAATAAAAAGATGATAAGTCCCTTCGTATTGCTAAGACACCTTACAGTTGCCTAAACATAGATGACCCTTCACATGTCCCTTATAACATCCAAGGTAATGACTACCTATTCCTTAATAATAGGGATAGTCTTACCATTGAAAGAACATTTAAGAACAGAAAAGATTCAATTTAGGGTAGGTTCCTCTTAAGTACTTGCTCACTTTACATCAAATTACTTCATTACACTTCACATTTTCAAACAATTTTCAAAACAAAGTCTTTATATATATCCATACAAGGATCATTATAAAGTACTTAAGAAAAATTTTAATCACACACTACACTTCTCAAAACAGTTTAAAGTGAGCTAAGTAACTAAGAGCTCATGGATAACCATGGATGTAAAGGATGCTAACACCTTCCCTTTACATAACCTACCCCCCGAATCCAAAAATCTTTTAAGGTCTTTCCTGTTCTTTTATGCCCTTTCCTTTGGATAAAATAAAAGTCGGTGGCGACTCTTGCTATCCGCAACATAACTAAAGTCAGTTCTCCCACCGTGTTACAGAACTGTCGACTCTGCTGGGGACTTAATAAAAGAGGGGTACCCTTAGGAATTAGATCACTTTAAATTTGTTTGCTTTGTTTGCTTTACTTTACTTGTTGGGTGCTCTTATGTGTGAAAGATCCTAACCTGGATCTAGTGTACCTTAGGTAAATGGCAATAGACCAAGGAAACTGTACGGCATATACCAATATGGTTGATCCGGTGGCCATAGTTAGTGTGACTTCTTGGTTGGTGCTTATGTTCCTTAAGTAAAGTTGAGGATAATATGAGGCTGCCATATGTTGTCAATACACTAACTGACTTTTAGAACCCTAGTAATCCCATCTTGGCCTTTAGAAAGTAGTGAGATAACCGGCTTTGGTGAAGACTGAAGTTGGTTGATACTCGATGCTACACTCATTGAGATTCTAAACTTGGAGGGTTTTGGTTGGCAAGTAAGTTGCCTACTGAACAACCACCCTTGTGAAGGATCAATGATATTGAGATCCCTTAGAACCTGGTTACTTTAGAGCACAGGATGAACCATCTAAACTTCAGGGGAGGGTACTTACCTTTAAACCTCATGCAAGCCTTCAAACCTAGGGCTATGGTGTGACTTGTTTGTGTGTGCCACATGTTTGTGATTGAACATAACATCATAGCATCATCATGCATCATAAGCATAGCATTTTCACTAACTATTTCAAGGACCAAAGGATTTATCTTTGTTCTTTGTTTAAGGTCATGGATTCTACTCGTAGGAATATTATCCGGATCAACTTTGTAGGTATACCTCCTAAGCTTAAGGGATTGGTTTCTCAAGTTTCTGAAAACTCCCAATTCATCAAGAGACATGGTCACCTACTGGATCTAGTCACTTTAGGATTCCATGAAGACATGATGAGTGTTTTCATTTTTATCTTTGTTATAAGCCCAAGGGGCAAACAAGTTTATTGATTACTAATAAAAATTTGTTTTCTGATTGTTTAAACAAATTTAAATCTTGCGGTCCTTGAAAACATTGCATACGCATTTACATACCATATCATTGCATCACAGGTCTCTTATGTACAGGTATCTTATCTTCTAGCTATTTATTTCAGCAGAAATGGCTCTTGAACAGACTGTCAAAGATCTCCAGGCTCAGAATGCACAATTCCAAGAGTTGATTCTGAACTTGTCCAAGGGACAGGATGAATTGAAGACACTGCTGGCTAAGAAGACTAAGAAGGCTAGAAGATCAGGAGGCCTTATCAATATGGGAAGAAGGTTCAGAGGTCCTATCAAGACCAAGGAACAGGTTGAATATTATGAGTCTGAGGAGTCTGAGAAAGAGGGAGGCAGTCTCCATAATACTATGGGGGATTCTGATTCTGAAGCAAATTACTATCATGATCCTAATGAAGATAAGTTCAAGATGCTGGTTGATAGAATGAATGCTATGGAATTACAAAAGTCTTCTGGGCTGGATTTTGAAGATCTAAGTTTAATATCTGGAGTGGTTATACCCATTGGTTTCAAGGTCCCTGCTTTTGTAGTATATGATGGTATCTCGTGTCCCAAGCTGCATCTAAGGTCCTACGTCCGAAGGATTCAACCTCATACTGCTGATAAGAAGCTGTGGATTCATTTCTTCCAAAAAAGCTTGTCTGGAGCTCAATTGGAATGGTACTATCAATTGGAGAGTGCCAACATCCGTGATTGGAATGATCTTGCTGAGGCCTTCTATAGGCAATACCAATACAATGCTGATCTAGCACCTACTCGCATGCAACTACATAGCATGTCAATGGGTGCTAAGGAGAATTTCAAAGAGTATGCCCAGAAGTGGAGAGACTTGGCTGGCAGAGTACAACCTCCTCTGACTGACAGGGAGTTAGTGGATATGTTTATGAGTACGGTTAATGGTCCTTTCTATAGTCATCTCATTGGGAGCTCATCATCTGGCTTCACTGAGCTGATAATGACTGGAGAGCGTGTAGAAAGTGGCATAAGAAGTGGAAAAATACAGGTGGGTGCCTCTTCACCAAGTACTGCAAAGAAGCCCCCTAGTGGGAAGAAGGAGTCAAATGTTGTTTATGGTCAACCTGGTTGTAATAGGAGTCACCAATCTGTGAGTGCAGTTCACATCTCTAATCCTACTCCTGCAACACCAGAGCCACCACAGGGCAATCAGCAGAAGCCTAGAAGACAGTTCACCAAGATCAACATGTCACTGGCCCAAGCCTTGGAACACTTGTTGAAAGGGGAACTCATTACTTTGAAGGACCCTCCTCAGAATCCTAATGTTACCTCTCCTTGGTACAATCCTAATGCACGATGTGCCTATCATTCTAATTGTCCGGGACATGACACCAACAACTGTTGGATATTGAAAAACAAGATTCAAGATATGATTGATGCTGGAGAGATTGAATTTGACCCTCCTAGGACTCCAAATGTGATTACTGCTCCCATGCCAAATCATGAGAAGACCGTTAATGCCATTGATGAAGTTTCATATATTTCCTCAGTTGTAGATGTGACTAC
This sequence comes from Lathyrus aphaca, assembly GCA_963966055.1. NCBI lineage: Eukaryota > Viridiplantae > Streptophyta > Magnoliopsida > Fabales > Fabaceae > Lathyrus > Lathyrus aphaca. Next base: position 684,759,743 of record OZ014519.1, on the reverse strand, counting down.
TCCATTATCTGTTATCAAGAAGAAGTTGATACAAGCTGGGTTCTTTCCAAGTTGTAATGAAGATTGTTTCTATTGTGCTTACAAACCTGATAGCTGCTGGAAGTTGAAGGACGGTATTCAACGCCTCATGGACAATTACACCATATTGTTTGAGAGGACACCTTCTGTGGAGAGTATGGTTGAACATATAACTCAAGATGCGAAGGTTGAAGAGGTGGATATGGTTGATAAAATGCCAGTGAGGATTACTTCCAAGGGCCCTGTCAAGATCACTCATAAGGGTCCAATCAAGATTACTGCTGAAGGCCCTATGAAGACTGTTGCTGAAGCTAGAGTGGCTCTTATGATTATTACCACTCCTGGTCCTATTCCCTATACTTCTGATAAAGCTGTACCTTGGCATTACGGTTCCGATGTTTATATCCATGGTGTTAAACAGGAACCCTTAGCTGATACACCTGTTGCTGATGAAAACCCTGATGTTGATAATATTGCTGGATCTAGTAAGATCACGAGAAGTGGAAGAATTTTCTCTCCTCCGACTGCCTCCAAGAATATAGTTACTCCAACTACTACCTCCACTGCTGATGCTCGGGGCAAAGGTCCTGTTATTGAACCTGTGCAAGCTGAGGCGCCAACTGTTGATAATCTTTCTAAGCAGATGGAAGAAGTACTGAAGATCATTCGCAAGAGTGATTATGCTGTTGTTGATCAATTGGGGCATACTCCCTCCAAGATTTCCATGTTGTCTTTATTGTTGTGTTCTGAGGCTCATGCTAAGGCCTTGATTAAATTCTTGAAGACTGCTCATGTACCAAATGAGATTTCTGTGGATCAGTTTGAAAACTGTGTTGGACACCTGACTTATGATAATGGGTTAGGTTTTTCTGATGCTGACTTAACTCCTGCCAAGAGAAATCATAATAGAGCTTTACATATCTCTATTGAGTGTAGGGGCACTACCATGTCTCATGTGTTGATAGACAATGGTTCTTCACTAAATGTACTGCCCAAAGAGGTTCTGAACAAGCTTAGTCCTGAAGATGATGTGTTGAGACCAAGTAATATAGTGGTGAAGGCCTTTGATGGTTTGAGAAGAGTGGTGCACGGAGAAATAGATCTCCCAATCAAAGTAGGTTCTCAGGTCTTCAATTCAACCTTCTATGTAATGGATATTCGTCCTTTGTACTCTTGTTTGCTTGGGCGCCCCTGGATCCATGGGGCGGGTGTTGTGACCTCCACTTTACATCAGAAGTTGAGATATCCAGTGAAGGGAAAGGTTGTTACTGTTTACGGAGAGGAAGAATATATAGTCAGTCATGTGAATACTTTCAAGTATGTTGAAGTAGAAGGTGAATATGTTGAGACTCCTTGCCAGACATTTGAAGTAGTTCATTGGGTTGTTCCTGCTGCTGAAGCTCCTCCAGTTGTTAAAAGAGTTCTTGTGGTTACCAGAGTACCTCCTACAATGGCTTCCCTCAAAGATGCTAGAGTTGTGGTTGATGAAGGTGGTTGTACTATTTGGGGTCAGCTTCCTGACATTCCTTACAAGTCTGACAAGTTTGGTTTGGGTTTCACTGCAGTGTCCCAGAAGGCTGTTCGTCGTGCTTGTGCTGTTCGTATCACCAATCAAGGGATTATGAAAGATCAGATCAATGCTGTGGGTGACTATGATGAAGACTACAACTTGGATGCTTGGATTTTCCCTACTGTGGGTGATGGGCTCAATAACTGGAAGGCTGAAGATGTCATTCCTATCTCCTTTAGTCAGGAGTAAATACTATTACTGTGTTGTTATTTTTAAGTTTGTAATTTTTGAACAATTAAACTTTTAAGCCTTGTGCCTTACCCGGGGCACAATGGTATGCTTGTTTCGGTATGTCATTTCATTTGCAAACTTCATTCAATAAAGATCAATGGACGTTTCGTTTTCATAAACATTGTGTTCCTTGTCTTTCTTTTTATTTTTTATTTTTGTTTTATCAACTATGTGTTCTTACACACACCCACATCACTAAAATGCAGATCCTCATCCACTCTGGATCCTGTTGATAACAGTTCTACTATTGCCAATTATAATTTCGAGAATCTGATCTATCAATGGAAAGGAGAAAGATTGTGAAGTACCTGTAGAGCTTGCTAGGTTGTTACAACAAGAAGAGAAAGCTATACAGCCACATGAAGAGCCAATCGAAGTTGTGAATCTGGGAACTGAAGAAAACAGGAAAGAGGTCAAGATAGGGGCTGAATTAGAGGATGGTGTCAAGAGCAGATTGATTCAGATGTTACATGATTATATGGAGATCTTTGCTTGGTCCTATGAAGATATGCCAGGGTTGGATACAGACATTGTGGTTCACCGTTTACCAGTAAAAAAAGACTGTCGTCCAAAGAAGCAGAAGGTTCGTCGCATGCGTCCTGAGATGTCAGAAAAGATTAAAGCAGAGGTGATGAAACAGTTTAATGCATGGTTCTTAGCTGTGACTTCTTATCCTCAGTGGGTTGAAAATGTGGTATCGGTACCTAAGAAAGATGGTAAGGTACGTATGTGCGTGGATTACAGGGATTTGAACAAGGCCAGCCCTAAAGATGACTTTCCACTTCCTCATATTGATGTTCTGGTAGACAACACTGCTCAACATAAAGTATTCTCTTTCATGGACGGTTTCTCTGGTTACAATCAAATCAAGATGGCACCTGAAGATATGGAGAAGGCTACATTTGTTACACAGTGGGGCACTTTTTGTTATAAAGTAATTCCATTTGGTTTGAAGAATGCAGGGGCAACATATCAACATGCTATGGTGGCTTTGTTTCACGATATGATTCATCATGAGATAGAGGTATATGTGGATGATATGATAGCCAGGTCCCAGAACGAAGAGCAACACCTTGATCATCTGCATAAGCTGTTTGAAAGGTTGAAGAAATACAAGTTAAGATTGAACCCAAACAAGTGTACTTTTGGAGTTAGGTCTGGTAAACTCCTGGGTTTCATTGTTAGTGGAAAAGGTATTGAAGTGGATCCCGCAAAAGTGAAAGCTATACAAGAGATGCCAGCTCCCCGTACCGAGAAGGAAGTTAGAGGTTTCTTGGGACGATTGAATTACATTGCAAGATTTATTTCCCAATTAAATGCTACATGTGAGCCAATCTTCAAGTTGTTGAAGAAAGATCAGGTAATAGAGTAGAATGATGAGTGCCAGACAGCCTTTGATGAAATTAAGAAATATCTTCTAGAACCTCCAATTTTGATGCCACTAGTTGATGGAAGACCCTTGATCATGTACTTAACAGTGTTAGACAACTCAATGGGGTGTGTATTGGGGTAACATGACGAGTCTGGTCGAAAAGAGCAGGCAATATACTACCTTAGCAAAAAGTTTACCGACTGTGAAACAAGATACTCACTGCTCGAGAAAACTTGCCGCGCTTTGGCATGGGCTGCTCGCCGACTAAGACAGTGTATGTTGACTCATACTACCTTATTGATTTCAAAGATGGATCCAATAAAATACATATTCGAGAAACCTGCTCTCTCTGGACGAATAGCAAGATGGCAAATGATTTTAACAGAATATGATATACAATATACTACTCAGAAGGCCATTAAAGGAAGTGTTGTAGCTGATCACTTGGCTCATCAAGCAGTGGATGATTATCAGTCAATGAGTTTTGAGTTCCCCGATGAAGACATTATGATTATTACCAAAGAACCTGGACAATATGACGGACCTGAACAAGGATCCCGATGGACTATGGTTTTTGATGGAGCTTCTAACGCACTTGGTAATGGTGTTGGTGTTGTGATCAGTTCCCCTGAAGTTTGTCATACCCCGATTACTGCAAGACTTTGTTTCTATTGTACCAATAACATGGCTGAGTATGAGGCATGTATCTTGGGTATCAAAGCTGCCATTGATATGAAAATTCAGTTCTTGGACGTATATGGAGATTCAGCCCTAGTAGTAAGTCAGATCAAAGGAGATTGGGATACCAAGCATGATAATCTCATTCCTTACAGAGAACATGTGTTGTCTTTGATCCCATACTTTGAAGAGATTACCTTTGGACATATTCCACGAAGAGAAAATCAATTGGCATATGTGTAACACGGTGGGAGAACTGACTTTAGTTATGTTGCGGATAGCAAGAGTCGCCACCGACTTTTATTTTATCCAAAGGAAAGGCATAAAAGAACAGGAAAGACCTTTTAAAAGATTTTGGGTCCGGGGGGTAGGTTATGTAAAGGGAAGGTGTTAGCACCCTTTACATCCATGGTTATCCATGGGCTCTTAGTTACTTAGCTCACTTTAAAATGTTTTTGAAATGTGAAGTGTGTGAATAGAAATTTTCTTAAGAGTTTTATAATGATCCATGTACGGATGCGTAAAAAACCTTTGTTTTGAAAAATTGTTTGAAAAGTGTGAAGTGTTTGAAATGTTTTTGAAAAGTGAGCAAGTATCTAAGAGGAACCTACCCTAAGTTTAAGTCTTTTCTGTTCTTGAATCCTTTAAATGGTAAGACTATCCCTATTATTAAGGAATAGGTAGTCATTACCTTGGATGTGAGGGACAAGTGAAGGGACATTTGTTATTAGGCAACTGTGGGGTGTATAAGCAATTTTGGAGGGACTATCATCTTTATTCGAAAGGGACAAGATCATTACGAAGGCAACATTCGAAAGGGACTTGATCTTTTATCTGTTAAGGGACTAGATGATGTGAATTTGAGGGACTTTGTTTTATACACCCTACTTGACCTTTTTGATTAGGCAACATGAGAGGTATCCCTAAGGAAGTGAGATGGCGATCAAAGATCGACTTACGTGTGTGAGTGTATAATTTTAATATTTATCTTTAAATTTGTGATCTAAATTGATTTTATATCACAAGTATGTTTACACTCCCTATTTTACTAACCATAGCATAAAATATGAACAATAAACATTAATACTAAATATTACACCAAGGAACAATTACATAATAATGATAAAAACTAATTAAATCAATAAGCAAAATATTAAATAATAATAATAATTGGGTTAGTAAAATAATAATAATAATAAATAAGTCACAATGGGGTTAGTAATAATGAAATAAATAAAAAACAAACATAGTTAATAATATAAGCAAAAATATTAAAAAATTAATGAACAATTATTTTTTAAGATTTAGAATAAAATATAAACAATTATACTAATTATTATGAAATCTTAAGTTATATGCAAATTATAAAAATCAAATTAATTTTTAAACATATCATGAAAATAAAATTATAATTACAAAAATTAAATTAGCAATTTTTAACTATTTTTAAACATATATTAACAATTATTTATATACAATAAAGAAAAATAAACAATTTAAAGAATATTTACATATTATAAGAATAGGGTTAATTATAATTATATTTACAAAAATTTAATTATATTACATGATTAAATAAAATATGATCATACTATTATATTTTCAAATTTAAGAATTATAATAAAATTATATTTTTAATGGAAGCAAATTATGGTTTGATTTAAAAAAAATATTAAGATTTATTACAATATATGCAAGAATTAAAATAAATAAATAAATAATATTTACAATTAGGGTTTTAGAAAAAAGAAAATATTTTTAGGGTTAATATATTAGGATTAATTGAATTAGAATTATAATTTTAATTTGAATTGATAATAATAAACAAATAAATAAAGAAAACAAGCAAAATAAGGAAATAAAAGAAAAAGGGGAGGCCTGGTTTTGAACCCAGGACCTCCCAATACCTGGAAAAGCTTCCATCCACTGGGCTAGCCTGCGCGCAGGTGACAAGGGAGAGGATACAATTGCTTTTGTTGTTTGTTCCTGAAAAATCATGCAAAATAAACAAAACAAAAGGCCTGGGGGGATCGAACCCAGGACCTTCAAACATCACACAAACGCATTAACCATTCCAGCCGGGAGGGCGCATCTGTCCATATAACAGCTATAATTCATTATATATTAAACCTGTCGCTCCCCGGATTTCCATCCTGGTACAAACGTGAAAGTGGCGCGGAAAAAGAATAGAGTCGCCAGCCAGGCATTTTTATCCCGAAGAAAGGGAATGGTAATGCTGCACAAACCAGAAGAAAGAAGAGGAAGGACACGGGTCCTACGAACCAAAGAGACTGAGTTCGGGAGTCGGTTACGACCTGGGAAGGTATTAGCACCCAGATCGTCCGCCGTACCCGACGGGATCCACGCTTGCAAAAGAAACTGTTTCAAAGGGTGAGGGGATGAAAACTGCAGCAAATAAATGGAAATGAAAAGCTACTGGAACTGGAAAAGAAATGAAATAAGAAAGCAAAAGGGAAAATGTAGGGAAAATAAAGATTGTGCTCGAACGGGCCCTACCCCGCTGCCTACGTACCTCATCAGGATAATGAGGATCAGAGACGCCGTAGTTCCCCTAACTAGGGGTAACAAGGAAAATTACTTGTGAATTAAAGGCTTGAACTGCCTATGTCAATGCTCAGGTGTTGCAGGCTCGGACGACGAGTGCGTTACCGTCTTGCAAAATGACAAGTAGGAGCAAGTTCTCACGTAAAGAGTGAATGAGGTGAGAAAAGAATTCCCGAAGGAAAGACGCTTATTGTTTGTTTGTGTTTTTTAGAAGCTTTTATGAGTGTGTCACAAGGAAGTGAACTCAAGCTCTCATCAATGGAATGTGCACTTGTCACTACATTCCAAGATGGAATAATAGAACAAGCACACTCAAGTAAGGAGAATATCCCCAAAACTTGAACCCAAAGATTAGGGCCTAAGCTCACTAACTTGTTTATTTATTAGGTGTTTTGATCATTTACATGAAGAAGTGTTTTTTATGCTTTTCTTTTATGAAGAAGATACCTTGATCAGACTTGTGCATCACAAGGTAAACATGTACTATCCCAAGATGGGAAGACTACAAGCATACCTCATGGGATAAGGCTATGGATCAATGCATCTCTTCAAAGTTATTAAAGTGTTTTTTATGATTGTGAGATGAGAAGAGAAAGAGAACCAAAGGAGCAAAAAGGAAAAAACTAGGGGGAAGTTTTTATCCTAAGTTAGCATGCATGGAGTTCCTAGAGTTTGTGAGGTCTTTCTAACCTAAAAAAGATCTCAAGAGAAGAAGAAGAATATAAGAGGAGAGATGAGAAAGGCCTAAGCCCAACAAGAAGATGTTAGTCCATATAAACAAAATGAGAAGAGATGAGAAATGGAGATGTGGAACTCAATTCCCACATCTCAAACTTACCATAGCCCCTGCAAGGTTAGTGTAACAACATAAAATCAAGGCATGAACCAACAAGTCAGAAGCTACACAAGCATATAGGCATGGCAAAGAATTCACAAGATGATAAGCAAAGCAACACAAGATCATATTGAGATGATTAGAAGTGAAACAAATGCAATGAAGGCATGCTTAACAATTAAAGAAATAAAGCACATGAAAGAGACCCAACACCAATACTCAAAGAGATCCAAACCCTATCCTAAGACCAGGAGCAACCATAAACCTCTAAAGGACCCCAAAAGATGAAGAGAAGTCGGCACAAGTTCCCTTCTAAACTTGAAAGAGACTATAAGACTCAAAGGATGCAAAACAAGGCAAGGTGAGGAAGAAAATACCCAAGAAAAAGATCCAAGCGCTTAAAAATTCTACCCAACCAGAAAAGTACTCTCCAAACACAAATAAATGAGAATCCAAAAGGGTTTGCAAAAATACAGCACCAAACTAGGTCAATGAAGCTCAAGGATGCAAGGTATCACCATTTAGGGTTTTGAAAATTAAGGCACAAGTAACTCAAGCAAAGTCCAGCAGGGAAATTTGTGAAAAATCCAAGATAAATCATGAAGATAGTAGAGTGTCTTAGGATTTGAATTCAAAAAGAATGGGGTTCATAGCTTAAAGGATGAGAAAAATAGAAATTGGACAAGGCAGATTGGTCTATGAGAGCTCACAAGAAAGCAATGCTCAATGTTGAATTTATTTGGCCACGTGGGATGAAAATAAAAATCTGGAAAAATTATGATAAAAAACTAGATGAATCAAGGAGTGCATATGAATTTTTTTGGATTTTTTAGAGTTAAGGAAGTATTTAAAATGGATCAAAAGCAAATGAAATAAAATTGGTAAAGAAAAAGAATAAAAATAAAGCAAATGGGCCAAGGGGGTGCAAGGAGCAAACATGCTAGTTGAAAAATGCAATGGGCCGCGCATGGGGGGGTGCTGATAGCACTGAATATGCAGCCCCTTCTTCTTCATGAAGAAACCCTAAAATTCTCACCACCATTAATGAACAAAACCCTAACCCTAAACCCTAGCTTCATGAAAATCCAAACTAAGCCGCGGCAAGCCATGAAACTCTCCAGAATACATAATCTAACATCACTAAACACAAATACATGCTTGGATTGGATTAAAACTCAAATAAACTCAAGATATGAATGAAAATAAAATTGTCCATGAAACTTTAAATCACCATAACTTTGTGAATACTCAACCATTTCACAAACTACAAAGAGCATTGTAACCACCACAACATGAGGATTCTAAAACACACAACCAAATACATTTCTATGAGATTCGAAATTTGAGCATACCTAAGGTGGTGTTCCAAATTTGAAGTCAAGAATGGTATAAGTGATGGCAAATGATCTCCTTATCCCCTTAGATGCAAAATAAATGCATATAAGGCTTTGCAAACTTGTGAATCCAGCAATATGCTTCCTTGTGCTTCAAAGCTTCTCAAATGGCCACTTGAACAAACTTCACTATAAATCTAGATCCATGGGTGCTTAATGATCATTGAGATGAGAGGAGTATGGATGTGGTCTTGGATTGAAGAAAGCTTGCCTAGATCAAAAGTTATGGCACAAAATGCAAATGTGCACAAGGAATGGGAAATGGATGATTCTTGAAGAATAATCCAAACAAATGGTGTGGAAATGATCTATGAGTGATGAGGATTAAGAATCCAGCAAGAGTTTTGTGAATGAATTCTTGTAGCAAGAGTTTGTGGAGAATGAGCAATTTTGCATAAAAGATGAGAATGAGAGAATGGGTGTGTATTCTGGCTGCCTCTAACCCTAATTCTGATTGTTATGGAATATATATGGCAATGCAAAAGGGTTAGAACAAATGCACGTGAGAGAGAGCTGTTTTTGTAAAAATGCAATTTTGGCCCAAGTGTGCCATAGGCATGCCAAGCTCATGATTTGCTGGCCTCTCTTGCATGTGCATTCACCATCCCACCAATGATTCCCAGCAAACAACTTCAGCCCTTGGATGTAAGCTATCACACAATTGCCATGCCTTGTGCAAATTCAAGGGTAAAATGCAAGTTTTATGGAACTTTTTCATGTGCATGAATTTTGCCACTTTTCTTTGAGCCAAATGACCTAAATGTGATGCATTTTGATTGTGTAAACTTACTTTGGACAGAGCATAGCAAACTATCCACTTTTGAGCCTTTGTGCAAATGGCTTGGCCTTGAAACTTGGAAATTTGCCCTAAAATACCTAAATTTTCGGGGGCCCTATCTCTCAAACCATAAATCCCATGAAAATGTACTTGTACTTTTTAAAAATGGCAGCCCTTACTCTCCAACTTTCATGTTTACTTTGGGTCCATTTGAAGATTTTTTGATCAAGTTAAGGCCTTGTGAAGTTTTAGGTCAAAATAGCCAAAAATATTAACTTTTCCATGACCAACTTTGTGCACCTTTGCCAAAACCCCTCAAACCACCAAAATTCTTGTAATTTAAGCTCACCAAACATCTTATAACATTGAATAGACCTCATTTGGCCAAAAAAAATTGGGTTGGACCCTTTGGAATGGCACAGTTGACTTTTTCTGGGCCTAGTTGACTTTCTACTTCATCTGCAAGTAACTGAAGCAATGACTGACTTCCACTTGGAATTTTTCCATGAAAATTGACATGTAGGAACCTCTTATCATATAGAAAACATTGCCCAAAAGAGTTGGCCAAAATTATGAGGTTAAGGCCCTTGAAACCAAAACCCTAATTTGGTTGCACTGCTTAGGAGCCTTGCATTGTCTTGAAACTTGTGATGATTAAGCAATCTTCTGAGCTTTTGCAAGTGAACTTGGCCTTGCCAAAGGAGTCTAGACTCATCATAGGCCTCCCAAAAATCCATTGGAACCCTTGCCTTGGCTTAAATGGCCTTCAACAGCTCCCCAGATGGCCATATGCCTCATGTTAGGGCTTGATGCTTGTCAGGCTTTATTTTTCTATGCTATAATGCTATATATATATGATATGCTTATGATGCGAATGGTGTATTATGATGCTTAAAATGAAGAGGGAAAATTTGAGGTTCTACAGCTGCCCCTATTCAAGCAACTGTTGATCTGAAAAGGACGATTGCTTCCGCTTTCGACCGTTCAAGATAAACTGTGGTTGAATACCCAAGAAAACGGAAATTTGCGCTCTGATGCAGAAAACAAGAAATGGGAAATAAACCCAATCCAATGACGTTGCAACTGAGCTGAGAGATGAGCAGATGAGCTCTTTCCAACGAAACCAAAGGTTCTGATGAAGCATGAAACGGACGAGTCTTTTGTGAACTGTGACGCCAGGTGCAGAAAGCGGACGAGTCCTTAAGAATCTTCAAAGTAACCTGAGATAGACGAATCTCCTTCACTAATCCTTACGCAGATAAGCGGAATAAGACGGACGAGCCTTCTTCGGATAACCCTTACGCAGGTTCCGGGAATGCATATAAGTCTGTGGGATAGACATGCAGCTAGGATGGACGAATCCTCTTCGCGAATCCTTACGCAGATAAGCGGAATAAGACGGACGAGTCTTCTTCGGATAACCCTTACGCAGGCTCCGGGAATGCATATAAGTCTGTGGGATAGACATGCAACTAGGATGGACGAATCCTCTTAACGAATCCTTACGCAGATAAGTGGAATAAGACGGACGAGTCTTCTTCGGATAACCCTTACGCAGGCTCCGGAAATGGTTTTGACGTTTTAATCCCACCGTCAGGACTTTCAACCTCTTCACGAATCCTTACGCAGATAAGTGGAATAAGACGGACGAGTCTTCTTCGGATAACCCTTACGCAGGTTCTGGAAATGGTTTTGACGTTTTAATCCCGCCGTCAGGATTTTCAACCTCTTCAATGCGGACGAGCATCGGAATGATCATCAAAGAAACACGGACGAGTGTCATAAGTCGATGATACGGACGAGTACCGGACGATGATCCAAGAAACACGGACGAGTGCTTCTGATAATGATACGGACGAGTATCAGCTTATTTCAGACGATTTTCAAAAGAAAATACCAAACACGGACGAGTGTCGGGGTGCAGACAAGCACTAGATAAGTAATAGGCACGGACGAGTGCTAAGAGGTGAGGTCGAGCATCAAATAAAGATGCGAGTACGGACGAGTACTGGCGACTTTCTTGGGGATATGCCTCAAATAAAGTGGAATCGAAAAATGCACGGACGAGTGCTGCAGGGATGCGGACGAGCACCAAATGAAGATGCGCACACAGACGAGTAAAGGAAACTTCATTGGGGAAAAACTTCAAAGAAATAATAAGCACGGACGAGTGCCAAGAGTTGCGGACGGTCATCAAGTAAAGATGCTAGCACGGACGAGTGCTGATGAATACCTCAAATAAAGAGGGATCTGCTGATGAAAAGGCACGGACGAGTGCTGATGAATACCTCAAATAAAGAGGGATCTGCTGATGAAAAGGCACGGACGAGTGCTGAAGGAGGATGAGAATCAAATAAAGATGCGAGCACAGACGAGTGCTAGTAGACATAGACTCTACTGGGGGAAAGTGCACAGACGAGTGCCACAAGGTGCTAATTCTTCTGGAGACCACGGATGAGCAAACTGAATCATCAGATAAGTGTCTAAGAGTGCGAATAAACACTGAATAAGTATCAACACAGACAAAGGCTGATTATGTTGGTGAAGTAGACAATTCCACTTTGGCTGGGGAATGAAGTCCTGGCGACTTGTGGGAGAAGATTCCGGCAATCTGCTGGGGACTCAAAGCTTTTAACTCTGATGGAAACGAAGTGTTGGCAACCTGATGCTTGCCGAAGGAGCTTTCACTAGAAGAAAGACGACTCTGCGTGAGGTATACTTCGTTTAACTTCTTTGAACATCTGTTGAGGATCTGATCATCCTACTCTGACTCCACTGGGGAGAATTTCTTCTTGCTCAGCTAGGGAAATCCCTTGGGAATGAGAATCCCGATGACTCTGTAGGGAAATGAAGTTACCTGCAACTCTGCTGAGCAAGGAGAACTTCTAGCGATTCCGTTGTAGATAATAAACTTCTGACAACTCCACTGTGGATGGGAGACTTCTACTAACCCCTGCTGGGGATTGACCCGACTTCTAGGGAGTGCAGGTGTTCAGATACCTGCTGAGAATAAATCGCTTGTAAACAGGCGCTCTGTCGGGGAAATACCTCTGCTTGGAGAATAACCCTCTGCTGCTTGGGGATACGGTGATAACCTGCAAATCCTGCAATAACAGAATACACACATATGCACCAAGATTGGTACGGCCTGATCTATTCATCTGCCGTCACCTGACACTCAAAGCGATGTTAAGTGTCTCTGCAATGTCATTTTTATCAGTTTGAAAAGCGACATGTTTCTCATGCAATGTTATTTGTCAAAAATTCAGGACATTTTTGTAAACAAAATAAACATAACACGGTGTTTGACTGAATATTCTTTTTTATTGATTGGCCTCTGAATAGGCAAAAATTTACATTAGGAAGTAACCACCTGGAAAGAGGTATCTACTGTAAAATTGAGAAAAGAAACTATCCTAATGGCAACGACACGGCATTCCAAAGAGTTTCCTTCCTGCTATGACTGGCATATCCTCAAGACTTTCCGTTCCGTCTTCGGCCTTCTGAAGAGAATGAGGGGGCTGATCTCTACCCTTCTGATATGGTCAAGCTATTTGAAGCGGTGATGTGGTTCAGACAACCCGGAGCGTAGTTGTTCGCTTATTCCCTGATTTTGCGTGGATCGCCCTTTCGGGTTTTCGATCCACCGGGTTACCCTTTTTTGCCTGAGTTGTCCGATGTGGCTTTTCAACTCAGCGGGTGTACATTTTTTAATTTTTCCCTAATTTTTGCCCGAGCTTTTATTCTGTTTTTAGCTCGCCGGGATGCCCTTTTTTTGCCTGGACTATAATTCTGTTTTTGTGTCCAGCGGGTCTTTTATGCGAAGTATTTTTTAACTGCGTCCGAGTTAACAGGGTATTGGAAGTCTTCACCATCCATAGTAGTGAGCATCAGTGCTCCGCCTGAGAATAATTTCTTCACTATGAATGGTCCTTCATAATTTGGGGTCCACTTGCCCCTGTGATCTGAACTGGGAGGAATGATCCTCTTGAGTACAAGCTCGCCTACTTGGTACTCCCGAGTACGTACTCGCTGATCGAAGGCTCGCTTCATTCTCCTTTGATAAAGCTAGCTATGACAGATAGCTGCTAACCTATTTTCCTCAATTAGGCATAGTTGATCGTATCGAGCACGTACCCACTCAGCCTCATCAAGCTTGACATCCATCAGCACCCGCAGTGAAGGGATTTCCACTTCAACAGGCAAGACTGCCTCCATGCCGTAGACTAAAGAGAAGGGGGTTGCCCCAGTCGACGTCCTGACTGACGTTCGGTACCCATGTAACGCAAACGGTAGCATCTCATGCCAATCTTTGTAGGTGATAACCATTTTCTGTACAATCCTCTTGATATTCTTGTTAGCTGCCTCTACCGCACCATTCATCTTTGGTCGGTAAGGAGAGGAATTGTGATGCTGGATTTTGAAGTCCCGGCACAGTTCTGCCATCATCTTATTGTTCAGATTAGAACCATTATCAGTAATGATTCGCTCGGGCACTCCATATCTGCATATGATATCTCTTTTCAGGAATTTTGCTACCACCTGGCGAGTAACATTGGCATAAGATGCCGTTTCAATCCATTTGGTAAAATAGTTAATAGCGACCAGGATGAATCTGTGGCTGTTTGAAGCAGTTGGTTCAATCTTGCCAATCATATCAATGCCCCACATGGCAAAGGGCCAGGGTGAAGACATCACATTCAGAGGATTGGGAGGCACATGCACTTTATCTGCATAAATCTGGCATTTATGACATTTTCTGGCATAGGCACAACAGTCTGCATCCATTGTGATCCAGTAATAGCCTGATCTTAGCAACTTTTTGGCCATTGCATGCCCTCCAGCATGGGTACCAAAGGATCCTTCGTGCATCAGCAAGTCTGCTTCTGCCCTATCAACGCATCTGAGAAGTATCATATCAAAGTTTCTCTTATATAGGGAACCATCAGTGTTCAGGAAGAAACTACCAGCTAGCCTTCTTAATGTCTTCTTATCATTGGAAGATGCCCCAGGTGGGTATGTTTGATCCTCCAAGAAGCATTTGATATCATGGAACCAAGGCTTATCATCTTTAACAACATCTGCTGCAAATACATATGCTGGTCTGTCAAGTCTGGATACTGCAATTTGAGGCACAAAGTTGGCAGCTTGAACTTTGATCATGGATGAAATGGTAGCCAGAGCATCTGCAAACTGATTTTCATCTCGAGGGATATACTCAAGCTTGACTATTGTGAAGAAAGTCAACAACCTCCTTGTGTAGTCCCGATAAGGTATCAGATGATCTTGGTGCGTGAACCATTTGCCGTTGGTTTGATTAATTACCAGAGCTGAATCTCCGAACACAGTCAAAGTCTTGATCCTGAGGTCAATGGCTTCCTCAAGACCCATAATACAAGCTTCGTATTCAACTTCGTTGTTAGTGCAGTTAAAGGTGAGTTTTGCCGAGAAAGGCATGTGAACTCCCTTAGGTGTAATGAGTACTGCACCAACACCACGACCATTCATATTAACAGCCCCATCAAACATCATAGTCCATTCTTCTTCCGGGTCAGGCCCCTCAGTGTGAATAGGCTCTTCATGATCTTTTGCTTTTATGAACATGATGTCTTCATCAGGGAAGTCAAATCTCATAGGCTGGTAATCATCAATGGGTTGCTCAGCGAGATAATCAGACAATACACTGCCTTTGATAACTTTTTGGGATGTGTACTGAATGTCATATTCTGTGAGAATCATTTGCCATCTTGCAACCCGTCCGGTAAGTGCTGGCTTCTCAAATATATACTTGACTGGATCCATCTTGGAGATCAACAAGGTAGTGTGGGTCAACATATACTGCCTTAGTCGGCGAGCAGCCCACGCTAAAGCACAGCAAGTTTTCTCGAGCAGTGAATAACGTTGTTCACAGTCGGTAAACTTTTTGCTTAGGTAGTATATTGCATACTCTTTTCGACCAGACTCGTCATGCTGGCCCAACACACACCCCATTGATTTTTCTAATACTGTCAAGTACATGATCAGAGGTCTTCCTTCAACTGGAGGCATAAGGATCGGGGGCTCCTGTAAGTATTCCTTGATTTTGTCAAAAGCCCTCTGGCAGTCTTCATTCCACCCGACCGTTTGTTCTTTTCTTAATAGCTTGAACAAGGGCTCGCAGGTTGCTGTAAGATGAGATATGAACCTTGAAATGTAGTTCAATCTACCTAGGAACCCTCGAACTTCTTTCTCAGTTTTTGGTGCAGGCATTTCTTGAATGGCTTTAACTTTGACAGGGTCAACTTCAATCCCTTTCTCACTTACAATAAATCCCAGCAACTTACCAGATCGTACCCCGAATGTGCATTTGTTGGGGTTTAGCCTCAATTGGTACTTCCTCAGACGCTTGAATAACTTCAACAGATTTACCAGGTGGTCTTCTTCTGTGAGGGACTTGGCAATCATGTCATCCACATAACATTCAATTTCTTTATGGATCATGTCATGGAATAATGTTACCATAGCCCGTTGATAAGTGGCACCAGCATTCTTCAGTCCGAATGGCATCACCTTATAACAGAATGTGCCCCAGGGTGTGATGAAAGTTGTCTTCTCCATGTCTTTAGGTGACATTTTGATCTGATTGTATCCTGAAAATCCATCCATGAAGGAGAACACCGAGAACTGAGCCGTATTGTCGACCAATACATCAATGTGAGGTAAAGGGAAATCATCTTTCGGGCTGGCTCTGTTCAGGTCCCGGTAATCTACACACATCCTCACCTTGCCATCTTTCTTTGGCACTGGAACAATGTTAGCTACCCAAGGTGGGTAGCTAGTCACGGCAAGGAACCCGGCGTCCCACTGTTTCTGTACCTCCTCTTTGATCTTCATCGCCATGTCGGGGCGAGTTCTTCTCAGTTTTTGCTTAACAGGAGGACAGTCTTCTTTTAACGGTAGTCGATGCACAACTATGTCTGTATCCAACCCTGGCATGTCCTGATATGACAAGGCAAAGATGTCAACATATTCACGCAACATTTCAATCAACCCCTTCTTAACTTCAGTCTGCAGGCCGGCACCTATCTTGATTTCCTTCTTAACCTCTTCTGTGCCGATGTTGATAACCTCGATTTCCTCCTGATGAGGCTGAATAACTCTTTCCTCTTGCTTCAACAACCTGACCAGTTCTTCAGGGAGTTCATAATCTTCCTCAACCTCTTCATCAGCTTGGTAAATTGGACTGTCGAAGTTATGCTCAGTCATAACATGAGAGTTGTCAATGGAATCCGGTTGATCGACACTGCACAAGTGATGTGCTCATTCAGAATCTGCTTAGAGAAAACGTACACCAAAAGCAAGAAAGAAAAACACATTGCCATTTTCTTTATTTGTGCAAAAAATTAAAATTGAAAGAAAAGGAACGATTTGATTGAAAAATGTCCTTTATTTATGACAAATAAATGCTTTCAAAACATGGAGGCCCATACAATGGATCCTTGTACCTTGGGCAGAGTACAGGATTTGACATGCAGTATGTAAAAAAAAGACAAATAAACGATTACTTTTTGATCCAGGTGACTTCGACGATGTCTTCCGTAGACCAATTGGGCAGCTCCTCTCCCGGTGCACACGGGCGGATCCAATTATCCAGATCGCATTCTCTATCTCCGTCTTCATTGGTAGCACAGATATGGTTGCGGTCTAGCAACCCAACACTAGTAAAGGTAATGGTCTTGTTGTCTGATGAACGGACGAGCCCATCAGGCTGATACCCAAGCCCAAACTTGTCTTCCTTCTTTTCTAGCTCCAGTAATCTGCCCCAGCCCTAGGCACTGCCTGATTGCACAACCTCCTTGGCCTGCTTGTAGGAGGTAATAGACGTACCTTCTTTATCTTCAGCTTTACTTAGAGGAGACAGGGAACTAACATTCACTGCTTCGAATGCCTGACACAGGGTTTCATGAATTTCACCATCCATCTCCACGTATTTGAATGTAGATAGATGGCTCACAAATATGTCCTCTTCACCGCACACAGTCACAACTTGACCATCCGCTACGTACTTGAGCTTCTGGTGCAAGGTTGACGTCACAGCCCCTGCGGCATGAATCCATGGTCGACCAAGTAGACAGCTATAAGCAGGTTGGATGTCCATCACGTAGAACGTGCTCTTAAACACTTGCGACCCAACCTTGATTGGCAACTCAACCTCCCCAAAGACAGACCTCCGAGAACCTTCGAAAGCCTTCACCACCAAATCACTTGGCCTCAAAACAACCCCTTCCACATTAAGTTTCATTAACGCCTTCTTCGGCAAGACATTAAGAGATGACCCAGTATCAACCAGGACATGAGACATCACAGCCCCTTTGCATTCAATTGTGATGTGGAGAGCCTTGTTATGATTCCTCCCTTCAGTAGTAAGGTCCCTATCAGTAAAGCCCAGACCATGGCTTGCATTCACACTTCCCACCACGGCTTCTAACTGATTCACGGTAATCTCCTGAGGAACATACGCCATCTACAACACCTTCAGAAGGGCTTCTCTATGAGCTGGTGAGCACATCAGCAGCGACAAGATAGAGATTTTGGAGGGAGTTTGATTTAGCTGCTCGACTACCTTGTAGTCGCTCCTCTTAATAATCCTCATGAACTCCTCCATTTCCTTCTCGAAGGTACTTTGACCAGTAGCGGGAGTGGCATTATCGTCAGTTGCTATTTGCTTCCCTTTGGCTTTAGCAGAAGCCTCAGCATCAGTGTCTCCTATCAAAGTCTGGGGAGCGAATAAGCGACCACTCCTCGTGAAACCTCCACTTCCCCCAACATTCACCACAGCTGGGTCCATGGTTACTGCCCTATCTTCCACTTTCTGTCCTCCGACATACACTTCTGATCCGTAATGCCACGGAATAGCCTTCTCATCTGAATACGGAATAGGCCCAGGCACCGTGATGGTGACGGGACTTACATCCGGGACATAAATAGTAACCGGCTCTCTTTGCACTGGCACTTCAGCAGGATCATAGTATATGGTCACCGTTGACACTTCATCAGTCCTCTTATCAACCCTGTCGAACTGTAACAACCCATCATCCATCAGTCTCTGTAAACCAGTCTTCAATTTGTCACAACCATTCTTCGACTCAACACAGTCTTCGCAATCAAGTCCACAACCCGGGAAAACCTGACCCTTCAACAATCTCTCCTTGACCAGCAACAAGGAGGTCTTCACTTCTTCAACCCTCTCCACCAAGTTCAACCTCTCCTCCATCTCAATAGCATTAACCCTGGCTCCCCCATGATTAGGGATAGGGTTATTCGTGACATTCGGAGGCGGCGTAAAATTGATTGCTTTGGAGTTGATCAATTCCTGAACTTTATAGTGCAAAGCCCTGCACTTCTCCGTTGAGTGCCCGGGTGCCCCAGAATGGAAAGCACATCGAACATTGGCGTCGTAACCTGGAGGAAGAGTTCCAGTAGGTGGAGCCAAGGTCCTCAGTTGAATTAAGTTCAGTTCCAACAATCTCTGGAGTAAAGTTGTGTAAGTCATTGGGATCACATCAAAAACCCTATCAGCTTGGCGTGGCTGCCTCTGTTGATACGGTCTCTGTTGATAGTTGCGCTGCTGTTGTTCCTGAGGCTGTTGTAGAGCCTGTTGAGCTGGTTGAATTGGTGTAGTGGGAATTGTGACTGCAGCTATCTGATTGTATTCTCGTCTATAACCTCTGCCTCTGTCTCGGCCATATACTGCGTTAGCTTCCCCTTCTCTTCTTCTAGGAGGTCCGCCAAAGGCTTTCCTCGCTCCTCCAGAGCTACCAGCAGTATTAGGGTCCTGAATCTTCCCCGTCTTTAACAGAGTCTCAACTCTCTCTCCAGCAATCACTATATCATTGAACTTGGTGGCCGAGCTAGATGCCAACCTCTCTAGAAAAACACCTTGGAGAGTGCCCATAAACATGTCGGCCATTTCATCCTCTAAGAGGGGTGGTTGCACCCTGGCAGCTAGCTGGCGCCACCTCTGGGCATATTCTTTGAAACTTTCTTTTGCCGCCTGGGCCATGTGCTGCAACTGCGTGCGTTTCGGAGCCATGTCCATGTTATATTGATACTGCCTCACAAAGGCTTCAGCTAAATCCTTCCAACTCTTGATATTGACCCTATTGAGCTTCATGTACCATTCAAGAGAAGCTCCCACCAAGCTATCCTGAAAATAATACATCCAAAGTTTCTCATCTTCTGTATGAGCGACAATTCTCCCGACAAATGATTGCAGATGGGTCTTCGGGCAAGTAGTGCCATCATACTTCTCAAAGGTTGGAACTTTGAACTTATACGGGATCCTGACCCCAGGAACCAAGCCCAAGTCGGTTATGTCAAATCCCAAAGAGCTTTGGGACTGAATAGCTTTGATTTGCTCAGCCATCTCTTCTAACCTCTTGTTCATCTCTGCTCCTTGACCTTCAGCTTCGTCAAGTAGAGTGAACTGGTCATCATGATTGTCCATCTGAATGTTGTGCAACCCATCGTTGATTATTGTCATTCCTGGCTGTGTAACAGGAGGTTCAACCTGACGTGCGCCCGCACCGGTATGATTGTCAGCAGTAGCAGCAGCCGCAGTGTTCCTATTCTGATTCTCAACCATCTCCCGCAGACGCTCTTGGTTCTGCCCCATGCTAGCCATTAGTGTCATAAAATTATCCATCCTTTGTCTCAGATCTGTCAAGTCCGCTTGTAACTGGTCCATGACTCGTTCTCTGTTAATCTTGGTTGGATATCTGTGTACTGCTGGCTGTCCCCGAACTTTACGAGGAGCTATAGTGCCTGAGATCACAAAACACGTTAGTAACTGAGACAACACCTGCAAAAACAAACAAACAGGTTATATGCAATGCAATGTAACTGTTCATATTCCCAATCTTAAGCATTTGGCATGCCCCAGTTCTGGCATCTATCTCGGACAATCACTTTCAGTGCTTAGCTTTCAAACTTTCTTTTTGATAAGTGTTCAGACATTAGCAGTATCCAGACAAACGAGTCTTGCGCATTCAAAATGGTAATTTTCACATTAATACTGAACGTGAACAAACCACTGTAGGCTAAAAGTCAGAATACAACCAGAAATATTCCCCGAAGGGTTACATGTCAGTACATAAAGACAAAAGAAATAAAAGCAGGACTCCTACAACAAGCCTGTAGGTAGCCTGAACAGTAAACAACTAATCCAAGGACCCAGGATCTGCCACCTCTGCCCTGCCTTTCTTGACACCCGCTCTCAGCTTGAGCTCTTCGATCTCTTTCCTTGCTTCCTCCAGAGCTAATTGGCTTTGGGCTAGCTGTTGGGTCTTCTCCCTCCGGATGGCATGGACTTGCTCCACCTCCTCCTTCTTGAAAGCCATCTGAACTTCAAAGAACTCTTCCTTCTCTTTGAATTTCTTTTTCTCTTCATCCCTTTGGCCTTTCAGCCAAACAATGGACTGTCGAGCACTCTTGAGAGTCTTTAAAGTCTCCTTGCGCTTAGCTTCTCTTTGAGCTTCCATCATACCCAATCTGTGGAAATGGGCTTCTCTACCGGAAAAATCCTTCTCTTTGTTTTCTAAAGAGGCTTGGAGCTTCTGCAGCTTGTCTTCAGCTTCCTTCTTGGCTCTATTGGCCTGGTGGTATAGGCTTACCATCTCAATATTCTCTACTCTGACCTCATGCAGCTGAGCTTCTAGCTTCTTGTATTTCTCCAAGGAAACCGTACTGCTCTGACTTGGTACCTCTCGGGGATAAAGTGGAGCCTCGACTGAAAAAGGCATGAGAACTGACTCGATATGTCTTTGCAACCATTCAGCATATGGTGGATATGTCTTGGGATCAACTCGGCCGAAGTCTTTCTTCCCCTTTCTTATCCTGTGAGCCCAGGATTGGACTGCTTGTTGAACTAACTCTCTGTTTCCGTCAGCAGGAAAGTACAAAGATTCAGCAAACATTTCCATCTGAGGAGGATCTTTCAAAGGGTAGCCAAACTGCTTTCTGGATAATGTTGGGTAGTAACTGATGACACCTTTCCTTCCCAGCAAAGGTACTCCAGCAAACCTTCCGCAACTAACCGTCAACTCCTTTCCTAGCAAATCCCTGTCATAACCCCAAGCAATGTCTTCTTCAGTCAATCCCATCAGTCTTCTGGACCATCTCCATTCGTCTCGTATATCCTTGAAGGCACCTGACTTAGGCAACTGTCTAGCAAACCATTCAGCAAACAAAGGAGCACAGCAGACCACTGGACCACCTCTACCTTTCTCGTTTCTGTAATGGACACTAAAATAAAAGTCACCCAATAGAGTAGGCACTGGATTGCCTTTTGCAAAGATTGAGATCACTTCTAAGCTGACAAACTCTTTCTCTCCGGGAAACAAGCTAGACCCATATACCATCAATGCAAGCAAAGCTCCAAAGTCATTCCACTTAGCCTCTGTAGCATACTTCTCAGCCTCTGGGATAAGCACACTCCAGGGTAGACCTCTGTCTTCACTCTCTTGCAGAGCCTTTCTGACTGAAACAACTGGCAACCTACAAACCTTGGCTATGTCTTCATCTCTGAGCATAACCTCTGACCCGTAGAACGACAATGTCTCTCTGATCGGAACACTCAGCATGCTGGAGATCTCTTCCAATGTCGGAGCTAAGATGTAACCTGGAAAAACAAAGCAACGCAGTAGGGGATCATAAAATTGCAACAAGGTATGCAAGCTGTCCTTTTGGTCTGCAGTAGGCTTGTCCACAAACTTCAGTATCTGGCCATATCTTTTCTTGAAATTACCTAAGACTTGATCGTTCATCAAACCTGCTAACCTCTGAACACTTTTAACTTCCGGCTGAAGAAAGGTATAATGCACATTCTTTTTTCTCGAATCTCTTCTGATTTCTGCCATTGGAGATAAGAATACCAGAACTGGGAATAGATGTGAGCAATGACCTGAAAAATGGGAAACCTAAACAGTTAATGCAAATAATGATGCAAATGTAATGCAATGCAAGCATATGACCAACTGGGACCATCTGGACTGGAACACTGACAAGGGCCCCTCTGAATAACTGGCAAACCCAAAAGTTTACTGAGTCACACCCTCTGATAATCACAACTCTCTAGTAGAAGATCTCAGAATCACAGTATCAAGAAATCCAGAATTCCAGAACCATAACTTCGGAACCATAGAATCATAAAACCATGGATCATAATCACAGGACCAAAGATCGTAACAAGAACCACTGAACAGATGAGTGTATGTTGAGGTCATGGGTTCCTGCACACCTGTAAACAACCCCCCCAATCTCACGGGTAAAAGGCTCCGGGTCAGACATCACGGACTCTCAAAGCCACATAGCAATAATACTGTCACCATCTCCGAGAAATGGCTCACGACCAAATCAGGGAATCGGTTTGGCATTATATACTACGCAGGGAGGCCTCAGCTGAGTCCGGGAAACAAGGTCATCCTATGCGATCCCCAAGTGGGCCCTCGGATGCGAATGGGTTTGCCACAAAATGTGGGTTGCCACTGTCATCACTAAAGAGGGATGTTTCCACAAGGTTCTCAATGATCGGTCCCCAGCTGCACATAACTGTCAGGGCTATGAAATGAGAGAGGAAGATCCCCAAATCAAGACATTTCCAAGACAATCGCAACCTGGGTGTGGAACTCACTACTACCCCCATGACAAGATCTCATGAGGCCAAAGTGGAACCACTCTAAGTCCTATGGTGCACTCGAGCCGGGTACTTGGCTCATATCTCTCAAGAACAAGTAACACCCATCCCACCAAAGAAAACCAGTCCAGACAATCCAGTATATATACATGATGCAGTAAATAAAGACTGAAAACTATAAATAAAGCTGTAAATAAACAACAATAAAATACAACAAGCCACAGCAAACAAACATCACCCAATGAAACAGAAACACACAAGCGCTAGGAGAGACTCACAGGGGAACCAGAGATTCTGGGTTCGGTCCCCAGCAGAGTCGCCAAGCTGTCGCTCCCCGGATTTCCATCCTGGTACAAACGCGAAAGTGGCGCGGAAAAAGAATAGAGTCGCCAGCCAGGCATTTTTATCCCGAAGAAAGGGAATGGTAATGCTGCACAAACCAGAAGAAAGAAGAGGAAGGACACGGGTCCTGCGAACCAAAGAGACTGAGTTCGGGAGTCGGTTACGACCTGGGAAGGTATTAGCACCCAGATCGTCCGCCGTACCCGACGGGATCCACGCTTGCAAAAGAAACTGTTTCAAAGGGTGAGGGGATGAAAACTGCAGCAAATAAATGGAAATGAAAAGCTACTGGAACTGGAAAAGAAATGAAATAAGAAAGCAAAAGGGAAAATGTAGGGAAAATAAAGATTGTGCTCGAACGGGCCCTACCCCGCTGCCTACGTACCTCATCAGGATAATGAGGATCAGAGACGCCGTAGTTCCCCTAACTAGGGGTAACAAGGAAAATTACTTGTGAATTAAAGGCTTGAACTGCCTATGTCAATGCTCAGGTGTTGCAGGCTCGGACGACGAGTGCGTTACCGTCTTGCAAAATGACAAGTAGGAGCAAGTTCTCACGTAAAGAGTGAATGAGGTGAGAAAAGAATTCCCGAAGGAAAGACGCTTATTGTTTGTTTGTGTTTTTTAGAAGCTTTTATGAGTGTGTCACAAGGAAGTGAACTCAAGCTCTCATCAATGGAATGTGCACTTGTCACTACATTCCAAGATGGAATAATAGAACAAGCACACTCAAGTAAGGAGAATATCCCCAAAACTTGAACCCAAAGATTAGGGCCTAAGCTCACTAACTTGTTTATTTATTAGGTGTTTTGATCATTTACATGAAGAAGTGTTTTTTATGCTTTTCTTTTATGAAGAAGATACCTTGATCAGACTTGTGCATCACAAGGTAAACATGTACTATCCCAAGATGGGAAGACTACAAGCATACCTCATGGGATAAGGCTATGGATCAATGCATCTCTTCAAAGTTATTAAAGTGTTTTTTATGATTGTGAGATGAGAAGAGAAAGAGAACCAAAGGAGCAAAAAGGAAAAAACTAGGGGGAAGTTTTTATCCTAAGTTAGCATGCATGGAGTTCCTAGAGTTTGTGAGGTCTTTCTAACCTAAAAAAGATCTCAAGAGAAGAAGAAGAATATAAGAGGAGAGATGAGAAAGGCCTAAGCCCAACAAGAAGATGTTAGTCCATATAAACAAAATGAGAAGAGATGAGAAATGGAGATGTGGAACTCAATTCCCACATCTCAAACTTACCATAGCCCCTGCAAGGTTAGTGTAACAACATAAAATCAAGGCATGAACCAACAAGTCAGAAGCTACACAAGCATATAGGCATGGCAAAGAATTCACAAGATGATAAGCAAAGCAACACAAGATCATATTGAGATGATTAGAAGTGAAACAAATGCAATGAAGGCATGCTTAACAATTAAAGAAATAAAGCACATGAAAGAGACCCAACACCAATACTCAAAGAGATCCAAACCCTATCCTAAGACCAGGAGCAACCATAAACCTCTAAAGGACCCCAAAAGATGAAGAGAAGTCGGCACAAGTGCCCTTCTAAACTTGAAAGAGACTATAAGACTCAAAGGATGCAAAACAAGGCAAGGTGAGGAAGAAAATACCCAAGAAAAAGATCCAAGCGCTTAAAAATTCTACCCAACCAGAAAAGTACTCTCCAAACACAAATAAATGAGAATCCAAAAGGGTTTGCAAAAATACAGCACCAAACTAGGTCAATGAAGCTCAAGGATGCAAGGTATCACCATTTAGGGTTTTGAAAATTAAGGCACAAGTAACTCAAGCAAAGTCCAGCAGGGAAATTTGTGAAAAATCCAAGATAAATCATGAAGATAGTAGAGTGTCTTAGGATTTGAATTCAAAAAGAATGGGGTTCATAGCTTAAAGGATGAGAAAAATAGAAATTGGACAAGGCAGATTGGTCTATGAGAGCTCACAAGAAAGCAATGCTCAATGTTGAATTTATTTGGCCACGTGGGATGAAAATAAAAATCTGGAAAAATTATGATAAAAAACTAGATGAATCAAGGAGTGCATATGAATTTTTTTGGATTTTTTAGAGTTAAGGAAGTATTTAAAATGGATCAAAAGCAAATGAAATAAAATTGGTAAAGAAAAAGAATAAAAATAAAGCAAATGGGCCAAGGGGGTGCAAGGAGCAAACATGCTAGTTGAAAAATGCAATGGGCCGCGCATGGGGGGGTGCTGATAGCACTGAATATGCAGCCCCTTCTTCTTCATGAAGAAACCCTAAAATTCTCACCACCATTAATGAACAAAACCCTAACCCTAAACCCTAGCTTCATGAAAATCCAAACTAAGCCGCGGCAAGCCATGAAACTCTCCAGAATACATAATCTAACATCACTAAACACAAATACATGCTTGGATTGGATTAAAACTCAAAGAAACTCAAGATATGAATGAAAATAAAATTGTCCATGAAACTTTAAATCACCATAACTTTGTGAATACTCAACCATTTCACAAACTACAAAGAGCATTGTAACCACCACAACATGAGGATTCTAAAACACACAACCAAATACATTTCTATGAGATTCGAAATTTGAGCATACCTAAGGTGGTGTTCCAAATTTGAAGTCAAGAATGGTATAAGTGATGGCAAATGATCTCCTTATCCCCTTAGATGCAAAATAAATGCATATAAGGCTTTGCAAACTTGTGAATCCAGCAATATGCTTCCTTGTGCTTCAAAGCTTCTCAAATGGCCACTTGAACAAACTTCACTATAAATCTAGATCCATGGGTGCTTAATGATCATTGAGATGAGAGGAGTATGGATGTGGTCTTGGATTGAAGAAAGCTTGCCTAGATCAAAAGTTATGGCACAAAATGCAAATGTGCACAAGGAATGGGAAATGGATGATTCTTGAAGAATAATCCAAACAAATGGTGTGGAAATGATCTATGAGTGATGAGGATTAAGAATCTAGCAAGAGTTTTGTGAATGAATTCTTGTAGCAAGAGTTTGTGGAGAATGAGCAATTTTGCATAAAAGATGAGAATGAGAGAATGGGTGTGTATTCTGGCTGCCTCTAACCCTAATTCTGATTGTTATGGAATATATATGGCAATGCAAAAGGGTTAGAACAAATGCACGTGAGAGAGAGCTGTTTTTGTAAAAATGCAATTTTGGCCCAAGTGTGCCATAGGCATGCCAAGCTCATGATTTGCTGGCCTCTCTTGCATGTGCATTCACCATCCCACCAATGATTCCCAGCAAACAACTTCAGCCCTTGGATGTAAGCTATCACACAATTGCCATGCCTTGTGCAAATTCAAGGGTAAAATGCAAGTTTTATGGAACTTTTTCATGTGCATGAATTTTGCCACTTTTCTTTGAGCCAAATGACCTAAATGTGATGCATTTTGATTGTGTAAACTTACTTTGGACAGAGCATAGCAAACTATCCACTTTTGAGCCTTTGTGCAAATGGCTTGGCCTTGAAACTTGGAAATTTGCCCTAAAATACCTAAATTTTCGGGGGCCCTATCTCTCAAACCATAAATCCCATGAAAATGTACTTGTACTTTTTAAAAATGGAAGCCCTTACTCTCCAACTTTCATGTTTACTTTGGGTCCATTTGAAGATTTTTTGATCAAGTTAAGGCCTTGTGAAGTTTTAGGTCAAAATAGCCAAAAATATTAACTTTTCCATGACCAACTTTGTGCACCTTTGCCAAAACCCCTCAAACCACCAAAATTCTTGTACTTTAAGCTCACAAAACATCTTATAACATTGAATAGACCTCATTTGGCCAAAAAAAATTGGGTTGGACCCTTTGGAATGGCACAGTTGACTTTTTCTGGGCCTAGTTGACTTTCTGCTTCATCTGCAAGTAACTGAAGCAATGACTGACTTCCACTTGGAATTTTTCCATGAAAATTGACATTTAGGAACCTCTTATCATATAGAAAACATTTCCCAAAAGAGTTGGCCAAAATTATGAGGTTAAGGCCCTTGAAACCAAAACCCTAATTTGGTTGCACTGCTTAGGAGCCTTGCATTGTCTTGAAACTTGTGATGATTAAGCAATCTTCTGAGCTTTTGCAAGTGAACTTGGCCTTGCCAAAGGAGTCTAAACTCATCATAGGCCTCCCACAAATCCATTGGAACCCTTGCCTTGGCTTAAATGGCCTTCAACAGCTCCCCAGATGGCCATATGCCTCATGCTAGGGCTTGATGCTTGTCAGGCTTTATTTTTCTATGCTATAATGCTATATATATGATATGCTTATGATGCAAATGGTGTATTAAGATGCTTAAAATGAAGAGGGAAAACTTGAGGTTCTACAAAACCTAATAGTTAAACTGAAAAATAATCAAAATTTGTGAAAGCCAGGATTCGAACTCAGGACACTGCCTTCATGCGCGCATACGTTCACCACTGGGACACACGCTTGTGTGTGATACAAAACAGAAACCAAAACATAAAATATTAAAACAGAATTTAAATTCCAGAAAGCGCGCGCTGTGGATCATCTTCTTCATGATACCTGCGAAATTTCCTATGAACTTTGCTACAATGTTTCCTGCGAATTTCAAAACACAAGAACCTACGAAATTGGAAAAGCATCAAGACAGTGAAATTTCTCAACAATAATCAGTGCTTCATAATCCCCAAGGTCCATGGAATTGTTCTATGTTCTTAGAACTTATTTATATTAGGTTTAATACAAAACCCCAATCTCATGGCCGAAACCCTAGCCATGGTGATTCTTTAATCCTGCATCAAAAACCAAATTGAACTGCCCAGAAACATTCACAAGCTTATCACAAACACAAATCCAGAATCAAATTCAATTTATATTACATGTATGTATAAGAACGAAAAAATCATAAATATGTCAATATTTGGATTCGGTTTGAGATGTTCATGAGGTTATGGATGCATATAAGTGTTGGGAATGATTCAAAGATGTCCAATGAACATGTCTCAACCTTCAAATTGGTTCAAAAAGGCTTGAATTGAGAAATCCGATTTTGAGTTTTGTGATGAATTTTGAAAACTTGAACTTACTCTTGGAGGCTGAATTTCGTCCCCTATGCTTGTATCCTCTTTGTGTATATATAATGAATCAAATTAGGTCAAAATACTTGTGGGTTATATGGGCTTTTTGAGTACCTTGATGATGAAGAAATCTCCTTCCAAATATTGAAAAATATCTTATCTAACATTGCCAAAACAAGCTAGCACGAAATTGGATTGTATCAATCAGCTTTGAATGGTTATTAAAACTTTCTAGAAGAAGAATCACATTCAAATATTGAGTTTTCATATTTTATTTAGATTTAATTTGATTTTTAATGGATAAAATCAAAATAAATAATAAATAAATAATAAAAAATCAGAACTTTGTTGCTTTGGGTCGTGCTTGAGGTACTTGTATGGATTGGATCATCACATGGCAAGCCCATTTGGAGAAATTTGGTTTTAAGCCCCCATTTGCTTCATAAACTTCCCTAAAATTTCCCAACTTTGCAAGGGCACAAATCCTTCAATTTTAATGCTATGAGGGTGTTCTTGGACATTTTGGAAAGCTTGAAGAGTCCTCTAACCAACCCCATTGGTTTCATGTCCATATCATTTACCATTCTCAAGTTATGCCCTTTTGAAGTTGTTGACTTTCAAAAGGACCTATAATGTCTTAGCTCATACCTTCCAAATGAAGCATTTTTGGGCTTGGCTTGTGAGACACAAAGTTGTAGAGAATTCAATTTACTTCAAAATGAGCTTTGTATGGAAAAAATGTGATGAAGCATGTGAAAGTTATGGCTGGTCAAAGTTCAGTTGACTTTTCCTGAGGAAACCCTAATTTAGAAACCTCTGATTCTTGATGATCTGAAATATCCTTGATGAATCATGATCAACCCTTGATAAAATGATGAATTTTACTTCATATAATTGATGTTGGCAAAAAATCATGAAATTGGACTTTGGTTTGACCTCAGTTTGACTTTTGAACTGCTTTGACTGATTTTGACTTATCTGATCATTTGACTGAGCAAACCTTTGAGAAAAGTTCTGAAATTTGTCATGGGGATTCTTAAACACATATAAGATGTTATGAAACTCTCTTGAAGCCTTGGAAGTCCATTTATCCTGATTAAAGTCAAAACCCTAGTTTTGGATGCACTGCTTAGGAGGTGCATTGTCTGAGGGAATTGTCAACTCTTCTGACTATTTGTGAACTTTGTGAACCTTGTGAACCATCATAAGATGTCTTGTGAACCTCATGGAAGGTCTTGTGAACCTTGTGAACCTCATGGAAGGTCTTGTGAACCTTGTGAACCTCATAAAGCATCTTGTAGACTTCATGAACCTCATGAAAGGTCTTGTAAGTATTGTGAACCTTGTGAACCTCATAAAGTGTTTTGTAAACTTCATGAACCTCATGAAAGGTCTTGTAAGTATTGTGAACCTTGTGAACCTCATAAAGTGTCTTGTAAACTTCATGAACCTCATGAAAGGTCTTGTGAACCTTGTGAACCTCTTAGTACACAAAGCCTTGTATTGTGAGGGCAAATTTTGGGGTGCAACAGCTGCCCCTGTTCAATTTTCTGAAACCTGAGGGGTTAGATTGGTATATTTGCCAGTCGTGACCTGGAAGGTTGAAGGGGATTGAACACAAAAGCCCAAAAATTTTCACTCACCGGTGCGTAGGGTAGTATTGATGACTGGTTGTATATGCTTGAGTGGGCTTAAAGATGCCACTTGGAGAAAAGTTCTTCAGGTACTTTTCTTGGAGGATAAAGCAGTCCAAAATATGAAGGTATAATGATAGCTTTCAGGAAGATAAACAACGTCCTGAGGAAATGATATGCTTTCAGAAGGATAAACAACGTTCTGAGGTAATAATATGCTTTCAGGAGGATAAACAACGTCCCGAGGGAGTGGTAATAGCTTTCAGGAAGATAAACAACGTCCCGAGGAAATGATATAACCTTTGGGAAGATAAACAACGGCCCAAAGTAATGATATGCTTTCAGGAGGATAAACAACGTCCCGAAGTAATGATATGCTTTCAGGAGGATAAACAATGCCCCGAGGTGGTGGTAATAGCTTTCAGGAAGGTAAACAACGTCCTGAGGTAGTGGTATGTTTTCAGAAGGATAAACAACATTCTGAGGGAATAATATGCTTTCAGGAGGAAAAAAAACGTCCTGAGGATGTGATGATAGCTTTCAGGAAGATAAACAACGTCCCGAGGAAATAGTATGCTTTCAGAAGGATAAATAACATTCTGAGGAAATGATATGCTTTCAGGAGGATAAACAACGTCCTGAGGTAATAGTATGCTTTCAGAAGGATAAACAACATTCTGAGGGAATAGTATGCTTTCAGGAGGATAAACAACGTCCTGAGGTAGTGATGTAACCTTTGGGAAGATAAACAACGGCCCAAAGTTAAGATATGCCTTCAGGAGGATAAACAACGTCCTGAGGAAATGATAACTTTTGGGAAGATAAACAACGGCCCAATAGTCACAAATTGTTAATGAAGACTGTCTGCTGGAGAATTAACCTGAAAACAAGGTAGCATTATGTATGGTAATATTAGTTTATGCATTATGTATGCATGTATAATATGATGCACTTAAGTAATGTATTATGTATTTATGTACATGTATGTTATGATGTAAATGATGTATGTATGCATCATGCAGCTTGAAGCGTCTGACAATCTTCGTATAACAACTGTTGGCCAGGGAAAATAAATCCCGATTTGTTGCCGGAGAATATGAGGAACTCGTTCCTGTCCTGTTTGATAATATAGTATATATAACCTCCCGTCTTCGTTTTGATAGTAGGGTATGCATAACCTCCCGTCTTCGTTCGTCGTACTCCTATTGGAGGAATAAATTCCCGATTATCCGTATGAGGATAAAAGAGATGGATATAAATTCCAGGGGAGATGTGACTTGAAGTACTTATGGAGATGGATTTGCCCTACTGGGGGTTTGTAACTGTCTTGTAGAGATGAACCGGCGAAACTTCGTTGAAATCCTTCCCTCGTTCGTCTTTAGTAAATACTATTACTGCATTTTCATGCATTTCTGGTAAACATCAATCATATTAAGCATTTATGCATTTCTGGTAAACATCAATCATATTCAAAAGCATACATACATTCAAACACAACCAATGGACGTTTCGCTTATGTAAATAGGGTAAAAGTAAATCTGGATTCAAAAATGGAACTTTATTTATATCAAAAAGTGACCTATACATAGGTAGGTTTGTACAAGGAGACAGAAATCCTAGTAAGAGGAATTTGTCATAAAAGTTTTACAAAACAAAGAAAATCAGCTATGTGGGAAATAATCCTATTGAGTTCCAATTCTACTATTGCCATTATCTTTAAGTATCTCATCTTCTGCTGTCGAGACGAAAATGATTGGATTGAGCTTTATCTGTTCGAGCTTGAGTAAGTAACACAACTGATTTCAGTTTCATGGGTGATCCAAACGAGACATAGTCATACGCTTTAATCCCTAACTTTTGCCTGGATTGCCCTTTCAGGTTTTCAACCCACCGGGATACCCTTTTTTGCCCAAGCCGCCTTTTCAGGTTTTCGACTTGCCGGGTGTACATCTTTTTTATATATATATATCCCTAATTTTTGCCCAAACCCTTTTGGTTTGCCGGGATGCCCTTATTTTTGCCTAGGCCAGTCAACCTAGCGGGTCTCTTTTTTATGCGTAGTATTTTTTAACTATGTCTGCGTTTACAGGCTGTGGGAAGTCTTCACCATCCATAGTAGTAAGTATCATGGCACCTCCTGAGAATACTGTTTTGACTACAAATGGTCCTTCATATGTAGGAGTCCACTTGCCCCTAGGATCACCCTGTGGTAATATGATACGCTTTATTACTAAGTCACCAGCCTGATATACCTTTGGCTTAACCTTTTTGTTGAAAGCCTTGATCATTCGCTTCTGATACATCTGGCCATGACAAACTGTTGCTAGCCTCTTCCCATCAATCAAATTTATCTGGTCAAGTCGAGTCTGAATCCACTCATCTTCATCCAAGCCTGCATCCTTCATAATTCTTAAGGAGGGAATCTGAACTTCAATGGGCAGAACTGCTTCCATACCATAGACTAAGGAGAATGGAGTTGCCCCTGTTGAAGTACGTATTGTAGTACGATAACCATGAAGAGCAAATGGTAACATCTCATGCCAATCCTTGTAAGTAACAGTCATCTTATGTACAATCTTCTTGATGTTCTTATTAGCAGCTTCAACTGCCCCATTCATCTTTGGACGATACGGAGAAGAGTTGTGATGCTTAATCTTGAACTGCGTGCAGAGATCAGTAATCATAGTGTTGTTCAGATTGGAGCCATTGTCAGTAATAATCCTTTCAGGGATGCCATACCTACATATAAGATTATTCTTAATGAATCGAGCCACAACATTCTTGGTAACAGATGCAAATGAAGCTGCCTCTACCCACTTCGTGAAATAATCAATAGCAACCAGGATGAAACGATGCCCATTAGAAGCAGTAGGTTTGATCTCACCAATCATATCAATGCCCCACATGGCAAAAGGCCAAGGAGCAGTCAACACATTCAATGGTGATGGAGGTATATGCACTTTATCAGCATAGATTTGACACTTGTGACATGTTCTGGAGTGTTGATAGCAGTCAGCTTCCATGGTAGACCAATAGTAACCTGCTCTCAATATCTTCTTTGCCATAGTATGACCACTAGAATGAGTGCCAAAGGTCCCATCATGCATATCTTCCATAATCTCTGTTTCTTCCTTCTTATCCACACAACGAAGCATAGTTGAATCATGATTGCGCTTGTACAAAATTCCATTACTCAAAAAGAACTTAGCAGAAAACCTTCTCAGAAACTTCCTATCTTTGACAGATGCCCCTTCAGGGAACTCCTGAGCTTCAAGATATCTTTTCACTTCGTAGAACCAAGGCTTCTCCTCTGCCCCTTCAGTGTTAATCTCATTGCAGTATGCAGGCTTTTCAAACCTATCAATAGTAATCTTAGGAGCTTCATTATCCCAACTAATCTCAAACATGGATGCCATGGTAGCTAATGCATCTGCCAATTGATTCTCTCTTCGTGGAATATGTCCAAAAGTAATCTCTTTGAAATGTGGGATCAAAGACAACACATGCTCTCTGTAAGGAATGAGATTATCATGCTTGGTATCCCAATCTCCTTTGATCTGACTTACTACCAAGGCTGAATCTCCATATACATCAAGGAACTGGATCTTCATATCAATAGCAGCTTTAACACCCAGGATACATGCCTCATATTCAGCCATGTTATTGGTACAATAGAAACAAAGTCTGGCAGTAATCGGGGTATGACAACCTTCAGGGGAAATGATCACAACACCAACACCATTACCAAGTGCATTGGAAGCACCATCAAAAACCATAGTCCATCGGGATCCTTGTTCAGGTCCGTCATATTGTCCAGGTTCTTTGGTAATAATCATAATGTCTTCATCAGGAAACTCAAAACTCATTGACTGATAATCATCCACTGCTTGATGAGCCAAATGATCAGCTACAACACTCCCTTTAATGGCCTTCTGAGTAGTATATTGTATGTCATATTCTGTCAAGATCATTTGCCATCTTGCAATTCTTCCGGAGAGAGCAGGTTTCTTGAATATGTACTTAATTGGATCCATCTTCGAAATCAATAAGGTAGTATGAGTCAACATATACTGTCTTAGTCGGCGAGCAGCCCATGCCAAAGCGCAGCAAGTTTTCTCGAGCAGTGAGTATCTTGTTTCACAGTCGGTAAACTTTTTGCTAAGGTAGTATATTGCCTGCTCTTTTCGACCAGACTCGTCATGTTGCCCCAAGACACACCCCATTGAGTTGTCTAACACTGTTAAGTACATAATCAAGGGTCTTCCATCAACTGGTGGAATCAAAATTGGTGGTTCTAGCAGATATTTCTTGATTTCATCAAAGGCAGTCTGGCACTCATCATTCCACTCCATTACCTGATCTTTCTTCAACAACTTGAAGATTGGTTCACAGGTAGCAGTCAATTGGAAAATAAATCTTGCAATGTAATTCAATCGTCCCAAGAAACCTCTAACCTCCTTCTCAGTACGAGGAGCTGGCATCTCTCGTATAGCTTTCACTTTTGCGGGATCTACTTCAATACCTTTTCCACCGACTATGAAACCCAGGAGTTTACCAGACCTAACTCCAAAAGTACACTTGTTTGGGTTCAATCTCAACTTGTATTTCTTCAACCTCTCAAATAGCTTATGCAGATGATCAAGATGTTGCTCTTCATTCTGGGACCTGGCTATCATATCATCCACATACACCTCTATCTCATGATGAATCATATCGTGAAACAAAGCCACCATAGCACGCTGATATGTTGCCCCTGCATTCTTCAAACCAAATGGCATCACCTTATAACAAAAAGTACCCCACTGTGTAACAAATGTGGTCTTCTCCATATCTTCAGGTGCCATCTTGATTTGATTGTAACCAGAGAAACCATCCATGAAAGAGAATACCTTATGCTGAGCAGTGTTGTCTACCAGAACATCAATATGAGGAAGTGGGAAGTCATCCTTGGGGCTAGCCTTGTTCAAATCCCTGTAGTCCACACACATACGTACTTTACCATCTTTCTTAGGTACCGGCACCACATTTGCAACCCACTGAGGGTAAGAAGTTACAGCTAAGAACCCTGCATTGAACTGTTTCATTACCTCTGCTTTGATCTTCTCTGACATTTCAGGACGCATACGACGAACCTTCTACTTCTTTGGACGACAATCTTCTTTCACTGGTAAACGGTGAACCACAATGTCCGTATCCAACCCTGGCATATCTTCATAGGACCAAGCAAAGATCTCCACATAGTCACGTAACATCTGAATCAGCCTGCTCTTGATACTATCCTCTAAATCAGCCCCTGTCTTGACTTCTTTCCTGTTTTCTTCAGTTCCCAGATTCACAACTTCGACTGGCTCTTCATGTGGTTGTATAGCTTTCTCTTCTTGTTGTAACAACCTAGCAAGCTCTACAGGTACCTCACAATCGTCCTCATTTCCGTCTTCAGTTTGATAGATCAGATTCTCGAAATTATAATTGGCAATAGTAGAACTGTTATCAACAGGATCCAGAGTGGATGAGGATCTGCATTTTAGTGATGTGGGTGTGTGTAAGAACACATAGTTGATAAAACAAAAATAAAAGAAAAGAAAGACAAGGAACACAATATTTACGAAAACGAAACGTCCACTGATTTTTATTGAATGAAGTATGTAAATGAAATGACAGCCCGTAACAAGCACACCATTGTGCCCCGGGTAAGGCACAAGGCTTGAAAGTTTTAATTGTTCAAGAAATTACAAACTTAAAAGCAACAACACAGTAATAGTATTTACTCCCGACTAAAGGAGATAGGAATAACATCTTCAGCTTTCCAATTATTGAGTCCAGCACCCACAGTAGGAAAGATCCAAGCATCCAGGTTGTAGTCTTCATCATAGTCACCCACAGCATTGATCTGATTCTTCATAATCCCCTGATTGGTGATACGAACAGCACGAGCACGACGAACAACCTTCTGGGACTCTGCAGTGAAACCCAAACCAAATTTTTCAGACTTGTATGGGATATCAGGAAGCTGACCACAAATAGTACAACCACCTTCATCCACCACAGCTCTAGCATCTCTGAGGGAGGCCATTGTTGGAGGTACCCTGGTGACCACAGGAACTTTCTTGACAACCGGAGGAGCTTCATAATCATTAACAATCCAAGGAACCACTTCAAATGTCTGACACGGAGTTTCAACATATTCACCCTCCACTTCAAGATACTTAAAGGTGTTCACATGGCTAACCACATATCCTTCCTCTCCGTAGACAGTAACAACTTTTCCTTCCACCGGATATCTTAGCTTCTGATGTAATGTAGAGGTTACAGCACCTGCCCCATGGATCCAGGGACGCCCAAGCAAACAAGAATATGACGGACGAATATCCATGACATAAAAGGTAGCATTGAAAACCTGAGAACCAACTTTGATTGGGAGATCAATTTCTCCATGCACCACTCTTCTCGAACCATCAAAAGCCTTCACCACTATGTTACTGGGTTTTAACACAGCATCTCCTGGACTAAGCTTATTCAGGACTTCTTTGGGCAACACATTCAAAGAGGAACCATTGTCTATCAATACATGTGACAGGGTAGTGCCCCTACATTCAATGGAGATATGTAGAGCCCTGTTATGATCCCTCTTGGCCGGAGTCAAATCAGCATCAGAGAACCCTAACCCATTATCATAGGTCAGGTGTGCAACCCAATTTTCAAACTGGTCAACAGAGATTTCATATGGTACATGAGCAGTCTTTAGAAACTTAATCAAGGCCTTGGCATGAGCCTCAGAACATAACAACAAAGACAACATAGAAATCTTGGAGGGAGTATGCCCCAACTGATCAACAATGTCATAATCACTCTTACGAATGATCTTCAATACTTCTTCCATCTGCTTAGAGAGATCATCAGCAGCTGGCACATCAGTAGGTATAGGTTCAATAACAGGACCTTTGCCCCGAGCATCAGTGGTGGAGGTAGCAGCTGGAGTAACTGCGTTCTTGGAGGTAACTGGAGGAGAGAACACTCTTCCGCTTCGTGTGATCTTACTAGATCCAGCAATATTATCAACATCAACAGGCATATCAGCTAAGGGTTCCTGCTTAACACCATGGATATAAACATCAGACCCATAATGCCAAGGCACAGCTCTATCAGAAGTATACGGAATAGGACCAGGAGTGGTAATGACCATAGGAGCCACTCTAGCTTCAGCAACAATCTTCACAGGGCCTTCAGCAGTAATCTTAATTGGACCCTTATGAGTGATTTTGACAGGTCCCTTGGAAGTAATCCTTACCGGCACTTTATCAACCATATCCACCTCTTCAATCTTCCTACCTTTAGTAATATGATCCACCATACTCTCCACAGAAGATGGAGTCCTCTCAAATACTATGGTATATTTATCCATGAGACGTTGAATTCCATCTCTCAACCTCCAGCAACTATCCGGCTTATAAGTACAATACAAACAATCTTCACGACAACCTGGAAAGAACCCAGCTTGTACTAACTTCTTCTTGATAACAGACAATGGTGTGGTCAACTCTGCAACTGAATAAATATGCGGATCTTCATCAATTGCATTGACAGTCTTCTCATGATTGGGCATGGGAGCAGTGATCACATTTGGAGTACCCGGTAGGTCAAACTCAATCTCTCCAGCCTCAATCATATCTTGAATTTTGTTCTTCAATACCCAGCAACTATTGGTATCATGTCCCTGAAAGTTCGAATGATATGCACATCGTGCATTAGGATTGTACCTGGGAGAGGTAACATTAGGATTCTGAGGAGCATCTTTCAGAGTGATAAGTTCAGCCTTCAACAAGTGTTGCAATGCCTGAGCCATTGACATGTTGATCTTAGTGAACTGCCTTCTAGCCCTCTGTTGGTTGCCCTGTGGCTGCTCTGGTGTTGTAGGAGTTGGATTTGAGATGTGAACTGCACTCACAGACTGATGCCTTCTATTAAGATCAGGTTGACCATAAACAGCATTTGACTCTTTCTTCCCAGTGGGAGGCTTCTTTGCAGCACCTGATGAAGAAGCACCTACTTGAATCTTGCCACTCCTGATACTATTTTCTACACACTCTCCTGTCATTATCAACTCAGTGAAGCCAGATGATGAGCTTCCAATGAGATGACTGTAAAATGGTCCATTCAACGTACACATGAACATATCAACCAATTCCCTGTCAGTTAGAGGGGGTTGCACTCTTCCAGCCAAATCTCTCCATTTCTGAGCATACTCCTTGAAGCTCTCTTTAGCACCCATAGACATGCTCTGAAGTTGCATGCGAGTAGGAGCTAAGTCAGCATTGTATTGATACTGCTTATAGAAGGCTTCAGCAAGATCATTCCAATCCCGGATGTTGACACTCTCCAACTGATAGTACCATTCCAATTGAGCTCCAGATAAGCTCTCTTGGAAGAAATGGATCCACAACTTTTTATCAGCAGTATGGGGTTGGATCCTCCTGACATAAGACCTCAAATGCAGCTTGGGACAAGAGACACCATCATAAACAACAAAAGTAGGAACCTTGAAACCAATGGGTATAACCACCCCAGATATCAAACTCAGGTCTTCAAAATCCAGCCCAGAAGATTTCTGTAATTCCATAGCATCCATTCTATCTACCAGCATCTTGAATTTGTCTTCATTAGGCTCATGGTAGTAATTAGCCTCAGAATCAGAGTTCCCCATTGTATGGTGGAGACTGCCTACCTCTTTCTCAGATTCTTCAGACTCATAATCTTCAATTTGTTCTTTGGTCTTGACAGGACCTCTGAACCTTCTTCCCATGTTGATCAGGCCACCCGACCTCCTAGCCTTCTTAGTCTTCTTGGCCAGCAGTGTCTTCAATTCATCTTGCCCCTTGGACAAGTTCAGGATCAGCTCTTGGAACTGTGCATTTTGTGCCTGGAGATCCTTAACTGTTTGTTCAAGAGCCATTGCTGAAATAAATAGCGAGAAGGTTAGAAACCTGTGCACAAGAAACCTGTGATGCAATGATATGATATGTGAATGTGTATGCAATGTTTTCAAGGACCGCAGGATTTAAATTTGCTTAAACAAACAAGAAGGTAAACTTTTATTAGTGATAAATTTGTTTGCCCTTTCGGCTTAAAAAATGAAATAAATACAAAAGATGGGGTTTTAAGTCTCCCATGGACGTTTCCTCTTTGTGTTTAGGTATGAGTTGAGATTCCGCTCCTCGTGAAGTTGCTTTGTTAGCTCCAGGATTCTTTCTTGACTTGCTTTGTAATGAGCCTCGAAAGTATCCCTTTGCTCCTTCAACTGGATCCAGGACCTCTGTAAATCTTCCATGTCAGTGGGCATGTCTGGGTGAAGGATGGTATAAGAGGTATCTCCTTCAGCAACAGGCTCCATAGTAACTGGCAGGATGACAGGATATGGCATCATAAGAGTCTGAGCACGAGATCGTACCCATCTGAGATAAGCTTCCATAGGAATAGTGTACTTAGGCTCCAGAGTCTTGCTGTCAACCTTGTTCACTTTTCCCCATGCTCGTATGAACCTTTGACGGTAACCTTGAAGAACTGACTTTAGTTATGTTGCGGATAGCAAGAGTCGCCACCGACTTTTATTTTATCCAAAGGAAAGGCATAAAAGAACAGGAAAGACCTTTTAAAAGATTTTGGGTCCGGGGGGTAGGTTATGTAAAGGGAAGGTGTTAGCACCCTTTACATCCATGGTTATCCATGGGCTCTTAGTTACTTAGCTCACTTTAAAATGTTTTTGAAATGTGAAGTGTGTGAATAGAAATTTTCTTAAGAGTTTTATAATGATCCATGTACGGATGCGTAAAAAACCTTTGTTTTGAAAAATTGTTTGAAAAGTGTGAAGTGTTTGAAATGTTTTTGAAAAGTGAGCAAGTATCTAAGAGGAACCTACCCTAAGTTTAAGTCTTTTCTGTTCTTGAATCCTTTAAATGGTAAGACTATCCCTATTATTAAGGAATAGGTAGTCATTACCTTGGATGTGAGGGACAAGTGAAGGGACATTTGTTATTAGGCAACTGTGGGGTGTATAAGCAATTTTGGAGGGACTATCATCTTTATTCGAAAGGGACAAGATCATTACGAAGGCAACATTCGAAAGGGACTTGATCTTTTATCTGTTAAGGGACTAGATGATGTGAATTTGAGGGACTTTGCTTTATACACCCTACTTGACCTTTTTGATTAGGCAACATGAGAGGTATCCCTAAGGAAGTGAGATGGCGATCAAAGATCGACTTACGTGTGTGAGTGTATAATTTTAATATTTATCTTTAAATTTGTGATCTAAATTGATTTTATATCACAAGTATGTTTACACTCCCTATTTTACTAACCATAGCATAAAATATGAACAATAAACATTAATACTAAATATTACACCAAGGAACAATTACATAATAATGATAAAAACTAATTAAATCAATAAGCAAAATATTAAATAATAATAATAATTGGGTTAGTAAAATAATAATAATAATAAATAAGTCACAATGGGGTTAGTAATAATGAAATAAATAAAAAACAAACATAGTTAATAATATAAGCAAAAATATTAAAAAATTAATGAACAATTATTTTTTAAGATTTAGAATAAAATATAAACAATTATACTAATTATTATGAAATCTTAAGTTATATGCAAATTATAAAAATCAAATTAATTTTTAAACATATCATGAAAATAAAACTATAATTACAAAAATTAAATTAGCAATTTTTAACTATTTTTAAACATATATTAACAATTATTTATATACAATAAAGAAAAATAAACAATTTAAAGAATATTTACATATTATAAGAATAGGGTTAATTATAATTATATTTACAAAAATTTAATTATATTACATGATTAAATAAAATATGATCATACTATTATATTTTCAAATTTAAGAATTATAATAAAATTATATTTTTAATGGAAGCAAATTATGGTTTGATTTAAAAAAATATTAAGATTTATTACAATATATGCAAGAATTAAAATAAATAAATAAATAATATTTACAATTAGGGTTTTCGAAAAAAGAAAATATTTTTAGGGT
The DNA here is from genome assembly GCA_963966055.1 of Lathyrus aphaca. Classification (NCBI taxonomy): domain Eukaryota; kingdom Viridiplantae; phylum Streptophyta; class Magnoliopsida; order Fabales; family Fabaceae; genus Lathyrus; species Lathyrus aphaca. The sequence goes on along the minus strand of OZ014519.1, from coordinate 684,718,526 downwards.
TAATATATTAGGATTAATTGAATTAGAATTATAATTTTAATTTGAATTGATAATAATAAACAAATAAATAAAGAAAACAAGCAAAATAAGGAAATAAAAGAAAAAGGGGAGGCCTGGTTTTGAACCCAGGACCTCCCAATACCTGGAAAAGCTTCCATCCACTGGGCTAGCCTGCGCGCAGGTGACAAGGGAGAGGATCCAATTGCTTTTGTTGTTTGTTCCTGAAAAATCATGCAAAATAAACAAAACAAAAGGCTTGGGGGGATCGAACCCAGGACCTTCAAACATCACACAAACGCATTAACCATTCCAGCCGGGAGGGCGCATCTGTCCATATAACAGCTATAATTCATTATATATTAAACCTAATAGTTAAACTGAAAAATAATCAAAATTTGTGAAAGCCAGGATTCGAACTCAGGACACTGCCTTCATGCGCGCATACGTTCACCACTGGGACACACGCTTGTGTGTGATACAAAACAGAAACCAAAACATAAAATATTAAAACAGAATTTAAATTCCAGAAAGCGCGCGCTGTGGATCATCTTCTTCATGATACCTGCGAAATTTCCTATGAACTTTTCTACAATGTTTCCTGCGAATTTCAAAACACAAGAACCTACGAAATTGGAAAAGCATCAAGACAGTGAAATTTCTCAACAATAATCAGTGCTTCATAATCCCCAAGGTCCATGGAATTGTTCTATGTTCTTAGAACTTATTTATATTAGGTTTAATACAAAACCCCAATCTCATGGCCGAAACCCTAGCCATGGTGATTCTTTAATCCTGCATCAAAAACCAAATTGAACTGCCCAGAAACATTCACAAGCTTATCACAAACACAAATCCAGAATCAAATTCAATTTATATTACATGTATGTATAAGAACGAAAAAATCATAAATATGTCAATATTTGGATTCGGTTTGAGATGTTCATGAGGTTATGGATGCATATAAGTGTTGGGAATGATTCAAAGATGTCCAATGAACATGTCTCAACCTTCAAATTGGTTCAAAAAGGCTTGAATTGAGAAATCCGATTTTGAGTTTTGTGATGAATTTTGAAAACTTGAACTTACTCTTGGAGGCTGAATTTCGTCCCCTATGCTTGTATCCTCTTTGTGTATATATAATGAATCAAATTAGGTCAAAATACTTGTGGGTTATATGGGCTTTTTGAGTACCTTGATGATGAAGAAATCTCCTTCCAAATATTGAAAAATATCTTATCTAACATTGCCAAAACAAGCTAGCACGAAATTGGATTGTATCAATCAGCTTTGAATGGTTATTAAAACTTTCTAGAAGAAGAATCACATTCAAATATTGAGTTTTCATATTTTATTTAGATTTAATTTGATTTTTAATGGATAAAATCAAAATAAATAATAAATAAATAATAAAAAATCAGAACTTTGTTGCTTTGGGTCGTGCTTGAGGTACTTGTATGGATTGGATCATCACATGGCAAGCCCATTTGGAGAAATTTGGTTTTAAGCCCCCATTTGCTTCATAAACTTCCCTAAAATTTCCCAACTTTGCAAGGGCACAAATCCTTCAATTTTAATTCTATGAGGGTGTTCTTGGACATTTTGGAAAGCTTGAAGAGTCCTCTAACCAACCCCATTGGTTTCATGTCCATATCATTTACCATTCTCAAGTTATGCCCTTTTGAAGTTGTTGACTTTCAAAAGGACCTATAATGTCTTAGCTCATACCTTCCAAATGAAGCATTTTTGGGCTTGGCTTGTGAGACACAAAGTTGTAGAGAATTCAATTTCCTTCTAAATGAGATTTGGATGGAAAAAAATGTGATGAAGCATGTGAAAGTTATGGCTGGTCAAAGTTCAGTTGACTTTTCCTGAGGAAACCCTAATTTAGAAACCTCTGATTCTTGATGATTTGAAATATCCTTGATGAATCATGATCAACCCTTGATCAAATGATGAATTTTACTTCATATACTTTATGTTGGCAAAAAATCATGAAATTGGACTTTGGTTTGACCACAGTTGACCTCAGTTTGACTTTTGAACTACGTTGACTGATTTTGACTTATCTGATCATTTGACTGAGCAAACCTTTGAGAAAAGTTCTGAAATTTGTCATGGGGATTCTTAAACACATATAAGATGTTATGAAACTCTCTTGAAGCCTTGGAAGTTCATTTAGCCTGATTAAAGTCAAAACCCTAGTTTTGGATGCACTGCTTAGGAGGTGCATTGTCTGAGGGAATTGTCAACTCTTCTGACTATTTGTGAACTTTGTGAACCTTGTGAACCATCATAAGATGTCTTGTGAACCTCATGGAAGGTCTTGTGAACCTTGTGAACCTCATGGAAGGTCTTGTGAACCTTGTGAACCTCATAAAGCATCTTGTAGACTTCATGAACCTCATGAAAGGTCTTGTAAGTATTGTGAACCTTGTGAACCTCATAAAGTGTTTTGTAAACTTCATGAACCTCATGAAAGGTCTTGTAAGTATTGTGAACCTTGTGAACCTCATAAAGTGTCTTGTAAACTTCATGAACCTCATGAAAGGTCTTGTGAACCTTGTGAACCTCTTAGTACACAAAGCCTTGTATTGTGAGGGCAAATTTTGGGGTGCAACAATATGCACTAGCCACCACGGCATCCATGTTTGAGTTTAGCTGGGATGATGAAGCTCCCAAGATTACTATTGATAGATTTGAGAAGCCTGCATACTGCAATGAGATTGACACTGAAGAAGCAGAGGATAAGCCTTGGTTCTATGAAGTGAAAATATATCTTGAAACTCAGGAGTTCCCTGAAGGGGCATCTGTCAAAAATAAGAAGTTTCTGAGGAGGTTTTCTGCTAAGTTCTTCTTGAGTAATGAAATTTTGTATAAGCGCAATCACGATTCAACTTTGCTTCGTTGTGTGGATAAGAAGGAAGCAACTGAGATTATGGAAGATATGCATGATGGGATCTTTGGCACTCATTCTAGTGGTCATACTATGGCAAAGAAAATATTGAGAGCAGGCTACTATTGGTCTACCATGCAAGCTGACTGCTATCAACATTCCAGAACATGTCACAAGTGTTAAATTTATGCTGATAAAGTGCATATACCTCCATCACCATTGAATGTGTTGACTGCTCTTTGGCCTTTTGCCATGTGGGGCATTGATATGATTGGTGATATCAAGCCCACTACTTCTAATGGGCATCGTTTCATCCTGGTTGCTATTGATTACTTTACTAAGTGGGTAGAGGCAGCTTCATTTGCATCTGTTACTAAGAATGTGGTGGCTCGATTCATTAAGAATAATCTCATATGTAGGTATGGCATCCCTGAAAGGATTATTACAGACAATGGCTCTATTCTGAACAACACTATGATTATTGATCTCTGCACGCAGTTCAAGATTAAGCATCACAACTCTTCTCCGTATCGTTCGAAGATGAATGGGGCAGTAGAAGCTGCTAACAAGAATATTAAGAAGATTCTACAGAAGATGACTGTTACTTATAAGGATTGGCACGAGATGTTACCATTTGCTTTTCATGGTTATCGTACTACAATACGCACTTCAACAGGGGCAACCCCATTCTCCTTAGTCTATGGTATGGAAGCAGTTCTGCCCATTGAAGTTCAAATCCCCTCCTTAAGAATCATGAAGGATGCAGGCTTGGATGAAGATGAGTGGATTCAGACTCGACTTGACCAGATAAATTTGATTGATGAGAAGAGGTTAGCAGCAGTTTGTCATGACCAGATGTACCAGAAACGAATGATCAAAGCTTTTAATAAGAAGGTTAAGCCAAAGGTATATCAGGCTGGTGATTTGGTAATCAAGCGTATCATATTACCACAGGGTGATCTTAGGGGCAAGTGGACTCCTACATATGAAGGACCATTTGTAGTCAAAAAAGTATTCTCAGGAGGTGCCATGATGCTTACTACTATGGATGGTGAAGACTTCCCACGGTCTGTAAACGCAGACATAGTTAAAAAATACTACGCATAAAAAGAGGCCTGCTAGGTTGACTGGCCTAGGATAAAATAAGGGCGTCCCGGCGAACCAAAAGGGTTCGGGCAAAAATTAGGGATATATATAAAAAAAATATACACCCGGCAAGTCGAAAACCTGAAAAGGCGGCTTGGGCAAAAAAGGGTATTCCGGTGGATTGAAAACCTGAAAGGGCAATCCAGGAAAAAGTTAGGGATTAAAGCATGTCTCGTTTGGATCACCCATGTAACTACAACCAGTTGTGCTACTTAACCAAGCTCGAACATATAAAGATCAATCTAGTCATTTCTGTCTCAACAGCAGAAGATGAGATACTTGAAGATAATGGCAATAGTATAATTGAAACTCAATAAGATTATTTCCCACATAGCTGATTTTCTTTGTTTTATAGAAATTTTTACGATGAATTCCTCTTACTAGGATTTCTGTCTCCTTGTACAAACTTACCTATGTATAGGTCATTTTGTGATATAAATAAAATTCCATCTTTGAATCCAGATTTACTTTTACCCTATTTACATAAGCGAAACGTCCATTGGTTGTGTTTGAATGTATGTATGCTTTTGAATATGATTGATGTTTACCAGAAATGCATAAGATGCTTGAATATTGTAGATGTTTAGAATTGGCAGAATTTTTGACCAACAAGAAGTGTTGAACTTAGTTCAGGATGTCACACCAGATGTTGTGACATTATCAAACAGAGTATAAGTTAATGAACTTAATTCAGGATGTCACACCAGATGTTGTGACATTGTATAAGTTAATGAAGTAAGTTCAGATTTCAGGATGTCACACCAGATGTTGTGACATCTCAAACTTGCTACCAGAATTAAATAATGCTTAACAGAACTGAGTAAATTCAGGGAATTTATCTGGAATTAATTGTGATTAGATAAAACAGTACAAGGCGCATCTGTAGGGAGATTAGTTATATGATTTCAGTATAACAGAAGAACTGACTCACCTAGAATCAAGGAAGTAACAAACCCTAATTCAAGGTGATGACAGCTTGCGTATCAGGACTGGATAACCTACAGAAAGCCCAAAATCCAAGTATCTATTTAAGGAACAAAAACTCTCAGAATAGAGTACGAAATTAAGAAGACTAAATAGGGTGTTAGTGTTTAATAGCAGGTTTTATATGTGTATCACTTTATGAGCTATTAAGCAAAAGTGTATTGTGTCTTGATTGAAACTGTGAAGTAAAATCAAGCTGTTGTGTTTGAAGTGTGACTTCAATTTTATTAAACATTGTAACATATCACTGTGTGATTGAGGGGGAGTGAGTTGGTACTCATATCTAAGTTGTGTCTTAGGTAGAAATTGCCTTGGGTAGATATTAAGTGAAGGATTAAACTGAGTGGTTTAAGTCTAGAATTAATATTACTTATATTGGATTTCCTTCCTGGCTTGGTAGCTGTAACACGGTGGGAGAACTGACTTTAGTTAAATGTTGCGGATAGCAAGAGTCGCCACCGACTTTTATTTTATCCAAAGGAAAGGCGTAAAAGAACAGGAAAGACCTTAAAAAGATTTTTTGGGTTCGGGGTGTAGGTTATGTAAAGGGAAGGTGTTAGCACCCTTTACATCCATGGTTATCCATGGGCTCTTAGTTACTTAGCTCACTTTAAAATGTTTTGAGAAGTGTAGTGTGTGTTTAGAAATTTTCTTTAGTACTTTATAATGATCCATGTACGGATATATATAAAGCCTTTGTTTTGAAAATTGCTTAAAAAATGTGAAGTGTTTTTTTTGAAATGTTTTGAAAAGGTGAGCAAGTACATAAGAGAAACCTAGCCTAAGTTAAATCTTTTTTGTTCTTAAATATCCTTTAAATGGTAAGACTATCCCTATTATTAAGGAATAGGTAGTCATTACCTTGGATGTTTGAGGGACAAGTGAAGGAACATATGTGATTAGGCAACTATAAGGTGTATTTAGCAATTTGAAGGGACTTATCATCTTTATTCGAAAGGGACAAGATCATTTACGAAGGCAACCATGAAGGGACTTGATCTTTTTATCTTTTAAGGGACTAGATGATATAGATAAGTGAAGGGACTTTGCTTTATACACCTTACTTGACCTTTTTCTTTAGGCAACATGAGAGGTATCCTTAAGAATGTGAGATGGCGATCCAAGATCGACTTACGTGTGTGTGTGTACAAATTCATATATTTATCTTGAGATTAATGATCTAAATTCAATTTTAAATACAAACATGTTTTACACTCCCTATTTTACTAACCATGACATTTTTTTATAATAAGAAATTCTACAACTATTACAGAGTGGGTACAATTACATTATAGTAATTAAAATAATTAAAATAAATAAGCAAATAAATAAATAATTAAAAGGGTTAGTAATAATAAACCAAAAAAATAAGTATAAGATGGTTAGTATAACAATATAATGTTAAAACAAATTAAAAGTTCAAAATTAAATAATTATTTTTTAAGAACTTTAATAATAAAAAATAAATAAATGATAAATATTATATATATATATATATTAATAAATATGACTAATAGTTCTAATAGTTTAATTTTATAAAAAAAATTTACTAATCATAATTAAGTGAGCATATAAAAATAATAAATTAAATTCATAAAATAAAGTTAGGGTTTTTAATTGTTTAGAAAAATAAATTAGGGTTAACTACTTAATTAAATTATTTAAATTATTTATATATACAAACTACATATAATATGAACAAATTATAAAATTAAAATCTACAAACAAATAAATTAATATTTACAATATAATTAGGGTTTATAAAAAAAAATTAGATTTTTTACATATAAAATTCTAGGGTTTATAAATTAATCTAAATATAATTAAATTAGTTGTACAAAAACATATAATATATACAATAAAATAAATATTAAATAATTTTATAAAGTTAAATTTTTTTGAAAATATAAGTTTTGAATTATATACAAGAAAATAATATAACAATTTTATTTTAAATATTTATCATTTATTAAATTAATTAAAAGATAAACAAAAATCAAATAGAATGAAAAAAATGAGAAAAAAGAACTTACCTGGGGCTAGGATTCGAACCCAGGCCCTAGGCTTTGTATCTTTGAGACCAGCAAGCTCTCCACCAGGCCAGCGCGCGTTTGGTGATAGGGAATGAGTATGAATCATTATATTTTAAACCTAAAAAATTAAATGGATAAAACACAAAAAATTGGTGAAGCTGGGATTTGATCCCTGGACCCTTGCCTCATACGCGCATGACTCTTACCACTGGGCTAGCCATTGTTAGCTGAAATAATACAGAAACATAACAATAAAATATTATTCTCAATTTTTAAATTCCAGCTTTGGCGCCATCGTCTTCAACCTCTAGACCTGGGGGATTTCCTGCGAAATTTGTTACAAAATTTGCTGCGAATTCTTGTTTGTAGCAAAACCTACGAATCTCAATCATCATTAAAACAATAAAATTTCATTAAATTAAAAGTACAAACAAGATCCAGAGGCTGTTTAGAATTGATCTATGGTTTTAGATTTCATTTATCATTGATGAATCATGAAACCCTAAACCTTGGCCGAAACCCTAAAAATGGTGGATCTTGATACCTGCATGGAAAACTCAATTAAACAGCCCATAATCAATCTATGGTTCATCACAACCATCATCAAGCAATCAAAAACAGATTAAAACAAGCCAATCAATGGAATCGAAAAACAAAAATAAGCTTGAAGAACATGATTCGGTTTATGCGATTTAGGGTGTTTTTGATGTTGTTTATGATCCAAATATGTTAGATGAACATCATAGAATGCATTGCAATCCTTAAAACACCTTGAAACCTTCTATACCTTAAATTCCGAAAGTGAGTTTTTGAATGAAATTTTGAAACTTGAATATGCACTTGGAGGCAGAATTTTCGTCTCCTTCTGGTTGTGATCAATTCCTTGTATATATATGAATGATATTAGGTCAAAAAATCATGTCACACTTTGGATATTTTGATCATTGAATATTGAAAAAGATTATGTCTTAAAACTTGATTTTCATTTGATCTAACCTTGCTATTTTAGGACAATCATCATAATTTGTATATCAATCTGATCCAAACAATGTTTATGATTTTCTAGAAGCAATATCCCCTTTTAAATATTTGATTTCATATTTTATTTCAATTTAAATGATATTTTAATGAATAAAATTCAAATAAATATGAAATAAAAAATAAAAATTCAAAAAATAAGTGGGTTGGGTCGTGCTTGGTGTTTTGATAAAGATGGGATGGCAATTTGGTGGGCTCATTTAGCAAAAATTTGATTTTAGGCCTTATTTGCTTCATAAACTTCCCTAAATTTTCCCAACTTTGCAAGGGCACAAATCCTTCAATTTTAATGCTATGAGGGTGTTCTTGGACATTTTGGAAAGCTGAAAGAGTCCTCTAACAAACCCCATTGGTTTCATGTCCATATCTTTTACCATTCTAAAGTTATGCTCTTTTGAAGTTGTTGACTATTTGTTGACTTTCAAAAGGACCTATAATGTCTTAGCTCATACCTTCCAAATGAAGCATTTTTGGGCTTGGCTTGTGAGACACAAAGTTGTAGAGAATTCAATTTCCTTCAAAATGAGCTTTTGATGGGAAAAATTTGATGAAGCATGTGAAAGTTATGGCTGGTCAAAGTTTAGTTGACTTTTCCTGAGGAAACCCTACTTTAGAAACCCTTGATTCTTGATGATCTGGAATCTCCTTGATGAATCATGATCAACCCTTGATCAAATGATGAATTTTACTTCATATACTTGATGTTGGCAAAAAAATCATGAAGTTTTACTTTGGTTTGACCATAGTTGACCTCAGTTTGACTTTTTAACTACTTTGACTGATTTTAAGCTATCTGATCATCTGACTGAGCAAACCTTTGGGAAAAGTCTTGAAACTTATCATGGGGATTCTTGAACACATATAAGATGTTATGAAGCTCACTTGAAGTCTTGGAAATCCATTTAGCCTGATGAAAGTCAAAACCCTAGTTTAAGATGCATTGCTTAGGAGGATGCATTGTCTGAGGGAATTGTCAAACTTTCTGACTAATTGTGAATCTTGTGAACCTTGTGAGCCTCTTAGTACACAATGTCTTGTCTTGTAAGGGCAAATTTTGGGGTGCAACAGCTTCCCCTGTTCAATTTTCTGAAACCTGAGGGGTTAGATTGGTATCTGTGCCATTCGTGACCTGGAAGGTTGAAGGGGATTGAACACAAAAGCCCAAAAATTTGCACTCACCAGTGCATACAGTAACACTGATGATTAAATGTATATGCTTGAGTGGGCTTAATGATGCCATCTGGAGAAACTAGAGATGGGCTTAGAGGTTCCATCTAAAATATCTGGAGATGGGCTTGTAGATGCCATATAAAGTATCAGGATGTGATGATGTCTTTATGTTGATACTGGATATCAGTACTAGGTCTTTATATAGGCCGTCTCTGAATCATTTATGCAACATGATTTGAGTTGCTGAATGGACCAGTAGAAATAAATCTTGTGATGATTATCTCTTCTGGAGGTATCTTGAATTAGGGAATGGATCTTTGTACATACCGTTTGCCTACTTTCCAATGTCAAAAGAACGTCAGGATTAGTTCTTCTGAAAAAGTCTTGAACAAGGGGCCAAAAGAACGTCAGGATTTGTTCTTAAGGGTCAAAAGAATGTCAGGATTTTTTCTTCTAAAAAAGTCTTGAACAAGGGGCCAAAAGAGCGTCAGGATTTGCTCTTAAGGGTCAAAAGAACGTCAGGATTTGTTCTTCTGAAAAAGTCTTGAACAAGGGAATGGATCTTTTTACGGACCGTTTGCCTGCTATTCGAGGACATCTTGAGTAGTGTATGGATCATTTCTGACCCGTTGTAAGTTGTTGATATTGTTTTACCTGCATATAACTATCCTGCAAGGGAAATATTAGTTTATGCATTATGTATGCATGCATAGTATGATGCACCTAAGTAAATGTATTATGTACTTATGGATGTGTATGTTATGGTATGATGTATATGATGTATGTATGATTTGCTCTTAAGGGTCAAAAGAACGTAAGGATTTGTTCTTCTGAAAAAGTCTTGAACAAGGGGCCAAAAGAGCGTCAGGATTTGCTCTTAAGGGTCAAAAGAACGTCAGGATTTGTTCTTATGAAAAAGTCTTGAACAAGGGGCCAAAAGAGCGTCAGGATTTGCTCTTAAGGGTCAAAAGAACGTCAGGATTTGTTCTTCTGAAAAAGTCTTGAACAAGGGGCCAAAAGAGCGTCAGGATTTGCTCTTAAGGGTCAAAAGAACGTCAGGATTTGTTCTTCTGAAAAAGTCTTGAACAAGGGAATGGATCTTTTTACGGACCGTTTGCCTGCTATTCGAGGACATCTTGAGTAGTGTATGGATCATTTCTGACCCGTTGTAAGTTGTTGATATTGTTTTACCTGCATATAACTATCCTGCAAGGGAAATATTAGTTTATGCATTATGTATGCATGCATAGTATGATGCACCTAAGTAAATGTATTATGTACTTATGGATGTGTATGTTATGGTATGATGTATATGATGTATGTATGAATCATGCAGCCTGAAGCATCTGGATATCTTCGTATAACAACTGCTGGTCAGGGAAAATAAATCCCGATTTGTTGCTGAAGAGTATGAGGAACTCGTTCCCGTCTCGTTTGATAATATAGTACTCATAACCTCCCGTCTTCGTTTGATAGTATGGTATCCATAACCTCCCATCTTCGTTCGTCATACTCCTATTGAAAGAATAAATTCCCGACTATCTGTCTGAGGATTAAAGAGATGGATATAAATTCCAGGGGAGATGTGACTCGAAGTATTTATGAAGATGGATTTGCCCTACTGGGGGATTTGTAGCTGTCTTGTGGGGATGAACCGGCGAAGCTTCGTTGAATTCCTTCCCTCGTTCGTCCTTAGTAAATACTATTACTGCATTTCATGCATTTCTGGTAAACATCAATCATATTAAGCATTTATGCATTTCTGGTAAACATCAATCATATCCAAAAGCACACATATATTCAAACACAACCAATGGACGTTTCGCTTATGTAAATAGGGTAAAAGTAAATAAAAAAAATGAAATTTTATTTATATCACAAAGTGACCTATACATGGGCAAGTTTGTACAAGGAGACAGAAATCCTAGTAAGAGGAATTCTTCATAAAAATTAAAACAAAGAAAATCAGCTATGTGGGAAATAATCCTATTGAGTTTCAATTCTACTATTGCCATTATCTTCAAGTATCTCATCTTCTGCTGTCGAGACGGAAACGGTTGGATTGATCTTTATCTGCTCGAGCTTGGTTAAGTAGCACAACTGGTTGGAGTTACATGGGTGATCCAAACGAGACATAGTCATACGCTTTAATCCCTAACTTTTGCCTGGATTGCCCTTTCAGGTTTTCTATCCACCGGGATACCCTTTTTTGCCCAAGCCGCCTTTTCAGGTTTTCGACTTGCCAGGTGTACATTTATATATATATATATATCCCTAATTTTTGCCCGAACCCTTTTGGTTCGCCGGGATGCCCTTATTTTTGCCTAGGCCAGTCAACCTAGCGGGTATCTTTTTATGCGTAGTATTTTTTAACTATGTCTGCGTTTACAGGCTGTGGGAAGTCTTCACCATCCATAGTAGTAAGCATCATGGCACCTCCTGAGAATACTGTTTTGACCACAAATGGTCCTTCATATGTTGGAGTCCACTTGCCCCTAGGATCACCCTGTGGTAGTATGATACACTTGATTACCAAATCACCATCCTGATATACCTTTGGCTTAACCTTCTTGTTGAAATCCTTGATCATTCGTTTCTGGTACATCTGGCCATGACAAACAGCTGCTAACCTCTTCTCACCAATCAAATTTATCTGGTCAAGTCGAGTCTGAATCCACTCATCTTCATCCAAGCCTACATCCTTCATAATTCTTAAGGAGGGAATCTGAACTTCGATGGGCAGAACTGCTTCCGTACCATATACTAAGGAGAATGGGGTTGCCCCTGTTGAAGTACGTATTGTAGTACGATAACCATGAAGAGCAAATGGTAACATCTCATGCCAATCTTTGTAAGTAACAGTCATCTTCTGTATAATCTTCTTGATATTCTTGTTAGCAGCTTCAACTGCCCCATTCATCTCCGGACGATACGGAGAAGAGTTGTGATGCTTAATCTTGAACTGCGTGCAGAGATCAGTAATCATAGTGTTGTTCAGATTAGATCCATTGTCAGTAATAATCCTTTCAGGGATGCCATACCTACATATGAGATTATTCTTAATGAATCGAGCCACAACATTCTTGGTAACAGATGCAAACGAAGCTGCCTCCACCCACTTCGTAAAGTAATCAATAGCAACCAGGATGAAACGATGCCCATTCGAAGCAGTAGGCTTGATCTCACCAATCATATTTATGCCCCACATGGCAAAAGGCCAAGGAGCAGTCAACACATTCAATGGTGATGGAGGTATATGTACTTTATCAGCATAGATTTGACACTTGTGACAGGTTCTGGAATGTTGATAGCAGTCAGCTTCCATGGTAGACCAATAGTAACCTGCTCTCAATATTTTCTTTGCCATGGTATGACCACTAGAATGAGTGCCAAAGATCTCATCATGCATATATTCCATAATCTCTGTTGCTTCCTTTTTATCCACACAACGAAGCAAAGTTGAATCATGATTGCGCTTGTACAAAATCCCATTACTCAAGAAGAATTTGGCAGAAAACCTCCTCAGAAACTTCTTATCCTTGACAGATGCCCCTTCAGGGAACTCCTGAGCTTCAAGATACCTTTTCACTTCATAGAACCAAGGCTTCTCCTCTGCTTCTTCAGTGTCAATCTCATTGCAGTATGCAGGTTTCTCAAATCTATCAATGGTAATCTTGGGAGCTTCATCATACCAGCTGATCTCAAACATTGATGCCATGGTGGCTAGTGCATCTGCCAACTGATTCTCTCTTCGTGGAATATGTCCAAAGGTAATCTCTTTAAAATGTGGGATCAAAGACAACACATGCTCTCTGTAAGGAATGAGATTATCATGCTTGGTATCCCAATCTCCTTTGATCTGACTTATTACCAGGGCTGAATATCCATACACGTCAAGGAACTGAATCTTCATATCAATGGCAGCTCTGATGCCCAGGATACATGCCTCATACTCAGTCATGTTATTAGTACAATAGAAACAAAGTCTGGCAGTAATCGGGGTATGACAACCTTCAGGGGAACTGATCACAACACCAACACCATTGCCAAGTGCATTAGAAGCTCCATCAAAAACCGTATTCCATCGGGATCCTTGTTCACGTCCGTCATATTGTCCAGGTTCTTTGGTAATAATCATAATGTCTTCATCGGGGAACTCAAAACTCATTGACTGATAATCATCCACTGCTTGATGAGCCAAATGATCAGCTACAACACTTCCTTTAATGGCCTTCTGAGTAGTGTACTGTATATCATATTCTGTCAAGATCATTTGCCATCTTGCTATTCTTCCGGAGAGAGCAGGTTTCTCGAATATGTACTTGATTGGATCCATCTTTGAAATCAATAAGGTAGTATGAGTCAACATATACTGTCTTAGTCGGCGAGCAACCCATGCCAAAGCGCAGCAAGTTTTCTCGAGCAGTGAGTATCTTGTTTCACAGTCGGTAAACTTTTTGCTAAGGTAGTAAATTGCCTGCTCTTTTCGACCAGACTCGTCATGTTGCCCCAACACACACCCCATTGAGTTGTCTAATACTGTTAAGTACATAATCAAGGGTCTTCCATCAACTGGTGGCATCAAAATTGGAGGTTCTAGGAGATATTTCTTGATTTCATCAAAGGCAGTCTGGCACTCATCATTCCACTCCATTACCTGATCTTTCTTCAACAGCTTGAAGATTGGCTCACAGGTAGCAATTATTTGGGAAATAAATCTTGCAATGTAATTCAATCGTCCCAAGAAACCTCTAACTTCTTTCTCAGTACGGGGAGCTGGCATCTCTTGTATAGCTTTCACCTTCGCAGGATCTACTTCAATACCTTTTCCACTGACAATGAAACCCAGGAGCTTACCAGATCTAACTCCAAAAGTACACTTGTTTGGGTTCAATCTCAACTTGTATTTCTTCAATCTCTCAAACAACTTATGCAGATGATTAAGGTGTTGCTCATCATTCTGGGATCTGGCTATCATATCATCCACATATACCTCTATCTCATGATTAATCATATCATGAAACAAAGCCACCATAGCACGCTGATATGTTGCCCCAGCATTCTTCAAACCAAATGGCATTACTTTATAGCAAAAGGTGCCCCACTGTGTAACAAATGTTGTCTTCTCCATATCTTCAGGTGCCATCTTGATTTGATTGTAACCAGAGAAACCATCCATAAAAGAGAATACCTTATGCTGAGCAGTGTTGTCTACCAGAACATCAATATGAGGAAGTGGAAAGTCATCTTTGGGGCTGGCCTTGTTCAAATCCCTGTAATCTACACATATACGTACCTTACCATCTTTCTTAGGTACCGGCACCACATTTTCAACCCACTGAGGATAAGAAGTCACAGCTAAGAACCCTGCATCAAACTGTTTCATTACCTCTGCTTTAATCTTCTCTGACATTTCAGGACGCATGTGACGAACCTTCTGCTTCTTTGGACGACAATCTTCTTTTACTGGTAAACGGTGAACCACAATGTCTGTATCCAACCCTGGCATATCTTCATAGGACCAAGCAAAGATCTCCACATAATCATGTAACATCTGAATCAATCTGCTTTTGACACCATCCTCTAATTCAGCCCCTATCTTGATCTCTTTCCTGTTTTCTTCAGTTCCCAGATTCACAACTTCGATTGGCTCTTCATGTGGCTGTATAGCTTTCTCTTCTTGTTGTAACAACCTAGCAAGCTCTACAGGTACTTCACAATCGTCCTCCTTTCCATCTTCATCCTGATAGATCGGATTCTCGAAATCATAATTGGCAATAGTAGAACTGTTATCAACAGGATCCAAAGTGGATGAGGATCTGCATTTTAGTGATGTGGGTGTGTGTAAGAACACATAGCTGATAAAAAATAAAATAAAAGAAAGACAAGGAACACAATATTTACGAAAACGAAACGTCCACTGATTTTTATTGAATGAAGTATGCAAATGAAATGACATCCCGAAACAAGCATACCATTGTGCCCCGAGTAAGGCACAAGGCTTAAGAGTTCAATTATTCAAAAATTAAAAACTTTTAAAAAGTAACAACACAGTAATAATATTTACTCCTGACTAAAGGAGATAGGAATAACATCTTCAGCTTTCCAATTATTGAGCCCAACACCCACAGTAGGAAAAATCCAAGCATCCAAGTTGTAATCTTCATCATAGTCACCCACAACATTGATCTGATCTTTCATAATCCCCTGATTGGTGATACGAACAACACGAGCACGACGAACAGCCTTCTGGGACTCTGCAGTGAAACCCAAACCAAATTTTCCAGACTTGTAAGGAATGTCAGGAAGCTGACCCCAAATAGTACAACCACCTTCATCCACCACAGCTCTAGCATCTTTGAGGGAGGCCATTGTAGGAGGTACTCTGGTGACCACAGGAACTTTCTTGACAACAAAAGGAGCTTCATAATTATTAACAACCCAAGGAACCACTTCGAACGTCTGGCATGGAGTTTCAATATATTCACCTTCCACTTCGAGATATTTAAATGTGTTCACATGGCTAACTATATATCCTTCCTCTCCGTAAACAGTGACAACTTTTCCTTCTACTGGATATCTCAGCTTCTGATGTAAGGTGGAAGTTACAGCACCTGCCCCATGGATCCAAGGATGCCCAAGCAGACAAGAATACGAAGGACGAATATCCATTACATAAAAAGTAGCATTGAAGACTTGAGAACCTACTTTTATTGGGAGATCAATTTCTCCATGCACCACTCTTCTCGAGCCATCAAAAGCCTTCACCACTATATTACTGGGCTTCAACACAGCATCTTCAGGACTAAGCTTATTCAGAACTTCTTTGGGCAACACATTCAGCGAGGAACCATTGTCTATTAACACATGTGACAGGGTAGTGCCCCTACATTCAATAGAGATATGTAGAGCCCTGTTATGATCCCTCTTGGCAGGAGTCAAATCAGCATCGGAGAAACCTAACCCATTATCATAGGTCAAGTGTGCAACACAATTTTCAAACTGGTCTACAGAAATCTCATTTGGTACGTGAGCAGTCTTCAAAATTTTAATCAAGGCTTTGGCATGAGCCTCAGAACACAACAGCAAAGACAACATAGAAATCTTGGAGGGAGTATGCCCCAATTGATCCACAATGTCATAATCACTCTTGCGAATGATTTTCAATACTTCTTCCATCTGCTTAGAAAGATAATCAGCAGCTAGTACATTAGTTTGCACGGGTTCAATAACAGGACCTTTACCCCGAGCATCAACAGTGGAGGTAGTAGTTGGAGTAACTGTATTCTTGGAGGTAACTGGAGGAGAGAAATTTCTTCCACTTCGTGTGATCTTACTAGATCCAGCAATATTATCAACATCCAGATTTTCGCCAACACCAGGTGTATCAGCTAAGGATTCCTGCTTAACACCATGGATATAAACATCGGACCCATAATGGCAAGGCACAGCTTTATCAGAAGTATATGGAATAGGACCCGGAGTGGTAATGATCATAGGAGCCACTCTAGCTTCAGCAACAACCTTCACAAGGCCTTCAGCAGTAATCTTAATTGGACCCTTATGAGTGATTTTGACAGGACCCTTGGAAGTAATCCTTACTGGTACTTTATCAACCATATCCACCTCTTCAACCTTCGCACCTTTGGTTATATGCTCAACCATTCTCTCTACAGAAGGTGTCCTCTCAAACAATATGGTGTAATTGTTCATGAGGCGTTGAATTCCGTCCTTCAACCTCCAACAAATATCCGGTTTATAAGCACAATAGAAACAATCTTCACGACAACCTGGAAAGAACCCAGCTTGTACCAACTTCTTCTTAATAAGAGACAATGGTGTAGTTAAATCTGCAACTGAGGAAATATGTGAAACTTCATCAATGGAATTGACAGTCTTTTCATGATTTGGCATGGGAGCAGTAATCACATTTGGAGTACCCGGAGGGTCAAACTCAATCTCTCAAGCATCTATCATATCCTGAATCTTATTCTTCAATATCCAGCAACTATTGGTATCACGTCCCTGACAATTTGAATGATATGCACATCGTGCATTAGGATTATACCTGGGAGAGGTAACATTGGGGTTCTGAGGAGGGTCCCTCAAAGTGATAAGTTCACCCTTCAACAAGTGTTGCAAGGCTTGGGCCAGTGACATGTTGAGCTTAGTGAACTGCCTTCTAGGCCTCTGCTGATTGCTCTGTGGTGGTTCTGGTGTTGTAGGAGTTGGATTGGAGATATGAACTGCACTCACAGATTGGTGCCTCCTATTACGATCAGGTTGACCATAAACAGCATTCGACTCCTTCTTCCCACTAGGGGGCTTCTTTGTAGTACTGGATGAAGAAGCACCCACTTGGATCTTGCCACTTCTTATGCCACTTTCTACACGCTCTCCCTTCATTATCAACTCAGTGAAGCCAGATGATGAGCTTCCAATGAGATGACTGTAAAAAGGACCATTCAAAGTACACATGAACATATCCACTAACTCCCTATCAGTTAGAGGGGGTTGCACTCTACCAGCCAAATCTCTCCACTTCTGGGCATACTCCTTGAAATTTTCTTTAGCACCCATAGACATGTTTTGTAGTTGCATGCGAGTAGGGGCTAGATCAACATTGTATTGATATTGCTTATAAAAGGCTTCAGCAGATCATTCCAATCACGGATGTTGACACTCTCCAACTGATAGTACCATTCCAATTGAGCTCCAGATAAGCTCTCTTGGAAGAAATGGATCCACAACTTCTTATCAGCAGTATGGGGTTGGATTCTCCGGACATAAGACCTCAGATACAACTTGGGACAAGAGACACCATCATAAACCACGAAAGTAGGAACCTTGAAACCAATGGGTATGACCACCCCAGATATCAAACTCAGGTCTTCAAAATCCAGCCCAGAAGACTTTTGCAATTCCATAGCATCCATTCTATCCACCAACATTTTGAACTTATCTTCAGTAGGATCATGATAGTAGTTAGCTTCAGAATCAGAGTCCCCCATAGTGTTGTGGAGACTGCCTCCCTCTTTCTCAGACTCTTCAGATTCATAATCTTCAACCTGTTCCTTGGTCTTGACAGGACCTTTGAACCTTCTTCCCATGTTGATCAGGCCTCCTGACCTTCTAGTCTTCTTAGTCTTCTTGGCCAGCAGTGTCTTCAATTCATCCTGCCCCTTGGACAAGTTCAGGATCAGCTCTTGGAACTGTGCATTTTGTGTCTGGAGATCTTTAACTGTTTGCTCAAGAACCATTCCTGAAATAAACAGCGAGAAGATAAGAAACCTGTGCACAAGAAACCTGTGATGCAATGATATGGTATGTAAATGCATATGCAATGTTTTCAAGGACCGCAGGATTTAAATTTGTTTAAACAACCAAGAAGTAAACTTTTATTAGTAATAAACTTGTTTGCCACTTGGGCTTACAATAAGAATGAAATAAGTACAAAAAATGGGGTTTTAAGTCTCCCATGGACGTTTCCTCTTTGTGTTGAGGTATGAGTTGAGATTCCGCTCCTCATGAAGTTGCTTTGTTAGCTCCAGGATTCTTTCTTGACTTGCTTTGTAATGAGTCTCAAAAGTATCTCTTTGCTCCTTCAATTGAATCCAGGACCTCTGTAAGTCTTCCATGTCAGTGGGCATGTCTGGATGAAGGATGGTATAAGAAGTATCTCCTTCAGCAATAGGCTCCATAGTGACTGGCAGGATGGCAGGATATGACATCATAAGAGTTTGAGCACGAGATCGCACCCATCTGAGGTAAGCTTCCATAGGAATAGTGTACTTGGGCTCCAGAGTCTTGCTGTCAACCTTATTCACTTTTCCCCATGCTCGTATGAACCTTTGACGGTAACCTTGAAGATCGTTGTCATAGTCGAACACAATACCCTGAATCAACATGTCATGAGGACCATCACTCCGAGCGTAACCAAACTGTCGTAAAGCTAAGGAAGGGTTGTAAGTAATGCCTTCTCTTATGCCTAGAAGTGGCACATTAGGAAACTCCCCACAACGGTCAATGATAGTGACATTCTCTATAGATCGAGAGCACCAATGAATATCAGAATGTGAGAGTGACATGATTCTCTTGGACCACCTGAACCCTTGTTCATTCTTCATCACTGATCGAGGAAGGTGAGAAATAAACCACCTAGACAAGAGAGGTATGCAGCTCATACCTTCCAAATGAAGCATTTTTGGACCTATAATGTCTTAGCTCATACCTTCCAAATGAAGCATTTTTGGGCTTGGCTTGTGAGACACAAAGTTGTAGAGAATTCAATTTCCTTCAAAATGAGCTTTGGATGGGAAAAATTTGATGAAGCATGTGAAAGTTATGGCTGGTCAAAGTTCAGTTGACTTTTCCTAAGGAAACCCTAATTTAGAAACCCCTGATTCTTGATGATCTGGAATCTCCTTGATGAATCATGATCAACCCTTGATCAAATGATGAATTTTACTTCATATACTTGATGTTGGCAAAAAAATCATGAAGTTTGACTTTGGTTTGACCATAGTTGACCTCAGTTTGACTTTTTAACTGCTTTGACTGATTTTAAGCTATCTGATCATCTGACTGAGCAAACCTTTGGGAAAAGTCTTGAAACTTATCATGGGGATTCTTGAACACATATAAGATGTTATGAAGCTCACTTGAAGTCTTGGAAATCCATTTAGCCTGATGAAAGTCAAAACCCTAGTTTAAGATGCATTACTTAGGAGGATGCATTGTCTGAGGGAATTGTCAAACTTTCTGACTAATTGTGAATCTTGTGAACCTTGTGAGCCTCTTAGTACACAATGTCTTGTCTTGTGAGGGAAAATTTTAGGGTGCAACAGTAGCCCCCAGATGTAAGTGTGGAGATACACTGAACTGGGTTAACAATTTCCTGTGTTGTTTAATTTACCTGCACTTTAAGTCTTTATTTAAGTCTTCAAGTGTTTAAACATCTCATTCGACATCACGTACCTGATCCCAGAATTTCAATTGGCATCAGAGCAGGCACCCTGCCTGTTTAACTGGGTGAGATCTAGGGACTGCAAATTTGGGAACATGGACAGAGATGTAGGATCTGTAAATAGACCACCTATATTGGATGGATCCAACTATGACTACTGGAAGCCAAGAATGGTAGCATTCTTAAAATCACTTGACAGTAGGGCTTGGAAAGCAGTCAACAAAGGATGGGAGCACCCTGTCCAAGACAACAAGGATGAGGCAAAAGTGTTGAAACCTGAAGAAGAATGGAGCAAGGAGGAAGAAGATTCAGCACTTGGTAATTCCAAGGCCTTAAATGCCTTATTCAATGGCATTGATAGCAACATATTCAGACTTGTGCATCACTGTGAGCTGGCCAAAGATGTTTGGGACACTCTCAAAACAACTCATGAAGGAACATCAAAGGTGAAGATGTCAAGACTTCAACTTCTCACCACCAAGTTTGAAAACTTGAGAATGAAGGAAGATGAGACAATTCATGAGTTTTACATGAACATCTTGGAAATAGCTAATACTTCTGGTGCTTTGGGAGAGAAGATGAGTGATGAAAAGCTGGTAAGAAAGATTCTCAGATCTTTACCAAAAAGATTTGACATGAAGGTTACAGCAATAGAAGAAGCTCAAGACATATGCAAAATGAAGGTTGAAGAGCTCATTGGTTCCCTTCAAACATTTGAGATGGGAATGAATGATACAATTGTAAAGAAGAACAAAAGCATAGCCTTGGTGTCAAATACTGATAAAGAAGAAGAAAATAATGAAGCAGACCCTGAAGAAAATTTATCAGAAACAATTGCTATGCTTGGAAGACAATTCAACAAGATTCTCAGAAGAATGGATAGCAGGTCCAGACCAAGTGGAAGAAATTCAAACTCTTCTGAGAATAAAAGACCTTATGATAGAAGGACAAATTATGATGAGAAGACCAACCAAGAAAAAGGGATTAAATGTCATGGATGTGAAGGATATGGTCACATCAGAAATGAATGCCCTACCTATCTAAAGAAGCAGAAGAAAGGTCTCTCTGTGACCTGGTCTGATGAAGACTCAGGATGTGATTCAGAAGAAGAATCAGCAAAACACATCACTGCTCTAACTGGAGTATGTGAATCTGAAAGTGGATCCAGTGATGAGGAGCTTACTTTTGAAGAGCTTGAAGAATCATACAAGATGCTGTGTAAAAGGAGCACTGAAGTATGCATGGAGAATATAAAGCAGAAGAAGCAGATTGAGGGATTGAAGGCTGAAAAGACAAGTAATCTAGAGATCATTGACTCTTTGAAAAGTGAAGTAAGCCTACTCAACTCCAAATTGGAACATATGTCCAAATCTGTTAGAATGCTGAACAGTAGCTCAAACACACTGGATGTCATTCTCAACAACAATAAGCATTCAGGGGATAGAACTGGACTGGGATTTAACAAAGCTCAAAAGGTTGAGGCTAGCACCAGCAAAACTACTTCAAATCCCATAAAGTCAAACAAGATGTCCCAACATCATGAAAAGAACATGATGAAAAAGAAGTATCAAAGATGGAGATGTCATCATTGTGGAAGGTTTGGTCACATCAAACCTTATTGCTACAAGTTGCATGGATATCCAAATCAGATGCATCAGCAACCTCCTAAGCAGAAGATAAAGGTCACCAAGAAAGTGCTGCATGGACATCAAAATCAAAGATATCAGCAACCCCCTAAGCAGAAGACAGAGGTCATCAAGAAAGTATGGGTACCTAAAGCTAGTCTTCATGCTGATCAAAGCTACATGCCCAGGAACAAGTTCAACAAACAACCATGGAGCTCTAAAGATGGACACTACACAGGGCAGAGGCATCAAAGGAAACCTCACAACAAGCAAAAATGGTCAAAGAAGGGTGTTGCCTATATTGCTCATACATCTCTCAGAGTATCAGCTAAGGAAGACTGGTACTTTGACAGTGGATGCTCAAGGTACATGACTGGATTGAAGAATCTGCTGGTAAACTTAAAGTCGCATTCATCCAGATATGTAACCTTTGGAGATGGAGCTAAAGGAGAAATCAAGGGAGTTGGGACCTTGGACTGCCCAGATGTACCAAGACTAGATGATGTGCTGCTGGTGAAAGGATTGACTGCTAACTTGATCAGCATAAGTCAATTATGTGATCAAGGTTACAGTGTAAACTTTACCAAAACTGAATGCATAGTGTCTGATAAAGAACAAAAGGTTGTCATGAGAGGAGCCAGATCTAAAGACAATTGCTATATGTGGGAACCTCAAGATTTCAGTCTCACTTCAACTTGCTCCTTAGCCAAAGAAGAAGAAGTGAAGCTATGGCACCAAAGACTGGGCCATCTTCATCTCAGAGGAATAAAGAAAATCATATCTATGGAGGCTGTGAGAGGTATTCCTAAACTGAAGATTGATGAAGGCAAAATATGTGGTGAATGTCAAATAGGCAAGCAAACCAAGATGTCCCATCCAAAGCTCCAACATCTGACAACTTCCAAAGTTTTGGAATTATTGCATATGGATCTTATGGGACCAATGCAGGTTGAGAGCCTTGGTGGAAAAAGGTATGCCTATGTGGTTGTAGATGACTTTTCAAGGTATACATGGATAAATTTCATCAAAGAAAAGTCTGATGTCTTTGAGGTTTTCAAAGATCTATGCCAAAGAATACAAAGAGAAAAAGCAAGTTGTGTGGTCAGAATAAGGAGTGACCATGAAAAGGAGTTTGAGAATAAAAAATTCTCATATTTCTATTCTTCAGAGGGAATCAATCATGAGCATTCTTCTCCTATCACCCCTCAACAGAATGGGATTGTTGAGAGGAAGAACAGAACTATCCAAGAATCAGCAAGAGCTATGATTCATGCTAAAAAATTACCATTGTACTTCTGGGCTGAAGCTATGAACACAACTTGTTACATTCATAATAGAGTCACTCTAAGGAAAGGAACCTTGTCCACCATCTATGAAGTCTGGAAGGGCAGAAAACCTACAGTCAAGTACTTTCATGTGTTTAGAAGTAGTTGTTACATTCTGGCTGATAGGGATCAAAGAAGAAAGATGGATCCTAAAAGTGATGAAGGGATTTTCCTTGGATACTCCATAAACAGCAGAGCCTATAGAGTATTTAACTCCAGAACCAAGGTTATAATGGAGTCCATAAATGTGATAATTGATGATGCCCCTGCAGATGTTGCAGATGATGTTGGAACATCTGCTGACAGTCAGACTGAAGCTGAAATAAAGAGTGATCATCCTGACTTCACTCTAACTGAGGCAAGGACAGAACAATCCAGCAAACCTCCCTCCATCAGAATCCAGAAGGATCATCCTAAAGATCTGATAATTGGTGATCCCAACAGTGGTGTAATCACTAGATCAAGAGAGGTGATTTCAGGTTCTTGTTTTGTTTCAAAAATAGAACCTAAAAACATCAAGGAAGCTCTTAATGATGAGTACTGGATTTGTGCTATGCAAGAAGAATTAGGCCAGTTCACAAGGAATGAAGTGTGGGATCTTGTCCCTAGAGCTGATGACATAAATGTGATTGGCACTAAATGGGTGTATAAGAACAAGTCAAATGAGCAGGGAGTTGTTACAAAGAACAAGGCTAGACTTATAGCTCAAGGATACACACAAATTGAGGGAGTAGACTTTGATGAAACCTTTGCACCAGTAGCAAGGCTTGAATCAATCAGACTACTTTTAGGAATTGCTTGTATCCTGAAGTTCAAGCTATTTCAAATGGATGTGAAAAGTGCCTTTCTAAATGGATATCTTAATGAGGAGGTATATGTGGAGCAGCCTAAGGGATTTGTTGATCCAAGCTATCCAGATCATGTATACAAACTTAGGAAGGATCTTTATGGTCTGAAGCAAGCCCCAAGAGCATGGTATGAAAGGCTGACTACTTTTCTCACAAAACAAGGATACAGGAAAGGTGGAATAGACAAAACCTTGTTTGTGAAGGATGAAGAAGGAAATGTCATGATTGCTCAAATATATGTAGATGACATAGTCTTTGGTGGGATGTTAGACAGGATGGTTAAACATTTTGTCACTCAAATGGAATCTGAATTTGAGATGAGCCTAGTAGGAGAACTAACCTACTTTCTTGGACTGCAAATCAAGCAGATGGAAGACTCCATGTTCATATCCCAAAGCAAGTATGCAAAGAACACTGTCAAGAAGTTTGGGATGGACAATGCAAGTCATAAAAGAACACCTGCCCCCACTCATTTAAAGCTGACAAAGGATAACAAGGGTGAGAAGGTGGACCAAAGTCTATACAGAAGCATGATTGGAAGCTTATTATATCTAATTGCTAGCAGACCAGATATAGCCTTTGTAGTAGGTGTATGTGCAAGATATCAAGCTGATCCAAAAGTTAGCCATCTAAACTAGGTTAAGAGAATTCTGAAATATGTCAATGGTACTTGTGACTATGGCATAATGTACTCCCATGGATGTGAACCAATTCTCACTGGCTTTTGTGATGCTGATTGGGCTGGAAGTGCTGATGATAGAAAGAGCACATCAGGAGGATGCTTCTTTCTAGGAAACAATTTGATTTCTTGGTTCAGTAAGAAACAAAATTGTGTATCTTTATCCACTGCTGAAGCTGAATATATTGCAGCTGGAAGCAGTTGTTCACAGTTGGTTTGGATGAAGCAAATGCTCACAGAATACAATGTCCCACAAGATGTCATGACATTATACTATGACAATTTAAGTGCTATTAACATATCAAAGAATCCTATCCAACACAGCAAGACCAAGCACATTGATATCAGGCATCATTTCATCAGAGATCTTGTGGAAGAGAAGGTGATCTCATTGGAACATGTAGCCACAGATCTGCAATTGGCTGATATATTTACTAAAGCTTTGGATGCTACCCAATTTGAAAACCTAAGGGGTAAATTGGGAATCTGCTTATGTGAAATATAGCAGTTATGGAGAAGTGCCAACATGTCCTATGACATCGTGTGGCATGATCACCAGATGGCAACACCAGTCTGGTCAAAAACTTTGTGTATTCCACTCTTTAAAATTCTCCAAGTAACGGCTTTTATAAAAGCTCCAGCTTGCTCTCAGCTCTTCATCTCCTTATTACCTTCTCAAAACCATTTGCATGCTAAAGCTGTTTTTCTGAGCTCATCAAAATCAATCAACCCTAAACTCTTCTTTCACCACATTCGAAAATGTCTCAACATCAAAACCCTAACATCATGGATGAAAATCTCAACCAAGAAGATGTTGTGCATGCAACCCCAATCTCCATGGTTCCAATGGATACTACTCCCATGGACGAAATCAGAGGAAGTGTTCCTCTTGCTCAAAAGCCTTGAACTCCAAATGTGAGAAGAGCAAAGGAACCTGTGTTCAACAAAAGCAAAGGGATTCCTTCATCCTCAAACACCACCCCCAAAGCCTCTGAATATGTGTATGCTTCTATTAAGAATCTTGTGAACAGGATTCTATCTGAACAAAGAGTTGTGAGTGGTATATCTATTCCCCTGAACACCATGCCAGCTCCACAAGAAGAACAAAGCAATAAGGCTGAAGAGGACACTCCTGCTCAACAGGATGTCCCAATAGATGTTGAAACATCTGAGGACCAGAACAAGGCCTCAACTGATGATGATGATGAAGCCACTGATGACCAAGCTTCTGTTGATCCACCTGCTGAAGAGGAGACTTCTCAACCTCCTCCTGTTGAAGCCATAGATAATGACTCTGACACAGAGATCATTGCTTCTGTGGACCCTAGCATAGCCAAAAGGCTTAGGGCTAGGAAGGAAAAGAAGACTGCAGGACATGCAACTCCTGAAAAGAAACAACCTACTCCAAAGAAAGACAAGGCCAAAGTGGTATTTGGACCTACTAAACAATGGAGCAAGGTGAATACACAAAAGAGGAAAGCTGTAACTCCACCAGATTCAGAAGCTGAAGAGGATGTCCCAACATCCCAACCAAAGAAGAAACCAGCACCCTCAAGGTCTACCTCTGCTGTTCCAGAAGCTCCTCTGGACAATGTGTCATTCCATCATGTGTCAAGTGTGAGCAGATGGAAATATGTATACCAAAGAAGGGTGGCACTTGAAAGAGAGCTGGGCAGTAATGCACTTGAGTGCACTGAGGTAATAGACCTAATATCTTCTGCTGGTTTATTCAAAACAGTTTCAAACTTTTCACCCTGCTATGAGCTGCTAGTCAAGGAGTTTATTGTCAACCTGCAAGAGGACTGTGCTGATGGAAAGTCAGAAGAATTCAGAAAAGTCTATGTAAGAGGGAGATGTGTGGAATTATCTCCTAGGGTTATCAATCATTACCTAGGGAGAGAATCTGATGGGCCTAATGAGCTGGGGAAGACTGACAACCAAATTTGCAAGGTCATCACTGCCAATCAGGTCAAAACTTGGCCAGTCAAGGGAAAACTTTCTGTTAGCTTGCTAACAAGGAAGTATGCAATGCTGCATAGGATTGGTACTGTAAACTGGGTCCCTACCAACCATACCTCTTCAATAGCTACTAGATTGGGCAGATTCATTTATGCTGTGGGCACCCAAACAAAGCTGGACTTTGGGGCTTACATATTTGATCAAACACTGAAGCATGCAAGAACATCAGCAACAAAGCTGCCTATTGCTTTTCCATCTCTGCTATGTGGAATCACCCTCAGCCAGTATCCAGGTATCCTCACTGAGAAGGTTTCAGTCTGCAAAAGAGAAAGTCCTCTGGCTTTCCATTACAAACTTTTCTTGAGCCATCATGCTGCTGATGTTGAAGCTCCCACTGGGACATCTGCAGGACCTTCAAAAGCAAAGTCTCCCA
This sequence comes from Lathyrus aphaca, assembly GCA_963966055.1. NCBI lineage: Eukaryota > Viridiplantae > Streptophyta > Magnoliopsida > Fabales > Fabaceae > Lathyrus > Lathyrus aphaca. The sequence goes on along the minus strand of OZ014519.1, from coordinate 684,691,427 downwards.
TATCCAAAGCTTCCTTGATTGTAGAACTGAAGAACACCTGCAAAGAGCTGGATGCCAGGAAGCAAAAACTTGAGGAAATTATTCAAAGGCTGGAGATGGAAAAGAGTACTCAGAAGGCTGCTAAAACTGATGATGACTCTGATGATGAATCTGAAGAAGAGGAAGATACTGAATATGAAGACTCTGAGTGAAAATGTGTGAGGAAAGTGTACTGTATCAACATTGTATTTTGGTTTTGTAATTTTGTATTTCTCTCTGCTTATGTAATTTGGCCCCAATTTCTGTCTAACAAGGGGGAGAAGAGAAGTAACAACAACAACAATGTCTGCTGCAGTTTACATGATTAATGAACAAGTAGTTTGTCTGTTTAGTATCTGCTTCTGAACTAAGTTTTTTTAAATTCTGTTGAACAAGTCAGAATACATACAGATTTGAGGGGGAGCAAACTCTCATATGATTAAAACAGAAAAGAACTCTGCTGCACTCTGATAAATGAAACTCTGCTGCACTCTGATAAAACCAGAAGATTGTGTTAGCCAAAAATTAGCCAAATGGGGAGTTTGTAGATGTTTAGAATTGGCAGAATTTTTGACCAACAAGAAGTGTTGAACTTAGTTCAGGATGTCACACCAGATGTTGTGACATTATCAAACAGAGTATAAGTTAATGAACTTAATTCAGGATGTCACACCAGATGTTGTGACATTGTATAAGTTAATGAAGTAAGTTCAGATTTCAGGATGTCACACCAGATGTTGTGACATCTCAAACCTGCTACCAGAATTAAATAATGCTTAACAGAACTGAGTAAATTCAGGGAATTTATCTGGAATTAATTGTGATTGGATAAAACAGTACAAGGTGCATCTATAGGGAGATTAGTTATATGATTTCAGTATAACAGAAGAACTGACTCACCTAGAATCAAGGAAGTAACAAACCCTAATTCAAGGTGATGACAGCATGCGTATCAGTACTGGATAACCTACAGAAAGCCCAAAATCCAAGCATCTATTTAAGGAACAGAAACTCTCAGAATAGAGTACGAAATTAAGAAGACTAAATAGGGTGTTAGTGTTTAATAGCAGGTTTTATATGTGTATCACTTTATGAGCTTTTAAGCAAAAGTGTATTGTGTCTTGATTGAAACTGTGAAGTAAAATCAAGCTGTTGTGTTTGAAGTGTGACTTTAATTTTATTAAACATTGTAACATATCACTGTGTGATTGAGGGGGAGTGAGTTGGTACTCATATCTAAGTTGTGTCTTAGGTAGAAATTGCCTTGGGTAGATATTAAGTGAGGGATTAAATTGAGTGGTTTAAGTCCAGAATTAATATTACTTATATTGGATTTCCTTCCTGGCTTGGTAGCCCCTAGATGTAAGTGTGGAGATACACTGAACTGGGTTAACAATTTCCTGTGTTGTTTAATTTACCTGCACTTTAAGTCTTTATTTAAGTCTTCAAGTGCTTAAACATCTCATTCGACATCACGTACCTGATCCCAGAATTTCAAATATGATTGATGTTTACCAGAAATGCATAAAAATGCAGTAATAGTATTTATTAAGGACGAACGAGGGAAGGAATTCAACGAAGCTTCGCCGGTTCATCCCCACAAGATAACTACAAATCCCCAGTATAACAAATCTCCGAGTTACATCTCCCCTTGAATTTATGTCCATCTCTTTTATCCTCAGTCGGGATACTCGGGAACTTATTCCTTCAATAAAAGTACGACGAACGAAGACGGGAGGTTATGAATACTATACTATTAAACAAGACGGGAACAAGTTCCTCATATTTTTCAGTAACGAATCGGGATTTATCTTCCCAGCCAGCAGTGGTTATACAAAGATATCCAGACGCTTCAGGCCGTATGATTCATACATACATCATTTACATCATATCATAACATACATATCCATAAATGCATAATACATTTACTTAGGTGCATCATGCTATGCATGCATACATATTGCATAAAACTAACATTTATTCCTTGCAGGATAGTTACATGCAGATAAAACAATATCAACGATCCACAACAGGTCAGAAATGATCCCTACATTACTCAAGATGTCCTCGGAGAGTAGGCAAACGGTCTGTAAGAAGATCCATTCCCTAATCCAGGATACTTCTAGAAGATTTCATTTATCTGGCCTTGAATAGCAGGCAAACGGTCTATACAAAGGTCCATTCCCTGGTTCAAGATATTTTTCAGAAGAACTAATCCTGACGTTCTTTTGACCTTGAATAGCAGGCAAACGGTCTATACAAATATCCATTCCCTGGTTCAAGATATATTTCAGAAGAACTAATCCCGATGTTCTTTTGACCTTGAATAGCAGGCAAACGGTCTATACAAAGATCCATTCCCTGGTTCAAGATATTTTTCAGAAGAACTAATCCTGACGTTCTTTTGGCCCTTGAATAGCAGGCAAACGATCTATACAAAGATCCATTCCCTGGTTCAAGATATTTTTCAGAAGAACTAATCCTGACGTTCTTTTGGCCCTTGAATAGCAGGCAAACGGTCTGTACGAAGATCCATTCCCTGGTTCAAGATATTTTTCAGAAGAACTAATCCTGACGTTCTTTTGACCTTGGAGAGTAGGCAAACGGTCTGTACAAAGATCCATTCCCTAATCCAAGATACTTCCAGAAGAGATAATTGTCACGAAGATTTATTTCTACTGGTCTATTCAACAATTCAAATCATGTTGGATAAATGATTCAGAGACGGCCTATACGAAGACCTAGTACTGATATCCAGTATCAACATAAAGACATCATCACATCCTGATACTTTAGATGGCATCTATAAGCCCATCTCCAGTTCTTCCGTGGCATATTCAAGCCCACTCAAGCATATACAACCAATCATTAGTGTTACTTTACGCACCGGCGAGTGCAAATTTTTGGGCTTTTGTGTTCAATCCCCTTCAACCTTCCAGGTCACGACTGGCACATACACCAATCTAACCCCTCAGGTTTTAGAAAATTGAACAGGGGCAGCTGTTGCACCCCAAAATTTGTCCTCCCCAAGACAAGACATTGTGTACTAAGAGGCTCACAAGGTTCACAAGACATCTCATGAGGTTTACAAAGTTCACAAAGTTCACAATTAGTCAGAAAGTTTGACAATTCCCTCAGACAATGCATTCTCCTAAGCAATGCCTCTTAAACTAGGGTTTTGACTTTCATCAGGCTAAATGGACTTACAAGGCTTCAAGTGAGCTTCATAGAATCCTATATAAGTTCAAGAATCCCCATGTCAAGTTTCAAGACTTTCCCAAAAGATTTGCTCAGTCAGATGATCAGACAAGTTAAAATCAGTCAAAGTAGTTAAAAAGTCAAACTGAGGTCAACTGTGGTCAAACCAAAGTCAAACTTCATGATTTTTTGCCAACATCAAGTATATGAAGTAAAATTCATCATTTGATCAAGGGTTGATCATGATTCATCAAGGAGATTTCAGATCATCAAGAATCAGGAGTTTCTAAATTAGGGTTTGCACAGGAAAAGTCAACTGAACTTTGACCAGCCATAACTTTCACATGCTTCATCAAATTTTTTCCATCCAAAGCTCATTTTGAAGGAAATTTAATTCTCTACAACTTTGTGTCTCACAAGCCAAGCCCAAAAATGCTTCATTTGGAAGGTATGAGCTAAGACATTATAGGTCCTTTTAAAAGTCAACAAAAAGTCAACAACTTCCAAAGGGCATAACTTGAGAATGGTAAAAGATATGGACATGAGACCAAAGAGGTTGGTTATAGGACTCTCTAAGCTTTCCAAAATGTCCAAGAACACCTTCATAGCATTAAAATTGTAGGATTTGTGCCCTTGCAAAGTTGGGAAATTTTTGGGAAGTTTATGAAGCAAATAAGGCCTTAAAACTAATTTTTGCTAAATGAGCCCACCAAATTGACATCCAATCTTTATAATGTCATCAAGCACGACCCAGCCCATGCATTTTCTGATTTTTTATATTTTATTTGATATTTATTTGAATTTTATTCATTAAAATACAAATTAAATTAAAATAAAATATGAAAATCATATATTTGGAAGAGATTATGATTCTAGAAGGTCATAAACACCATTCAAGACTAATTGATCACATCCAAATTCGTGCTAGACCAAGATAGTAAGAATATATTGGATTTTTTGACATTTTTGGATAAGAGATTTCTTCATAATCAAGCAATCAATTGTCATCATTACAAAGCCCATAAATCCATGACTTTTTGACCTAATTTTCATCTCTATATATACTTGAAGACATCCCAATCACAAAGACACGAAATTCTGCCTCCAAGGATACTCTCACAACTTCAAAAAAATTCAAGAACAAACTCACATTCGGTTTGCAAGTTTAAGGTAGTTACAAGGCCAAATAATGATGGAAATAACTTCCTAGAAACATTTAGAGTGCATTGGGATCATCACATTCATCAAACACCTCATATATCATGGAAACCGAATTCATGTTCTTCACTTTTTTTTATTTTCGATTTCACTTATTTATCCATTATAAATTGTTTTTGTGCTTCTAATCTTGTTTGTTGCTGTGTATGGATGATTTCTGGGCAAAGGAATCGATGTTTTGATGCGCGGATATTCACACACCATTGTTAGGATTTAAAAACTTTAAATTAGGGATTCTGTTTAGACGCGATTTCAGATGGAATTGACTGCATAATTGGATTCACAAGACCTCTTTTGATAGGTTTATACCATTGGGACAAATTTATCTTGTGCATATAACATTTTTTGATTTGCAGGACCTCTAGTGACGCATGAAAACCGTCACTAGAAGTTGTAGTGACGGAAGAACTGTAGGTAGAGCCTAATGCGACGGCCAGAGGAAGAAGATGGTCTTGGCGTGCGTTTCTAATTTTTGAAATTTGTTTTATTTTATAATATTTGTTTTCTGTTTCTAATCACACACAAGCGTGTGTCCTAGTGGTTGAGACTCTGTGTTGGTAAGCTTGGGGGGGCGAGTTCGATCCCAGGCTTCCCCCCCACTCTTTTTTTTTTGCGCCTATTTTCTTTCTTCTTTTTATTTTCTTATTTAAATTATTATTTATTATATTAGATTAATTAGTTAGATAATTATAATTAATAGAAACTAAATTAGAATAACCACCATTAATTTTTTTCTTTTATAAATAAAATTTCACAAATAAATATTAATTTGTTTTTCTTACATAATATATTTTATAAATATTTTTTTAGTTTTTCTTATCAAACTTATTAATTTAATTAGGTTTAAGAATTTAATCACGTCCTGATTTCTTTACTAACCCTGATTTATTTTTTTTCTAATCTTGATAATTATTGTTTTACTTATATATTGTTCAATTATTTATTTATTTCTCGTTTTAATTTAATTACTAGAAAAATGTATAGGCGTATATCAAAAATGTAATTTATTTTCGTCGATCATTATGTATCTGCCCCAAAGCGATGTAATATCGTAGATTTATTTTCTTGCCCTTTTATTTATGACATTTAATTGTGTGGTTAATAATTTTAGGGTGTGTATAACATATTTTTAATTAAAATTAACTTAGAAAATTAATTTAACAAGATAAATATTTGAAAAGAAACACGCACACACGTAAGTCGATCTAAGATCGCCATCTTGCACTTCCTAGGGTTGCCTCTCAGTTGCCTTATACAAAAGGTCAAGTAAGGTGTCTTAAAGCAAAGTCCCTTTTCATAAAATATCATCAAGTCCCTTTTAAGATTATAAGATCAAGTCCCTTCGATGTTGCCTACGGTAAATGATCTTGTCCCTTCGAAATAAAATGATGATAAGTCCCTTCGTATTGCTAAGACACCTTACAGTTGCCTAAACATAGATGACCCTTCACATGTCCCTTATAACATCCAAGGTAATGACTACCTATTCCTTAATAATAGGGATAGTCTTACCATTGAAAGAACATTTAAGAACAGAAAAGATTCAATTTAGGGTAGGTTCCTCTTAAGTACTTGCTCACTTTACATCAAATTACTTCATTACACTTCACATTTTCAAACAATTTTCAAAACAAAGTCTTTATATATATCCATACAAGGATCATTATAAAGTACTTAAGAAAATTTTTAATCACATACTACACTTCTCAAAACAGTTTAAAGTGAGCTAAGTAACTAAGAGCCCATGGATAACCATGGATGTAAAGGATGCTAACACCTTCCCTTTACATAACCTACCCCCCGAACCCAAAAATCTTTTAAGGTCTTTCCTGTTCTTTTATGCCCTTTCCTTTGGATAAAATAAAAGTCGGTGGCGACTCTTGCTATCCGCAACATAACTAAAGTCAGTTCTCCCACCGTGTTACAGAGTCGCTTTATCATCCTTTTGGTGATAGCGATTATTTAATTTTCTGTTACTCAGAATCCTTTTGGTGTCGGGGTCGTTTTATCATCCTTTTGGTGATAACGATTATTTATTTTTCGGTCACTCGACATCCTTTTGGTGTCGGGGTCGCTTTATCATCCTTTTGGTGTTAGCGATTATTTACTTTTCTGTTACTCAACATCCTTTTGGTGTCGGGGTCGCTTTATCATCCTTTTGGTGATAGAGATTATTTAATTTTCGGTCACTCGGCATCCTTTTGGTGTTGGAGTTGTGTTATCATCCTTGCGATGATAAGCGATTATTTAATTTTCTGTCAACCTGTTTTTGTTTCGTATCACCTTTATTTTCCAATTTTAATCATCGATTTACTGCATAATTTCTTTGTTTTGCGGACAAATTCGGAGTCTCTTAGTGTCTAATTGTCTTATACCTTGAAAGTATGAATGCAGGACAGTTCATCTTACTCGGTCTAAGCCAATTCGATAGCCAGTTGATAGATGTTGATTGTGCTTGCTGGAACACCGTTGTGTTTGAGGAGAATTTTGAGGCACCAAATGTCCTTCATATCAGCAACATCCTTTTATCCAACCATCTACCTGAAGACAAATTGATCTGGAATTTTGAAAAGGTTAATGAGTTTTCGGTGAAATCAGCTTATCATTGTCTTGCCAATATTCATCACGCTAAACAGTCTGGCCCTTCTACTCTTTGAGATATGGCCATTTGGAAACACCTTTGGAAGGTTGATGTTAATTTTCAAATAAGGAATTTGCTTTAGCGCCTAATGAAAATTATTCTTCCCTTAAAAGCCAATTTGCGGCACAAAGGTATGAATATTAATGATTCTTTCCCTTTATGTCTTGAGCATTCTGAAACCTCTAACCATTTCTTCCTCAATTGTGATTTTGTGAAACATTCTTTGTTTTCGTCCCCGTTAGGGATTCGTATTCCTAATTCTGGTTATGTTTCAGATTGGTTAAGTTATGGGCTAGAAAAAAAGGAAGCTATTTGCTTGGTATCTCCTTTTGGAAAATCTGGAAAATTCGCAACTCTGTGATTTTCAATAAATCGAAGCTTGTTCTGTCCTTGGTAGCGCAGGAAATTCTAGAGGCTTTCGAGGAAAATTCCAAGGCAATCCTTGTTGTTCGTAATAGCCCTATTGATGGTATTGGTGTGATTGTGCCAAAAAACAATTGGCTAGTCGAATCAGATGTCAACTGCTTTGAAGATGGCATTGTGTCGCTCGACTGTATTATTCGTGATCCCACTAACAATATTTTTATGGCAGCTTCCCAAAGGTTTCAAGTTTTGAAGATCCCCTTACGAAGGAAATCTCGGGCATCCATAGGGCGCTGATTCTAGTTGCTAAGTTGAAGTTTCAACGTGTGGTCCTGCAGTCGGATGCGAAACAAGTTTTGGATTACATAAATGGATGTCTTGCTATTGCTAACATTAATCATATTGTTGTTGATTGTATTTCTTTATTGAAAAAGTTTGATAGCTTTGTTGCTATGTTTATTCCTAGAGATTCTAATGAGGAAGCTCATCAAATGGTTGGTCTTAGAAAAGGTAGAGGTTCTAGGACTTGATTTGTACATATACCAACCATTAATTCCTCCCTTTGTAATTATGCTTCTATTTCCAGTTAGAAGGATCCTCTTTCCATTAAAAAAAGTATGGATTTAGTAGTAATAAAAGAAAAAATATGTTTCTTTAAATAGTGGGGTCAATATAATTGTGGTGGTCAAATTCTGTTTCTCACTTTAGCTATTTTGGTTCCACAAATCAAGGCACCTGCTATTTTTTCAGTTTCTAAGGATCAGTATCTTTACCATAACCAAACAACACGATCTCCATACATCTATTATTCTCCCAGGAGTAACATTATCCCCACGTTCTCTCAACTTCCACCTCTAAAATTCCATAGATTCGCGTACAAACCCTTCATAGAATAAAAAAAAACTCTCATAAGAAAACCATTTTGCTCACCGGAAATTTTACAACATCAATAACCCTTCCACCCTATTTTCGGTATTATTTTAGGAGTATCATTTAAAGTTGTCATTCTTGTTAGATCGAAGCGTCTCTTTCGATTCGGAGTGCAACAAAGGTAAAGACATTTCCCCATACTAATTATAACGAAACTAATAGTTAGATATTATAGGATAAAATCATATAACACATAATTATTCTGAAGAGAGAATTGATATATAATTATATATTATATAAATACTATTTTTTATATATTGTGTTTTTGGTATGATTAGGTGATGTGGATTGATCTTATTTTGGTTGTGATTATTATTATGTGATTGTGATGTGAATCGATTATGATTTGATATGGATGATAATCTGAAATACAATTTAAGATGATGTACTTAATGATGCGATACTATATTTTTGTATGATTTTCTAAGTGGCAGGATTTGCCTATGTGGCGGGAATTCCATTTACATCATCATTTCATGGCATATGCATTGTTTGCCATAGTGACGAGTTGCTTTTGTGGAAGATTTCCTTTGTGGCAGGTTATTTTCCCATTGATATGGGATGAATTCTGTATGGTGCCTTAGTGACACTAATTATATGCAGATCATTTAGATTTAGGAGCATGCATATTCACACGTAAGGATATTTGTGAAATAATGATATGGTGAACTTAATTTCTCTTAAGCTATTAAGTTTTGTATGATTTATTTTATAATATTGTACTATATGTTTTGTTTGATTTGATATGGATGATGGAAGATTGACCCCTTACAAATAACATATTAGGTAAGGAGAAATTGAATATATGAATTGATCGTGATAGGATGTGGCACGTGATTGCAGGAATATAAAATCGGCTTTTTATCATATCGTAATTTAATTTAAAATAGAATATTTAAATTTGATAATTTATTTATGTTTAAAGTAAATATAATTTTTTTAAGTAATATCTTGGACAAAAAAATATGGGGTGTTACAACAAGTAACTTGATAAGTGTATGTTAATTACTCGCAAAAGGGTACAACATGATGATAGAAAAGAATCATATGAAGGTGTATCATGGTGATGCAATGTTTATTCTGAAGGCACCATTGACAGACAACATGACCTTCAAAGTAGAGATCAGCCCAGTTGATCACAAGCAGTCGATGTAGATGTTGAATTAATAAAATAAGCGATGATGATGTATGAAGCATAACCCATCAATTTGGATCAAACCATGAATGATTCGAAATGGTTAGCAGCCATGATAGAAGAACTACGAGAAATCGAGAAGAAAAGAATTGGCAGCTTGTCGAAGAGTCAATCAAGAAGGAAATTTATGTCAAGTGAGTTTACAAGCTGGAACGAAGTCCAAACGGTGAGATTGCCAAGCATAAGGCAAGATTAGTGGCAAGAGGTTTTCTACAAAAACCTTGTATTGGTTTCGACGAAGTCTACGCACCTGTTGCAAGGCTAGAGACAATAAAAATTGTTGTATTGATATCATCATACAGAGGGTGGAAGATACATCAGTTGGATGTAAAATTAACATTTCTAAATGGACCTTTAGAAGAAGAAGTCTATGTCAGTCAACCACCAGGATAAAATTAAATTTTAGGAGTTGAAGGTGTATAGATCGAGGAAGACTCTATATGATATGAATAAATCCTTAAGAGCTTGGAATAAGAGAATATACAACTTCCTAATTGAAGCAGGTTTCACAAAGTGTGTCTCTGAACATGGAGTATATGTAAATGATATAGACAAAGTAAGTAGAATCATTATATGTATGTATGTAGATGACTTGTTGATTACATGTGTAGATGAAACAAAGATAAGAAGAGTCAAGTCAAAACTAATACAAGAGTTTGGAATGTACAATCTAGGGAACTTGTCATTTTCTTAGGGATGGAGTTCAAAGACACATGTGAACGAGTGTTTCTGCACCAAAAAAAGTATGCCCAAGATATCTTGAAAAAGATCAAGATGAGCAATTGTAATGAAGCTCCTACGCCATAAGAAACTGGAGAAAAGTTGAAGAAGGAGACATATGATGAATTTGCAAGTGCGAAATTGTACAAACAAATCATTGGTTCCTTGAGGTATCTTGCAACATTAGGCTAGATATCTGTCAAAGTGTCGGGTGGTTGAACAAATTCATGGAGAAACCCCAAGAATGTCATCTCATATAAGTCAAAAGAGTGTTGAGATACATCAAATATACGATTTATCGTGGTGTATTGATGCCAATGAAGAAGAATATGAGCATAGATCTAGAGGTATATGGGTATAATGATTCAAATTTTAGTGGAGATCAAGACAGGAAGAAGAGTACTACAAGCTACATATTTTTGATCGAATGTGCTCCAATCTCATTGAGCTCAAGGAAGCAAAGCATTGTGGCTTTGTCATTATGTGAAGCTGAGTATGTGGCTGCATCATATGCAGCATGTCAAACAACATGGATAGAGATGTTGCTCGAAAAGATCAAGATAATGGAACCTAGGAAAATGAAGTTGTTTCTTGATAACAAGTTACTTATCGACCTGACGAATCATCCGGTGTATCATGGTCGAAGTAAACACATAGAGAGCAGGTATCATTTTCTCAGGGGTCAATTTAACAAAGGAATGTTTGAACTTGAGTATTGCAAGATAGAAATGCAATTATCTCATATACACACCATACCCCTGAGGAAAGTCAGGTTCGGCGAGTTGAAGAGAAGCATCGGGATGAGATGTCTTGAGAACCTAAATTAGGGTGTGTGTTAGAAGTTGTAGTTCGATGTTCGATCGAGAGCTAGCATTCGATTATATTAAAGTAGAAAATCGAGGTGTAGGAATCACTTGTATTCGACATAGTCGAATACAACATATATTTGTTATATCGAAATGTAATTTGTTGTTTTATACTTTGCATTTTATATGTTTTGAATTTGAATCAATTTGTATAAGATTAAATTTGAACTTTAGTTCTTTATATAAAGACATTGTACTTTCTTAAAATTCCTTAGTTCCAACAATCCTCCTTTTGTATTTGGTCAACCCTGTTTATATATTTGAGTAGTTGGTAGAGTGGATTGCTGGAATAATCTTTGTTTTTGGTCAAAGCGCAGGAATATTTTGTGCTCGACACTTGAGCTTGGTTTTGTCCTTTTGTGGAAAAATCAAATGAAAGTGTCAAATGACAAAATAAGAGAATAAAATCAACTATGAAAAAATAGTCAAATAATTTATCAAATATAAAAAGTGATACCGACACCGTTTCTTATATAGTTGATTGGAGATAGTAGTGAGATACTCTTCATTACCTTTCCCATCACACATGAATGACATCTTCTTTTAACAAATCTGAGACAGTTTTCTTTGATTCATTTTTTTCCTTATTCACAAAATATTTTCAACTTGTTTTATAAATAATGATAACAATAATTAAAAAATATTGCATGCTAATTATAATATTATAAATAATTTGAAATTTATCAAACATTTTAAATAAGAGAAATATGATAGTATGAGTAGAGACAAATAGAGTAATATATTGATCTGATAACAAAATCTCCTGAGTTGAATAAATGAGAAAAGTTCCTCTCAACTTATCTTCAATGTGTCTATAGTTCATTTATTAGAACCTACATAAAAGAAAAAATTAAAAACAATTATGCTTAGTCAGCTCAGTCAATAACTGCACCGACATGTGATTGCAGAGACACGAATTCAAACTCGTGACTTTTATTCGCTTATAAGGATGAAATCCTGGTTATTAGATCACTAGACCAAACAAAATAAAAAATAAATGGGAAGAATAATGAAAGAGCTAGCTAGTTTCCTGAAGAACTGGGATTGTTGGTTTTATTGCTTTCATTGGAATTGTTACTTGATGTAACATTGCCATTACTGTTATTACTAGTTGTATTGTCACCATTATCGACTGTAGAATTATCGTTGTTCGGCAATGTCCCGATAATGGAAGTAATAGCAGCAGCCAAAAGTGCAGATAATTTTTTAGGATCTTTCGTAATAGCATTAACTTTGTCAGCAACATTCTGCGATGACATCTGTCGAGAAGTAGAACTTTCTGGAATATCTTGAGACAGTTGAAGTCCGGAAAATCTTGACTGATTAAAGAATGTCGCAGGGAAAGGAAATTGGAAATGGTTTGAGAGGTTAGGGTTAGGGAACTGTAATGGATTGTTTGGTGATTGAGTTAAGTCCAATGTAATGGTTGGAAATGGAGCTGATGCAGAGATTGTTGCAATGCTTGAAGCAGAAGGAAACATTGTTCTTGTGAGAAAATTCGGGTTCATTAGTCCGTCAGGACTTGTCATTGGACCCGATAGTAACATTCTTGCAGCCGACGATGTTTGATGCACCATTTCTATGGCTGCGGGTGGCAATGCGTGATTGTGGTTTCCTTCGTATGTTGTTACGAGTATCGATTTATCTTCAGCACACCTTTGAACCTGTGTCATAGATCGATAAGGTTTTCGAACGCGCGCGATTTAGCCTTTGAGTTTAAGAATGGACTTGACATGAATTAACAAACCTGTTTTCTCACTGGACAACCTACAGCCATGGTGCATCGATAATAAGCTCGAGGACACGGGTTTCCTTTCGCCATTTTCTGTCCATATTTTCTCCATTGACACCCATCATTGATCTGAGATGAGACAAGAACAAAGTATTGCATCAAATAAAATCCAAAAAAGAAATTTCAATTCTTCTAACCAAAATGTGAAATAAACTAAACTACCATATTAGCTTCTGATCGCGCTCGAACAGAAACCCTAGCTTTCCTCATGGTTGCCTCAGCTTGTTCAACACTAGCTTGAGGATTATTATTAACAGCCAAAACTTGATTCAAAGGACTATCATTTCGATCAGATTCATTCTTTTCCTGATCAAACACGAGTTCTTCATCCTTCGGACCTTCATCGATGTTGTTCGCAAGTGATTTTGACTGATCTTGACTTGTTGGTTCATCAGCAGCATCAACATCAGAATCATTACTAGCCAATCCAAGATCAATGAATTGTCTTTGAGCCAAAACTCCACCATTCCCATTTGGTTTCTCTTCTTCGAACGGTTCTTCGATACAATCCTCTACCTTCCTCTTTTGCCTCAAACTCATGATATGCATATTCAGCGTGTTGTAATTCATCTTAGCCTCATCAAACATGTTCCTCAGCTGGTGATTCTCCAGTATCTTTCTCTCAAGCTCAGCTTGAAGATTAACCAGCTGAAAAATAATTAGATTGTATAAATAAACCACTCAATGATTAAGAAAATTACATTGAATTTGATGTTACATATAATTGATTTTTTCTACCTCAAGGTTAGCTCTTGTGTTTTCTGAACTAGTTGGTATGTCAGCTTCCACCACTGATTGATCACTGCTTGTGTTTGTGGTAAGAAGATTCAAACTTGTCTATTCAAACATCACATTTTCTTAAGCACATGAGTCATGACCAATATCATAAATAAATAGATGCATATTCATATCACTATTAGAAATGAGTGACAAAATAATTAGAGACTAAAAATTCAAAATCAATCTATATATCTTACTAAATTTAGTAATGAAGAAATTAATGACAACTTTTTTCTTTGCTAGTTTTTAAGTAATATTATTTAACATCTCTAATTTAATGTTCTCTAATACTCCTTTATCAAGGTTTTAGGTTATTGTAAAAATGACATGCCGAGGAAAGATATTGATTAATTCACACAACAACGACCCGCGATGATTGTATCAGATGCTGATATGATACTAATTAATTCACACAGCAACGACCCGCGATGATTGTATCAGATGCTGATATGATACTGATTAATTCACACAGCAACGATCCGCGATGATCGTGAAAGTCTTTATACGACTGTGACCGATATTTAAAAGTTTGATAGTGATACAATATATATGAAATATTAATAAACTCAAATAATAGTTTCTAGTACATAGTTAAAATTGCAAAATACAATTGACAATTATAAATAATAGTTAATTCCAAAGTTTTTCGTAGATGTATTCACAGTGGCATAGAAATTGAAATATATTGTGGTTTCATTTGATAACAATACGAGGGTTAGGTTTTGGAAGCAACAATTAAAAACCATGGTTTATATGCAATAGTGAGATAATAATGGAATAGGGGTGAGGGTGACTCACGTTTACTTTGAGCTCAAAGGGAGAAGAAGGGGTGTAATGATCATGCACATAAGGATTGGGAGGTGTAGAAGTAGAGGCATGGTTGTTGTTGTTATTTGGAGAGAAGAAATCAAGTTCACGAATGATGGGTCTGTTTTGATGATCAGAGTTAAGGTTGACTTGAAAAGGGATTGTTTTGGATGGAGACATGTTCTTGTTATTGTTGGGATCCATTTTTTGACGAAGGTTTTTGTTCATGTGTTGAGGAAAAGAGTTGAGAATTTTATTTTATAAGGGAAGAACATGAAAAATGGATCTGAATCAATGAAGAGTCCAATTCCTATGGCCATATAGATTTCAATGAAACAAAGAGGGTGTGAATATAGAGTTCAGAGAAAGAGTCAATGTTGCAACTGAACTCACAATAAAATAGGAAAACTGAGTCTTCAAAACAATTCTAAAGTATATATTATTTAGGTTTTGAGTTGAATATTGTTACATTACACATTTTGATTTTTTGATTTTTTTATTTTAATGATAAAAACTTTACACTAATAGAGTCTTCTTCTTCACTAAAGACGGATGTCCCGTCTTTATTTTAAATTATGAAATAACATTTTTTGAAATCATTATTATTAGGAATAATATTTCTATTAAGTGTTAAGAAAAAAATTCAAAATTTCAAGAATATTAATAATATTTATTTAATTTAAATATTGTAAGAAAAACAAAAATAAAAAAGATGTGAATAGTATTGGAGAGATGTGTTGGACGAGAATATGGATACAAAGAGATCTATAAGGGAGCTGAATAGACTATTTTTCTTTAAAACAATTTTCAAAAACACTTTAGATCTCAAATACGAAATCAGACTTTTTAAAAAGTGCGGAAGAAAAAGATAAAAACAAGAAAGCTTGAAAGCATCTCAATGAATTAAACCAAATGAAATAATATATGATATTCTAAGTGTCTGATTGCTTTTAATGCAAATCAATCACAATACAATTATAGTTGCTATAAACAAATTGATTTAGAAACTCTTCACATTGATATTCATTCATGGCATAATTGTCTTCATGATATTAATGGATGTTAGTAAAATAAAGGAGTTAAGGGAAGGAGAAAAGATACACAGAGATACATAGTGGATTGACGTTCATCCTCGCTTTGACTACTCCACTATTCAATGGTGTTAATTAACTATTGGAAACTAAACACGATCTTCCACTATTTTAATATGTTTGACACAAGCATTTACGAACTATCACACGATAGTTCGCTTTGTTGATGCAAACAATTAAACTCCTAACAAAAACAAGATCTCTAAAAGATCTTGATCTAATAACCTTGTCATCCAAAATAACCTGCTCCAAGTATTCGTGTGTAGTAATCCACCTGATCCCACTGATTTCTTCTCCGAGTGATTACCATTAACTAAGCATTTATTAAACAACTCTCAACTTTGTCTGCGAGCAATCTTTCTCCAATGTCACCAAAGAAGGACAACTTCTAACTCCGTCTTATGGACAGTTGATACTTGGTCTCGCCAAAGTATTTCTTGGAGTATATTGAAAAATCTCTTCTTAATCGATAACAAAGAAAACCAAACAACATTCAAGAAATGATATTTGCATCTGTTAGAAACATCAAACTTCACAATACAACATTAGATACCCTGATGTACCACTAGTTTCTTTAACACTCAATCTTTAGAGATGAAGGTCCTCAACAATGAAAAAGACTAAGAATAAAGATGATGAACAGTGTCAGACCATCACACAAACAATCTAAAAACACAAGGTGTTTATAAAGGGATTAGATGTATGTGAATGAAGAACACACACATTGTTCTCTCAAATTTATGGATAAATGTGTATTGGTTCTTGATTGATATCACGAGCTTGATTAATCATGATGAACACACAAGGTTAATCAACCCACTCTCTCATTCACAAGCAACAACAATAAAATTTCACAACAACAGGATGCAATAAAAAGAAATGAATCTGACATGGATTACACTCAAGAAGATTTTCTAGAGGAGAAGAGAAGAGTTAATGGTGTTGGGTATAGACACACTAAAGAAGAGAAGATAAATAGTATTTTGTCTCTGTGGGTTTTACCCACATGTTTCACACACTTGTTACTTTTATCAAAGAAACAAATTATTAAAATCTTAGATGGAAATTTTTTATTTTGTAAAGTCATGATTAAAGTCAAGAGAAAATTATGTTTAAAATTACTATAAAGCACGTTTCAAATCAATGGGAGTAGAGCCCAAATATGACTTCATCAAAACACATGATTTGACTTATGGATAACACATGATTCGAGTCATAAGAGTATGTGACTCGAATCAAGTTTGTTATATGATTCAAATCTAGCAGTTCAAAGACAAATCCCAGTAGTTCAAAATTTTATGATTCGACTCACATATATAATATGATTTGAATCAAAGAATCAACATCTTGATTTTTAGATTTCTAACTTGTAATTAAATCCAAGTTTGATGAAACGACAAAAGAGCAACTTGCTATGCTAAAAAAGAAATATTATCGGAATCAAACTCCCTAAATATACTATGGGGTCTTAATAGTACATTTACTTAATAGTCGAAGCAATTACAATAGAACTCAAAGGTAAATAAAATACAAACACGCAAATATTAAATGATGAACAAATTACAAATACACAATCAAACTAAAACAATTACTCACAAATTAGCAAAAACATCAAAACATGTAAATGATACCATATGATAACGTGACTGCATTTTCAAGTTGTAGTTAATCGAACTTTATTTCCATGAGAATGTTGGATTCACACCCTTTATTCCTTAGAATAAAAATAGAAGAACATTGTATCAATAAAATTCCTGAAAAAGAAAAAATATCTTGGAATAGTTTTTTAACGCTTGAATCAAACATGTGAATATTGTATTCCCATCGCCATATTCCTAAAAATATTGTTTCCAGACTTGAACAAACAGTGTTTTTGGAAGATTTAATTGAAAATATTATTATTTTTTTAAAATAATTCAGTTTAATTAGGTATTTTTAAAATTTAAAAAATATTTTTAAATTTATGGGGTCATTTTTATAAATTTTAAAAGTTTTTAATTAAATTTAAAATTTAAAAAATAGAGACTGGTAGTAATTTTTGAAAATTCATAAGGATCAATTTGTAATTTTTAAAAATTCATAGGAACAATATGGAATTTTTACAAAATTTATAGGAGTTTGGGAGTACGGGGAGCACTAAAAGTGTCAATGAGATAAACATTTAGGATTCAAGTGATTTTGATACAACATATCCACACAAAAAACTTAAGACGGTGGGAGTATGAGTCACAATCTTATATACTCAACATTTCTTCCATTTTTATTCTATGTGAGACTTAACTAGTCACACTTGAATCCCAATAATCTTCTCACAAGTGTGAGTCACCCATATCACTAGCTTTGACTAGAGTTGTAGAATTGGTAGGCCAGTCATATCCCATTTTGGCTCGGTGGACCAAAATATATAAATGGGTGGGTCAATCTGATTACTTAATGGGCTAACAAAAATGAGCCCGATATATTTTCTAATGGGTCATACAGTCTGATGGGTCAGTCCGACCCATATTTCAATATTATAGTTTTAATTTTTTAAAAAGAGATGTAATGGACAAAAACTACATAACATAAGTAGAGAGTAATCATCCGACCTTAGGGGTATGTCACACTGGCTACCGCCTAGGGGCCTCATTTCTTAAAATGATTTTTATGTAGTTTTAATTCATTAATAATTTTGAAAACTTTTTTTAAATTATTTTCTAAATCAATTATATAATATCATTGGTTAAGAATTTTATAATAATAATAGTCATTTATGATATATATATATATATATATATATATATATATATATATATATATATATATATATATATATATTAATTGATATGCATTGACAGTGTAAAAAGTTTTACACTGTCAATTCATTGTCATCATCCGTTTGCATTACTTTATTTTTTTTATAAATAAAAGTCAAAGTTGTTCTAACATCCAACGGCTATGATTCACTAACGGTGTAAAACTGTTTTACACTGTCAGTGCATTCTAATTAAATTCATATATATATATATATATATATATATATATATATATATATATATATATATATATATATATATATATATATATATATATATTGTATAATTGATTAATTTGAAAACTAAGTCGGTCTTAAGTTTCGTAGATCTTATTAAAGTTAATTATGGTTTAACTTCGAAAGATAAATCGGGGTCTTATGTTGTTATCGTTTAATATAACTTATATGTTTTAGGCCATTTTCGCTTCGACTTAACTGTGAAATTTTTGGACCCTGTTCGGTAATCCGTCTTGTACGTTTTTAAAAACGTTAAAAATCATACTTATAACTTAGATAAAAGATTATTTAAAATTTAAATTTTTTTAAAAAACTTTATTAACGTTTTTTCATTTATGATTTTTTTAAATGATTTGCGGAGTGTTTTGATATGTTGATTTTATTATTAAATAAAATGATATATCAAATAAAATTGATTAGAATACTTTTATATTTTAATAAATTTAATTAATCTAAAATAAAATATTTTTATTATAATAAATATTTAATTTACATTTTCGTCTCAGGTCTCAAGATGTGTTGGGCTGGTCCTGCAGAATATATATATATATATATATATATATATATATATATATATATATATATATATATATATATATATATATATATATATATATATATATATATATATGTATATATATATATATATATATATATAGATGTGTTGGGCTGGCCCTGCAGAATATATATATGTGTTGGGCTGAACCTGCAGAATATATATATATATATATATATATATATATATATATATATATATATATATTTGGATCCACTTATATTGCATCGGGGGCTTAAGCCCCCATAATAATAAAAAAAATCTTTTAATAATAATTATTAATTATTTTCAGCCCCAATATAATAACTACCTCATTCATTTATATTTAGTCACCCACTACTAGGGGTGGCAAAACGGGTCGTGGCCCGCCGGCCGGCCCGCTCACCCGCAAAAAAGTGGCGGGTTGGGTTGGGATTTTAGACCCGCCGCCCACTAAAATCCGCCCCGCTAAATCCCGTCACCCGTCAAAGCCCGCCCCGCCAAAACCCGCCGCCCGCCAAAGCCCGCCACACCTATATAATAACAATATTTAAGTATTTGGAAGAGCCTATGAAAATAGTTTGTGATATGTACATAAGTTGTTATTAGATTATTAGGACTAATCTACTTTCTCTTTCTTTATTGTTGGTCAAGTATTTGAATTTTTCTAATGAAAAATGACAAAAGTGTGATCGAAATTTGAATTTAGATCATATAAAATACTAAATGTGATATTATATATGATAAGAGTATTATTTCACTAAAAGTTGATGTTTTAGGCTAATAAAAATTATGCTTTTTAAATGTTGGTTTGATGTATTTTTATTGAAATGTAGAAAGAAGAATCTTTTAATTTATTTAAAAAAATAGAAAAAATAATTAAAAAAGAAGGCGGACAAGCCCGCCGCCCGCCAACCCGCCACCTTGGCGGGACGCGCTAGACTTTTATGCCCATTTCAACTTGGCGGACATGCCCGCCCCGCTATTTTTTGGCGGGCTTTAGGCGGGGCGAGGCGGGCGACCCGTTTTGCCACCCCTACCCACTACAACTTTAACTCTTCACTCATTCTCTCTTAACTTTATTCACATTCTCTCACAACTTTTACGGGAAAACCACGATTCTCTTTTAATATAATTTTGTTTTGTTTCTTCTTCTACCGTTATTTTCTTTCAAGAGTTCAAGTTCAACATCAATTTGATTTTGTGACTTTGTCTACTACCACTACCATTGGAGTCTTTTACAACTAACATTTAGAGGTGTGTTTTTCTTAATCAATTTTATTTTTATTTTTTATTTCTCTTTAACATTGTAAAATTATAGAAATGTTTTTATTTATTTGGTGTTTGTTAAGAAGAACCTTGTCAACTATGAATATTTAAATTAAGATTAATGTTCTTATTCATTTTCTTAATATAAAATTTCAATATTTTCTTAGTTTTCTAAAAATGGAGAAATATTTTAAAAGAAAATCTACATTAGAGTAGTGTTTTAAAAACCGGACCGGCCGGTCGGACCGGTCGAACCAGGAACCGACCAGGTAACCGGTCTGGTTCGAATGCTGGATCGCTTATGTCATTAAACCGGTGTGAACCGGTAAAAACCGGTGTAAACCGGGAAAACCGGAAAAACCGGCGATTTTCACAAACCGACGGTTTAATTGCAATTTTTTTATTATTTTAATTAAAAAAATAAAATAAAAAATGATATAAATGAAATAAAAATTAAAAATTAAAAATTAAAAATAAAATAAATGAAATAAAAATAAATAAAATAAAATAAAAATAAAAATAAAAATAAAACATAGTAATGATACATTGACGAGAAAATTGTTACAAATACGGTTGAATTTACTGCAAATTATTTTAATATTAAAGAAGGAGATCCCAACATTGAAACAATTTTTCCTTCTTTAAACTAAATTTGATTCGTATTTGAGTTATTTTGTTATAAACTATTTAATTAAATTATATTGCAATTATACTTTGTTTGCAATTAAACTTTGTAATATACTATTTTGTTATGTGTGATACCTTTATTTAAAATTTGAATTTAAATTATGAACTTATGAATTTATGATATGATATTTTTAAAAAATTTAAGTGTTATTTATATTTTGAATAGACTGAATCATCCGGTTCAACCAATTTTATACCTATATAATTTTCTTATAAAGACTGGTTTATTATTCGAGTTATCCGGTTTAATCCGGTTTATTCATGCGGTTCGACCAGTGACCCAGTGGTTCAACCAATAAACCAGTGACTCAGTATCCTCACCGGTTCGATGACCGGTCCGGTTTTTAAAACACTGCATTAGAGTCTCAAGAAGTTGAAAGTAGAAAGTTACCAACACCTTTAAGGTTAATTATGGGTGGGGAAAAGAGATTTTTAGAAGTTGATTTGAAAAATCTTTTGGCTGATCCAGGAGAGAGAAAACAAATTCCATGTTATCATCCAAATGATCGAGATAACATTCGAAGTGCTTACTTGCAAAAAGAACTTTGTCAACTAAGAGAGCATATTTTTTCAAAAAGAAAAATTGGACCTCTTTTTTGTAAGTTTAACCCTGATTGATTTTTAGAATTTGGTAGTTAGTTAGAATAAAATGCGTCAAAAGATGTTGTATTTTATTCATGTTGTTATCTCATGAGATCCGATATTGGATAACAAAAAAATGGTTATGCTTTTTCAATTAATGATTTTTCAAATCGGAAGAAAAATGAAAGATTGGATATAGATGTTGGAAACTTTCACAGTGCTTACAATCAAGCTTGGAGAAGTTGCGAGGCCTTAATGAATCAAAAACAACATATTGAAATTGCTATTAATAAACAATTATACTTGATGACAAGATAATATAGGATTCATTTGACTTCAACAATTGATTGTATTTGATACCCGTTGAAGCATGGATTGGCATTATGCGGACATGATGAGTCAGTTAATTCAAAAATCAAGATAATTTTCTTGAGCTTATACATTTAGTTTCCAAACATGATAAATAGTTTGATATGATTCTAAAAAAATACTTGTGGAAATCTTAAATTAGTGTCACATTCTATTCAAAAGGATATTGTGACAGGTGCAACTTGTGAGACAACAACTATTGTTGATGATGTTAGAGATGATTTCTTTTCCATTTTAATTGATGAATATCGAGATACATCAATTAAAGAAAAATTGTAAGTTGTTTACCTTATGTAAATAAAAAAGGAATTGTCATTAAGCGGTTTCTTCGTCTTGTTCATGTTGAAAACACAAGTGTTATGTCTCTAAAATTAGCATTGGATTCATTGTTTGCAACATATAATTTAAGTTTGTCAAGAGTGCGTGGATAAGGTTACGATGGAGCTCGTAATATGCAAGGTGAATTTAATGGACTAAAAAGTTTGATCTTGATAGAAAATAGTTTCAAGTTATACGTTCATTGTTTTGCTCACCAACTTCAATTAACACTTGTTGATGTTGCCAAAAAGCAAGTTGATATTGGTTGTTTTTTATAGTTTTGTTAATGATGTATCTAACCTTGTTAGAGGTTCATGTAAACGTCAATAGATTCTTATATAAAGTCAAATGTCTAAAGTTTAAGAAGCTTTACAGATTGGTGAAATTTCTAGTGGTTCTAGCTTAAATCAAGAAAGTACGCTAAGATGAGCCGGAGATACAAGATGTGAATCACATTATGTTACACTACTTAGCTTGATCTCTTTGTTTACTTTAGTAATTAATGTCTTTGAATTTAATGAGTAAAATGGCTTATTATCATATCAACAAATTGAAGGATATAATTTATTGAAATTATTTCGGGCTGGCTCAATGACTAGGCATGGCCCAATCCACTCCTGCATCCAGGACGACCCAATAGCCCAATGTCAATGAGACTCACTAGCTTTATGCCCCTCAGCGGGGGATGCCTCATCGACTAAGGTTACTCGTGGTCGGGATTTCCTGCTCCTTTCAGACTTCTGCCTGACACATGGGGGAAGTCACCTAGATTCAGTCGAGGATAACTCATATTCGGTTCATCTTCTGCCCGACTGGCACCACATCCGAGCAGGAGTGCTCGTCCCAACAGTTATTTTCTGGCAGTTACATATTTCAGGGGATTCCACGATCCAGGCCCAAAATAGGGACCAATAGCCAAGCGCTAAGGGCATTATATAAACTCTCTCACATGAGAAGGAAAGGTATCCAATATTCTCTCTCTCATAACTTACTTTCTTGTACTTGCTCATTCTTCTGCCATGTGTTACTTTGGCATCAAAGTGTCTTGCATGTACACCCCCATTCTCTCTTCGACGACCAAGCATCATCACCAACGTCTGTGGCCCACCTCAAATTCGGATCTCCAGAAACAATCAGTGGCGTCTGTAATACCTCAAAATTTGCCCTCATATTTATTCCCTCTACTGGCATATCATTTTGCGTTCATCTGCATTTCTCACCAGGTCATTTACCTCATAGTGCATTGCATGGGTTCATAAGGCATGTGATCAGGACCCAGGGAAATCAGGGTTTCATATGTTACCTGTCAGAGATTGAAATGATAGAGGATGTTCACCAGACGATGACTCCATTTCAAATGCGGTTGATCAGTTATGTTTCGATTCAGATGGAAGTTTGACCTAGTTAGGGCCAAACTATCAAGAGATGGTGGCAATTGCCAGGTTTATCTTGGTCCACGGGACTATTTCTTAGACAGATGCATATTCAAAGATCATGTTGTCGTGGGCTGAGATTCATCCGTTTATCGAATAGTTGTTGTGTCTGAAGTTTGGTTCAAATATTTAGTTTATCAGTGATTCATCTGGATTCGAGTGATCATGGCTTGTTTCAGACGATTCAAAGAGTGGTGACTAAGGTGGAAAATTGTGCAGTGGTTCAGAAAAAAAAGAGTTGTGTTCATGGGCTTGTGAAGAGAATTTAAAATAGGCTTTGGGCTAAAATCGAGATGTCGTATCCATCCATTTTCATTGTTGTAAATCATCCCCGATTATTCCTCTCCATTTCCATTCTTTTCCCAATTTCCATTTCTTTTCAATTTTTTAGTATTATATATGTTTCCATCAGTTCATTGTTAGTTTTCTTTTATTTTGTCCATAATCCATTGTGAATCATCTTTTAAAGTCTAGTTGCCTAAAACCATATTCAAGTTTCAAAGCCAATGGCCATATTCATTCCTCAAACTTATTCAAGATCCGAACACAAATTCAAATTCTATCTTCGCCCACTTATTCATTTGTAAATCTAAAGCCCATTTTGGAACTCGTTTCTCTTCGATTTCGAACCAATTTTCTATTGTTAATCCATGTTAGGATAGTGGTTAATTCTCAAGCCCATTTTAATTCCTTCTAAGACTAAACTCTCAACTCATGTCTCTTTTCTACTAATTAATTGTTGAATTTTTATGTTATTCTTAGTTCCTTTAATCCATTTTCTCTTTATACTAAATCATTCTTTTAATCCTTTTTAGATTAAATTCTCTAGCCCATCACAGTTTTCCAATTTCTCAATAGCTTCATATTGTCTTCCTACCAAAGGTACCATTACCCAAATAATTGTGCAATCATCAATTATCATTGTATTCACATCAAAATAAATTTACAAATTATGCTTATAGCTGCATGGTATTAATTATATGTTAATGTTAGATCAAGTCCAAAATACATATCAAATACAAGAAATGCACAGAAAAGCATCGTAAGAATGGTTACATCAATCCATCCACTGCCCTCAAGGAGTACATTGTTTTCTCATCTGCTACATTTGCACTTGTGGAGCCTTTTGGACTTGCTCCTTACATACTCAAGCGACGTAAATCCCTCATATCAGTGTTTGACATTATAGACCGTGAGCCTAAAATTGATCTTGACGATAACAAAGCTTTGAAGCCACCCAATGTATTTGGAAGCATCGAGTTAATCCATCACGTCCTGAAGTGTTAGTATT
This sequence comes from Lathyrus aphaca, assembly GCA_963966055.1. Taxonomy (NCBI): domain Eukaryota; kingdom Viridiplantae; phylum Streptophyta; class Magnoliopsida; order Fabales; family Fabaceae; genus Lathyrus; species Lathyrus aphaca. Next base: position 684,666,293 of record OZ014519.1, on the reverse strand, counting down.
GAGCAATTTTAGTCTGAAAATGAATGGAGGCCAAACAGTTGTTGTTGTTGGAGTTTCGGGGTCAGGAAAGAGCACTATAATATCTTTAATGCAGAGATTTTATGATTCAGTTGCGGGCCAAGCTTTACTGGATGGAAGGGATTTGAAGCTCTATAACTTGAGATGGTTGAGGAGCCACTTCGGTCTGATTCAGCAGGAACCTATTATCTTCTCAACAACCATAAGGGAAAACATTATATATGCAAGACACGATGCCAGTGAAGCTGAGATGAAAGAAGCAGCAAAAACAGAAATAAAAAACTAACAAACTGTTAACAGAAAGTTCTAACAAAATTCTAACTTCCTAACAGTATGCTAACTAACTTCAAAACCTCAATCACAGCAGAACATAACTAACTTTTAATTCTTAATCAATTCCATAACAGAAAAATAACAAGTTATTTACTAGAAATTCTAGAACTCACCAGAAAACTCCAGAAGGATCCAAAGAACCAATTCCTATAAATCAGGAGCATCACTCCTCTGAATGGGCTTCACCATTTTTCACCCATTTTTCACCTGTTCTTCAATCTTTCACCAAATCAAAAACCTCTCCTAATCTGTTTCCTTTCTTCTTCCTCCATCTATGTTAACTCTTGGTTTCGCTTCCATCAATTCTTAGGAATTACCTGAAGGAAACGATGTGCGAATTATCAAGGTTAGCAGAGGTATAAGAGACAAAAGGTTTGAATATATTGGAGGCTAAAGCAATCCAAATTTGCAGCCAAGATTCTGAGATATTCATGCTCCATCCTCAGCAATCGGCACTGATATTTTTTCGCAGGAAGAAGCAGCTGAATCTATGCCAATTTGAGATACGGTCGCTTCGGTTCATCACTGAATTGTTCTTTCTGCGGTTTTCTTCATCAACAATGTGCAAGCATTAACCTGCACAACATACAAAAAACATCTCAAGATCAGTTACTACATGATGCCCTGACATGAGCCTTATTGAAAAGATGCAGCAGCGATTTGCAACAGAGTCAAAGTACAGTGTAATTCCGGTTTCCATGGCGAAAGCTTGACATCAGAAAGTAAAGTGAAAGCGAGGAGCGGGATTGAAGTAGATACCTGAACAAAAGTCTGCTACTTTCTTCTTCGTGCCATCAGCACCTTCTACGCCGCATCTCACCAATCGGCAATCGAAGCATTCGTCCAATTCGCGACTTCGTCAGCATCTTTGATAGTTTCGCTACAGCTTTGAGTCATAAGGTACGCTCTTGAACTTTCCTTGAAGCGTGATTATGCGTAATGCGATGAGTTTTGTCGATATTCTTGGTGTGGTTTGCGGTGATTGAGTCTCGTGTGAGCTTCGAATCTGAGAGGAATAAGGAAAGGGCTAGCGTAGATTGGGGGATATTCGGTTATGGAGAGCGGTGTTAGGTTATAGTTTAGGAAGGCGAATCCCGCTGCGGGTAGCGGCGGCGATGTAAGAAGGGGGTAGGGTTTAGGTTTCCGTCGGGGAAGAGGAAGAGGAGATGAGTTGAGGGTGAGGAAGAGAGTGTGGCTTGTGATGGCGCGGAGAAGAAGAAGAAGATGAGAAGATGATGGCGGCTGCGGCGAGAAAGAAGGGAAGGAGAAGCAAAATTAGGGTTTCCTCTTTTTTTCAGTTTAGGTTATATAATTAGGTTGTTTTTTCAATAATGTAAATTAAATATTATTATTCAGATTAGTTTAATTCATTTCATTTTTTTATTAAGATTGTAAATAAAGTATTATCAGTATTGTAGATGTTTAAGAATTGGCAGAATTTTTGACCAAACAAGAAATGTTAAATTCAGTTCAGAATGTCCTATCAGATGTTGGAACATTATCAAACAGAGTATGTGAATTTATTTCAGGATGTCTCATCAGATGTTGGGACATTGTGTGAATAAATTAAGTTCAGTTTTTCAGGATGTCCCAACAGATGTTGAGACATCTCAGACCTGCTACCAGAATTAATTATTGATTAACAGATCAGAGATATTTAAGGAGAACTATCTGGAATTAATTAATGCTGGATAAAAACAGAACAAGGCGCATCTGTAGGGAGTTTTAAATTGAAGATTCAGATTAAAACAAAAGACCTAATGCACCTAGAATATAGGAGGTAACAAACCCTAAATTCAAGGTGACAGTTGCTGCACATTAGGGCTGGATCATTCTACAGAAAGCCCAAAATTCAGATACCTATTTAATCAACAGAAACTCATAGAATTGAGTACGAATTTAAGAAGACTAAATAGGGTGTCTAGTGTTTTAATAGCAGGTTGTTTTTATGTACCACTTTATGAGCTTTTAAGCAAAAGTGCATTTGTGACTTGATTGAAACTGTGAAGTAAGATCAAGCTGTATTGTTTGAAGGATGTCTTCAATTTCTGTAAACTTGTAAACTTGATCACTGGGTGATTGAGGGGGAGTGAGTAGGGTACTCTTATCTAAGTGAGTCTTAGGTAGAAATTGCATTGGGTAAGTATTAAGTGATAGATTAAACAGGGTGGTTTAAGTCTAGAATTAATATTACTAATAGTGGATTTCCTCCTGGCTTGGTAGCCTCCAGATGTAGGTGTGGTTATACACTGAACTGGGTTAACAAACTTCTGTGTTGTTTATTTTTCCTGCTGTTTAAGTTTTGGTTAAATTTGTCAAATGTCCTATTAAGTGTTGGAACATCTCTTAGGACATCTCATTACAGAATTTCAATTGGCATCAGAGCAGGCACCCTGCCTGTTTATACTGGGTGAGATCTAGGGAAAACAAATTTTGTAACATGGACAGAGATATAGGGTCAGTAAATAGACCACCTATACTGGATGGTTCTAATTATGACTACTGGAAGCCAAGAATGATTGCATTCTTAAAGTCACTTGACAACAGGGCATGGAGAGCAGTAAATGTTGGATGGAAACATCCTGTTCAAAACACCAAAGATGGATCAATAGTTCTGAAACCTGAAGAAGAATGGAGTAAAGAGGAAGAAGATTCAGAACTAGGCAACTCAAAAGCCCTAAATGCTTTATTCAATGGCATTGATAGAAATATTTTCAGACTGGTGCATCATTGTGAGCTGGCCAAAGATGTGTGGGATACCCTCAAGACAACTCATGAAGGAACATCAAAAGTAAAAATGTCAAGACTTCAACTTCTCACCACTAAGTTTGAAAACTTGAGAATGAAGGAAGATGAATCAATTCATGAGTTCTACATGAACATCTTGGATATAGCCAATACTTCTGGAGCCTTGGGAGAAAAGATGACTGATGAAAAGCTTGTAAGGAAGATTCTCAGATCTTTGCCAAAAAGATTTGACATGAAAGTCACAGCAATAGAAGAAGCACAAGACATATGCTCCATGAAAGCTGAAGAACTAATTGGTTCCCTTCAAACTTTTGAGATGGGAATGAATGACACACATGCTAAAAAGAACAAAAGCATTGCCTTGGTTTCAAATGCAGATGAAGAAGAAGATGATGAACTAGCAAATGATAAAAGCTTATCAGAAAACCTTGTATTGATTACAAGACAGTTCAAACAGATTCTCAGAGGTATGGAAGGTAAATCAAATTCCAGTGGAAGATTCACAAACTCTTCTGAAAACAAGAGAACCTATGATGCTAACAGAAGATCAAATATTGTTGAAAAGACCAGTCAAGAAAAAGGAATCAAGTGCCATGAATGTGAAGGATATGGACACATCAAGAAGGAATGTCCTAACTTCTTAAAAAGACAAAAGAAGGGACTATCTGTAACCTGGTCTGATGAAGACTCAGGAGGAGATTCAGAAGAAGAATCAGCTAAGCATATTACTGCTTTAGCTGGACTGTGTGAATATGATAGTGATTCCAGTTGTGGAGAGCTTACTTATGAACAACTTGAGCAAGCATTCAAAGATCTATACAAAAGAAGCTCTGAAATATGCAGTGAGGTTATAAAGCTAAAGAAGCAGAATGAAGTACTAGAAGAGGAAAAAGCAAGTGATCAAGTAATCATTGATACCTTGAAAAGTGAAGTAATTCTTCTCAATTCTAAGATGGAACATATGTCCAAATCTGTTAGAATGATGAACAGCAGCTCAAATACACTGGATGTTATTCTCTGCAATAATAAACATTCAGGGGACAAAAGTGGACTGGGATATAACAGAGATGAAGCCAGCTCTAGCAAAGCTACTTCAAAAATTACACAGTCAAACAAGATGTCCCAACAAATGCTTCAACATCAGAACACAAAGACTAACATAATGTTCCAACAGATGTCTCAACATTCTGGAAAGAACAAAATGAAGAAGAAGTATCAAAGATGGAGATGCCATCACTGTGGAAGATTTGGGCATATCAAACCTCACTGTTATAAGTTACATGGATATCCAAATCAGATGTGTCAGCAACCTTCCAAGCAGAAAGTAGAAGGTACCAAGAAAGTGCTGCTTAGAAATCAGCAACCTCCTAAGCAAAAGACAGAAGTAATCAAGAAAGTTTGGAGACCAAAAGCTGACATTCAGACTGATCAAAGCCACATACCCAAGAACAAGATCAACAATCAAGCTTGGAGATCAGCTGAACAACACTCAGAGCAGAGGCATCAAAAGAAATCTCAACTCATCTGGTCAAATAAAAGTACTGCATACATAGCACATACATCATTGAAAGTATCAGCTAAAGAAGACTGGTACTTTGACAGTGGATGCTCAAGACACATGACTGGATTGAAGAATTTGCTAGTAAACTAAAAGCCACATTCATCCAGGTATGTTACCTTTGGAGATGGAGCTAAAGGAGAGATCAAGGGAGTTGGAACCTTGGATTGTCAAGATGTTCCAAGACTAGATGATGTGCTGCTTGTTAAAGGTTTAACTGCTAACCTGATCAGTATAAGTCAGTTATGTGATCAAGGGTACAGTGTAAACTTTACCAAATCTGAATGTATAGTGACTAACAAAGAACAAGAGGTTGTCATGAAAGGAGCCAGATCTAAAGACAACTGTTACATGTGGGAATCCCAAAATCTCAGTCTCACTTCAACCTGTTCTCTAGCTAAAGAAGAAGAAGTGAAACTGTGGCATCAAAGACTAGGTCATCTTCATTTCAGAGGCATAAAGAAGATCATATCTATGGATGCTGTAAGAGGTATTCCTAAACTGAAGATTGATGATGGCAAAAAATGTGGTGAATGTCAAATAGGCAAGCAAACCAAGATGTCCCATCCAAAGCTTCAACATCTGACAACTTCCAAAGTTTTGGAACTTCTACATATGGATCTTATGGGACCTATGCAGGTTGAAAGTCTTGGTGGTAAGAGGTATGCCTATGTTGTGGTTGATGATTTTTCAAGATATACATGGATAAACTTCATCAAAGAAAAGTCAGATGTATTTGATGTATTCGAAGAATTATGTCAAAGATTGCAAAGGGAAAAATCCAGCTGTGTGATCAGAATAAGAAGTGATCATGGAAAAGAATTTGAGAATCAAAAGTTCTTAGATTTCTGCTCTTCAGAAGGAATCAATCATGAGTATTCTTCACCTATCACTCCTCAACAGAATGGGATTGTTGAAAGGAAGAATAGAACCATTCAAGAATCAGCAAGAGCTATGATACATGCTAAAAAGCTACCTCTGTATTTCTGGGCTGAAGCCATGAACACTGCCTGCTATATCCATAACAGAGTTACCTTGAGAAAAGGAACTTTGTCCACAATATATGAAGTCTGGAAGGGCAGAAAACCCACTGTTAAGTATTTTCATGTATTTGGAAGTAAATGCTATATTCTGGCAGATAGGGAGCAAAGGAGAAAAATGGATCCTAAAAGTGATGAAGGAATTTTCCTTGGATACTCTATAAACAGCAGAGCATATAGAGTATTTAACTACAGAACAAATGTTATCATGGAGTCCATAAATGTGATAATTGATGATGCTCCTACAGATGTCCCAGAAGATGTTGGAACATCTGCTGATATCAAGGTTGAAGCTGAAGAAAAAAATGATCAATATAACTTCACTCAAAATGATACAAGGTCAGAAGATTCAAGCAAACCTCCCTCCATCAGAATACAGAAGGATCATCCCAAAGATTTAATAATTGGTGATCCCAACAGAGGTGTGAGCACTAGATCAAGAGAAGTGATTTCAGGTTCTTGTTTTGTTTCCAAAATAGAACCTAAAAATGTCAAGGAAGCTCTCACTGATGAATACTGGATTTGTGCTATGCAAGAGGAATTAGGTCAATTCACAAGGAATGAAGTGTGGAATCTTGTACCTAGACCTGATGACATAAATGTGATTGGTACAAAATGGGTGTATAAGAACAAGTCAAATGAACAAGGAATTGTTACAAAGAACAAAGCTAGACTTGTGGCTCAAGGATACACTCAAATTGAAGGAGTAGACTTTGATGAAACCTTTGCACCAGTAGCAAGGCTTGAATCAATAAGACTACTGTTGGGAATTGCTTGTATCTTAAAGTTCAAGTTATTTCAAATGGATGTGAAAAGTGCCTTTCTTAATGGTTATCTTAATGAGGAGGTATATGTAGAACAGCCTAAAGGATTTGTTGATCCAAGCTGTCCAAATCATGTATACAAACTCAAGAAAGCACTTTATGGTCTGAAGCAAGCTCCAAGGGCATGGTATGAAAGACTTACCACATTTCTTATCAAGCAAGGATACAGAAAAGGTGGGATTGATAAAACCCTGTTTGTTAAAGATGAAGAAGGTAATGTCATGATTGCACAAATATATGTTGATGACATTGTGTTTGGTGGGATGTCTGATAAGATGGTCAAACATTTTGTCAAGCAGATGGAAGCTGAATTTGAAATGAGTCTAGTAGGTGAATTAACCTATTTTCTTGGTCTGCAAGTTAAGCAAATGGAAGACTCAATGTTCATCTCACAAAGCAAGTACTCCAAGAACATAGTGAAGAAATTTGGAATGGAAAATGCTTCTCATAAAAGAACTCCTGCTCCTACACATTTAAAGCTGACTAAAGATGAAAAGGGTGAGAATGTAGATCAAAGTTTATATAGAAGCATGATTGGAAGCTTGTTATACTTAACTGCAAGCAGACCAGACATAGCATTTGCAGTAGGAGTGTGTGCAAGATATCAAGCTGATCCAAAAGTCAGTCATCTTAATCAAGTCAAGAGAATCCTTAAATATGTTAATGGTACTTGTGACTATGGCATAATGTACTTTCATGGTTGCAAACCAATTCTCTCTGGCTTCTGTGATGCTGATTGGGCAGGAAGTGCTGATGACAGAAAAAGCACTTCAGGAGGATGCTTCTTTCTAGGAAACAATCTGATTTCTTGGTTCAGTAAGAAACAGAATTGTGTGTCATTATCTACAGCTGAAGCTGAGTATATAGCAGCAGGTAGCAGTTGTTCTCAGTTGGTTTGGATGAAGCAGATGCTCACTGAGTACAATGTCCCACAGGATGTCATGACATTGTACTGTGACAACTTAAGTGCAATCAACATATCAAAGAATCCCATTCAACATAGCAGGACAAAGCATATTGATATCAGACATCATTTCATCAGAGATCTTGTAGAAGAGAAGGTGATTTCATTGGAGCATGTTGCTACAGATCTGCAATTAGCTGATATCTTTACCAAAGCATTGGATGCTACACAATTTGAGAACTTAAGGGGCAAACTTGGAATATGTTTATGTGATATTTAGCAGTTAATGAGATGTGCCAACATGTCATATGACATTGCATGGCATAAGTTCCAGATGGCAAAGCTAGTCTGGACAAGATCCTTGGGAATTCCATTCTTAATCATTTGGACTGTAACGGCTACTTATTTAGTAACTACTTATAAGAAGCTATCAAGATTCTCATCATATCATCACAAGCGAATCACATTAACTCTCAAATCTTCAGAAATCATAAACCCTAAAGCTGTTCATCCTTCTTCCTTTACAATGTCTCAAAACCCTAAAACAGCTGAGGAAATTCTCAACAAGGAAGACGTGGTTCATGCCACTCCAATCTCTGTTGTGCCAATGCCTTCAACACCATTGGACGAGCTCAGGGGAAGCGCCTCTCACACTAAAAAGGCAAGAACACCAAAGAGATGTAAAGATCAAATCAGAAGCAAAGCTAAAGGCATTCCCTCTCCTGCCAACATGTCTACAAAGTACTCCAAATATGTTGATGATTCCATCAAGGAGATTGTTAATCAAGTCTTTTCTGAACAAAGAGTGGTGAAAGGTATCTCTGTTCCTTTGAACACCATTCCTGCACCTCAAGAAGAACCAGCTCAAGCTACAAAGGACACTGCTGCAGAACAAGATGTCCCAACAGATGTTGGAACATCTGAAGACAAGAAAAAGAACTCATCTGATGTTGAACAAACTGAGGATAAAACCTCAAGTGAAAGTGATAAAGAAGTTTCTGTGGAACAGGCTAAAGAATCAAATGAAGATCAAATTTCTGCTGATCAACAAGCTGATGAGGAGTCTGCTCAATCTCCTCCAGTAGTCAATCTGGAGCAAGACTCTGATGCAGAAATCATAGCATTTGTCAAACCCAGCATAGCCAAAAGGCTAAGGTCCAGGAAAGGAAAGATGCAAGATGAACCTGTCATTCCTGAGAAGAAGAAGGCTAGTCCAAAGAAAGGCAAGGCTAAAGCCACTTTTGGTCCAGCAAAACCATGGAGCAAGGTTCAAACTCAGAAGAGAAAAGCTGCAACACCATCAGATTCAGATGTTGGATCAGATGTCCCAACATCTCCTCCCAAGAAGAAACCAGCACCAGCTAGAGCTTCAACTGTTGTTCCAGAAGCTCCCTTGGACAATATATCCTTCCATCATGTCTCCAGTGTCAACAGATGGAAATATGTGTACCAAAGAAGGGTTGCTTTGGAAAGAGAACTAAGCAGCAATGCACTTGAGTGCACAGAACTCATTGACCTAATCTCTGCTGCAGGACTATTCAAGACAGTCTCAGAGTTCTCTCCCTGTTATGAACTTCTTGTCAAAGAGTTCATTGTGAATCTTCAGGAGGATTGCTCAAATGGTAAGTCTTCTGAGTTTAGAAAAGTTTTTGTTAGAGGTAAATGTGTACAGTTTTCTCCTCAAATCATCAATGAGTATCTAGAAAGAGAAACAGATGGACCCAATGAGCTAGGGAAAACAGATAATCAAATCTGTAAGGTGATCACTGCAAACCAGGTCAAAGCTTGGCCTGTGAAGGGAAAGCTCTCTGTGAGCATGCTTACTAGAAAGTATGCCATGCTTAACAGGATTGGAACTGCAAACTGGGTGCCTACCAACCACACTTCATCAATCTCAACTGGTCTGGCCAGATTCATCTTTGCTGTGGGGACTCAAACCAAGATGGATTATGGAGAATATATTTTTGATCAGACTATGAAGCATGCCATCTCTACTGCAACAAAGCTACCAATAGCTTTTCCATCATTGCTGTGTGGTATTGTTCTAAGTCAATACCCTGGAATTTTAACTGAGAAGGACATTGTCTGCAAGAGAGAGAGCCCCCTGGCTTTTCACTACAAATTATTTCTCAGTCACCATGCTGCAGATGTTGAAACACCTGCTGGGACATCTGCTGGTCCCTCCTCTGCTAAGAATCCAATCTCCAAGAAAGAATTAATTGCTGAGCTAAAGTGCACCTGCAAAGAGCTTGAAGCTAGAAAGAAGAAGCTGGAGGAAATAATTAAGAGGTTGGAAAGTGAAGAAGATCAGAATGCTGCATCTGGTGAAGACAGTGAAGCTGAAAGTGAAGCTGATAAAGATGAAGACACTGAAGTGGAGGAAGCTACTGAGAATGATAAATCTGAGTGATCTTTGTATGTAAGGCATTTGTAATGACAGCAATGATTAGTAATTCTGAATAATAGTTCTTTGGCCCCTAATTTTGTGCCTACCAAGGGGGAGAACAACATCAAATGTAATTGCTGTTTAAATGAATGAAAGATCTGTTTGTTTCTGTCTGAACTGAATCAGTGTGTATTTCTGTTGCAACAAGACTGGACACATATTTGTTTGAGGGGGAGTAATCTCAAATAAGAATCAACAGAAAAGTTATGATATACTCTGATAAAAAGAACTTCTGCTGCACTCTGAAAACCAGAAAAGATGTTAGCCAAAAATTAGCCAAAGGGGGAGTTTGTAGATGTTTAAGAATTGGCAGAATTTTTGACCAAACAAGAAATGTTAAATTCAGTTCAGAATGTCCTATCAGATGTTGGGACATTATCAAACAGAGTATGTGAATTTATTTCAGGATGTCTCATCAGATGTTGGGACATTGTGTGAATAAATTAAGTTCAGTTTTTCAGGATGTCCCAACAGATGTTGAGACATCTCAGACCTGCTACCAGAATTAATTATTGATTAACAGATCAGAGATATTTAAGGAGAACTATCTGGAATTAATTAATGCTGGATAAAAACAGAACAAGGCGCATCTGTAGGGAGTTTTAAATTGAAGATTCAGATTAAAACAGAAGACCTAATGCACCTAGAATATAGGAGGTAACAAACCCTAAATTCAAGGTGACAGTTGCTGCACATTAGGGCTGGATCATTCTACAGAAAGCCCAAAATTCAGATACCTATTTAATCAACAGAAACTCATAGAATTGAGTACGAATTTAAGAAGACTAAATAGGGTGTCTAGTGTTTTAATAGCAGGTTGTTTTTATGTACCACTTTATGAGCTTTTAAGCAAAAGTGCATTTGTGACTTGATTGAAACTGTGAAGTAAGATCAAGCTGTATTGTTTGAAGGATGTCTTCAATTTCTGTAAACTTGTAAACTTGATCACTGGGTGATTGAGGGGGAGTGAGTAGGGTACTCTTATCTAAGTGAGTCTTAGGTAGAAATTGCATTGGGTAAGTATTAAGTGATAGATTAAACAGGGTGGTTTAAGTCTAGAATTAATATTACTAATAGTGGATTTCCTCCTGGCTTGGTAGCCTCCAGATGTAGGTGTGGTTATACACTGAACTGGGTTAACAAACTTCTGTGTTGTTTATTTTTCCTGCTGTTTAAGTTTTGGTTAAATTTGTCAAATGTCCTATTAAGTGTTGGAACATCTCTTAGGACATCTCATTACAGAATTTCAAGTATTATTAGTTTAATTCATCATAGGATTATTAATTAATTTTATTTTTTTTAGATTAAAGGTAATTCATTTTTTACAAAAAAACTATAGTTAGTTCATGATTTTAAAAAAAGGTATTTATTTCATATTAGTTTAATTTTCTTTTTTTAAGATTTTAGATTAAGTTTCATAATAAAAGTAGTTAATTCATTAGCTTAAATTAAGTTTTTTTTATAGAAAATATTAGTTTAGTTTAGCATTTTCTTAAATTCAGATTTTAGAAAAAATTATTATCAAGATTAGTTTATCTCATTTTTTTAATTAAGATTTCATTAAATATTATAATAAGATTAGTTAATTCATTTTCTAAGATTAAGAGTTTTAAAAAAAATATTATTATTAGATTAAGGTTTAATTCACAAGATTATTAGAAATAATTCAATAAAAAATAATTTTAAGCTAAGGTTTTAGGAAAAATATTATCTTAAGATTAGTCCATTTCATTTTTAAGTTAATTAAAAAAATATGTTTAATTCCTAAAATATGTTTAAAAAATATGGTTAATTAATAAATATTGTTATCAACACCCCTGCTTCCAGGCCCATTAGAAAAACAACCATAAAGAACTACTTCCAGCACCTCCCTGGTTCTAACGAAAATAGGCTCAAGTCCATTGCTCTTCACACTCCCTCTGTTAGGCCCATGGAAAATAATAACCAGAAAAATAACTAAATATCCCCCTGCATTATTTCCTTAGATTTTTATTTTGTTTTAATCATAGTTTAAAATTAATCCAATAAAAAATAATAAAAATCATTAAGAAAATTCCCAAAAAAATTAAAGTAGCTTAATATGTCAATTTAGGAATTTATGACATTTTTATTTTCTGGAATTTGAGTATTTTTGAATTAATTCTGTATTTTTCTTTTAATTAGCTTTATTGAATTCTTTTTAATTGTGCTGAATTTTGTTTATTTTATTTAAGTAACTTCCAGCAACTTTTTTGAGCCATTCTTTTTTCTGTAATTAGGGGACTCATAATATTTCTTAGGATATTTTTAATGGAATTTTTAAGACCTTTTATCATAGGTTTTAGTGGAGTAATCCTTAGGAAATAATGGTTAATCTTAGCTGAAATTAAATAATTTTTAGGCATAGGAAAAATAAGTATTTTTAGAATCCCTCTTAGTATACTATTTTAGATAGTGTTAGAATCCTATGGTTTAAGTTTCACAATTTTTCTAGAAGTTTTAGTATTTTTTTTAGAATATTAGTTTAGGCCTAGTTACACATAGTTCCCATTAGTTTAGGCCATTAGAAAAAATAATGTTCAATCAAAAAATAATAATAGTCTAGATTAGATTTAGCATTTAAATTTAATATTAGACTTAGGTTTAGTTTAATTTGTTTTTTAGGATGAATATTAAGTTTGACCTAGATTTAGAACTTAGTATAAAGTTCATTTCCATATAGAAGTAGAATAAATAAATAAGACTATTTATTATTCATGCCTTTAAGGCATTTTTAGAATATTATTTCTCATAGTTGATTTCATTGTTTTGCCTTATTTTAATTGTTACAACTTGTATAGGTTTCCCATTTGTTTTTAGAATTAACTTAACTTCATTAAGAAGTAAGTTGAATTCTATTAGTTTTAAGTTTCCATTAGGAATAGAAGACTTCACTAACCATTAGGACCACTTTGTAAATAAATAAACAAAAATAGGATTGAGTCTTAGTCCCTTAGATTTTTCCTTTTCCAACTTGAGTCATTCTTTCTCCCTTCAAAAGAAAAGTAATAAAACACTTAATAAAAACCGAACAATCTTGTACGACACGAGACTTTGTTGCGGAGTGTTTATACGCGTCCTGTTTCGGGGCGAGGTGTAAATACTTCCCGCGATGGATAGGTCTTAGTACAGGACCGTTCACAAACAAATTCAAAGCACTTCTCTTAAAAGACAAAAACAAACAATAAGCGACTATCCTGCGGGAACTTCTCTTTCTCATCTCATTCACTCACAACGCGAACTCGCGACGACTTGTCTTTCATGCAAGACGGTAAACGCACTCGTACCAGACGAGCCTGCAACACCTGAGCATAGACATACGCAGTTCCAGCATAAAAAACACAAACAAATAGTTCCCGCCTTAGTTAGGCGAACTACGTCGACTCTGATCCTCATTATCCCGATGAGGTACGTAGGCAGCGGGGTAAGGCCCGTTCGAGCACATTCTTTATTTTCCCTACATTTCCTCCTTTCTTTCCATTCTCTTTTTCCAAGTTTCTTTTCTCATTTCCATTCCCATTCCAGTAGCGGTTTTGTTCAGCAGCATATTTTTCTCACCCTTTGAAACAAACAAGCAAGCGTGGATCCCGTCGGGTACGACAGACGATCTGGGGTGCTAATACCTTCCCAGGTCGTAACCGACTCCCGAACTCAGATCTTTGGTTCGCAGGACCTTGTCCTTTCCTTCTTCCTCAGGTTTGTGCAACATTACCTTTCCCATTCTTTCGGGATAAAAATGTCTGGCTGGCGACTCTAACCTTTCCGCGCCACTTTCGCGTTTGTACTAGGATGAAAATCCCGGGAGCGACAGCTGGCGACTCTGCTGGGGACTAACCTGATTCTTCTGGTTTCCCTTGTAGAGTCAATCCTAGCGCCTGTTTGGTTTTGCTTCTTTGGGTGTTTGTTTGTTGTTGTGTGCTTTAGTTTAGCTTTATTATTTTTATTTACAGTTTTTATTTACAGCTTTACTTTACCGCATTTATTTACCGCTTTCAGTATTTATTTTCCATGCATCATATTATACTGGACTGTCTGGCTGTGCTGGTTTTCATTTTTTCTGTGGGATGGGAGTTACTGTGAGATGAGCTCGTAACCGGGGCTCGAGTGCACCCTAGGACTTAGAGTGGTTCCACTTTGGCTTCATGGCATCTTGCTATGTTGGTAGTAGTGAGTTCCACACCTTGACTTGCGACCTTCTCGGGAATGTATTGATACCGGAATCTTTCTGGGTTGATGCGCTACCTTGATAGTTATGTGCAGTCAGGGGACCGATCATTGAGAACCTTTGTGGAAACATCCCTCTCCAGTGATGACAGTGGCAGACCACATTTGTTGGCAAACCCACTCGCATCCGAGGGCCCACTAGGAACTCGCATAGGATGGCCTGGTTCTCTCATAGGAATTCAGTTAAAGCAAACTGTTCGTATGACGATAGTATTGTACCCTTCGGGATGAATGTACTATTGTTTCTCGATTCAGTGCTTGAAGCTGGAGACTTGTGAGGGATGCTTGTTTTTCCGGACTCAACTGAGACCTCCCTGCGTAGTACATAATACCAAACCGATTCCCTGATTTGGTCATGAGCCATTTCTCGGAGATGGTGAACGTATTATTGCTATTCGGCTTTGAGAGTCCGTGATGTTGACCCGAGTAGCACACCCGTGAGATTGGGAGGGGTTTACAGGTTTGCAGGAACCCTGATACCTTCAGCATACCCACTTTGCCTTTGGTTCAGTTTTTTGATCTGGATTTCTGTTCTTAAGTTATGGATCCCGGATCAGAGGGATGATTATTGTGATATATGGATTCTGAGACCTTGCACCGACACCTGATTATATGATTGGAACATCGCAGACACTGCACTGATCACATGCCTGTTGCATACATAACATCATAGCATTCTATCATACATGTTCGGCTATTTCCAAAGATCCTATGTTTGAACCATGTCGTTATGGGAATCAAAGCAGATGGATCCCTTGGAAATAATCGAACATGGCATTTGCATGCATCCTTACTCTCATTTCAGGTGTCCGGGGGACAGATTCTCATCCTGATTCGTTTACTCTTCAGAATGGCCAATTTGAATCACAGTCGTCAAGGGGTGGATATGGATCAATGCAGGGCAGAAATAGCTGAAATGAAAGTCCGAATGGATCAACTTTTGGAGGACATGCAGACCTTGTGCCATGGCCACACGCTATTGATGGATGAGGTTTACCAACTGAAGAGACAGGAGAACCAGATCAGGGAAGTCCCAAAGCTCCAAGAAGGGCACCATCTCCCCTTTATTACTGCAGAAGTTAGTGGTCATCCCAGTCCAGTGATTTTGTTCCAAGATCAGGAAGCGTTTCACGGAAATTCTCCTCAACTTTGGGATCCTAAGCCTCTCAATTTGCAGACTTTTCCAGTTCATCAAAAGGAAGGTAAAGGCAAAAGCTGCAGACAAGTGCCCAAGACGTCTGAAGCCAAGTTTGATTTGATCCCGGTGTCATATGCACAGTTGCTTGTTTGTTTGCTCGAGCTTAATCTGGTTGAACTTGTCACCGTGACAGCCACACCCAAAAAGCTTCCCCCAGATTTTGATGCCAATGCCAGATGTGTTTTCCATTCTGGGGCACCTGGTCACCATGTAGAAAACTGCAAAAGGCTTAAGCATCAAGTTCAAGAGCTCATTGATGCAAAAGTAATCGAGTTCGCACCGATCAGCGGGGATGTGTCAAAAGATTTCATATCACTAGGAGGAACTTCTCCTTTCCTTACCACAAGAATTATCCCCAATCAGGGGTGTGTGCCTCCGATCTGGGTTTTGAAGACATCGTGCCAGGCACCTTTACCCATTCACCGATCCGACATAAAGAAGAAAGTGCAGAAGAACTCTAGGTGTTCGAATTCATCTCATCATCAGAATTATCAACAACAGGGGAGACTCAAGTTCAAGCAGGTTGAAGAAGTGTTTACTCCTAGTCAAGTGTTTGCCCGTTTGCTCGAGAATTCTTTGATTCAGCCAGGGAATGCCTTGCCAATACCCTACCCCATTCCCCCAGATTACAATATGGATGTCAGATGTGAGTTCCACTCCGGAACATTTGGACATACCATCGATGAGTGCAAAGCCTTCAAGCAAAATGTCCAATATCTAATTGATTCAGGGATCATTACACCAGAAGGGTACCTCAGGAGCTGAAGCCTGTGATCCAGCTGGCCATGCAGACTGCACGAAGCTCAAATCAGGAGATGTAGATTTCTTTGATACATGTATTTTGCTTTATTGTGTTTCTAGATTACCTTCAGAGCTGTTGAAGGAATCTTTTGTTTTTCTATTGTGGATTGCGACATTTTCCTGTATTTCAGTATTGTTGGCAAATAATTGTATAAGGTTTCGCATGTTGGTGTATTATTTGCTTTATGGAAGTGGGTCGGTACCATTGTTGCAACTCTTTTATCCTGGCAATTTTATTTTGAATTCCCGATACACAGCACTTTCTCCTTGCACACTCACAGAGTTTATCTTATGATGTGGCACTCCGTGGGTATCTGTCCCTTGATCTGAATGAAGTGGGATCAGTGACATGGCATTTTCACGCATATCATTTTTGCATACTAACGAGTTATCTGGATTTCCTAATTTATTTGACCATTCCAGGAGAAGTATCAGCTGTACCAGTACGCTACCCGAGTCAAATCATGAATACAGTTCAAGCCGAGTTGAACGATTTTCGCACTCAGATGGGGGAGTTCATGGTGGCAATGCAGAGTATAGTGCAGGGACAACAAGAGATGAGAACCGCCATGCTGAGGTTTAATCGTCCACAGGTTGATCCTCCAATGGTTACCTTGGACGCCGAAGGCAATCCGATCAACACAGTCATCCCATATACGGATAATAGGTCTCCTATCCCTGAAGGCATTGGTCCAATTCCTGTTCGTGTAGCAGACCGACAGGAGGATCGATTTACTTTTCTCAATGAAGATGTGGGATTTGGTTCTGGGGCCAATAACCAGGACTTTCAGATGCTAACCGAGAAGGTAAAGGCTTTAGAATGCAAAGACACCCTTGGCATTGATGTTGCTGATATGGGGTTGGTTTCAGGGTTGGTGATCCCTCCAAAGTTCAGACCTCCCGTTTTCGACAAGTACAGTGGTAGATCTTGCCCGAAAATGCACTTGCAGGCCTTCCATCGCAAAATCGCTGCACATACGAAAGATGAGAAGCTTTGGATGTACCACTTCCAAGACAGCCTTTCCGGGGGTTCGCTAGAATGGTACATAAAGCTGGAAAAGAACTATGTCCGCAATTGGAAGGAACTTGGGGAAGCCTTTCTCAAGCAGTACCAGTATAATATCGACATGGCTCCCAACCGAACCCAGCTTCAGAGCATGTCACAAAAGAACTCCGAGAGCTTTAAGGAGTACGCACAGAGATGACGCGAGGTCGCAGCCAGAGTACAACCATCATTGCAGGAGAGAGAAATGGTAGACCTATTCATGGATACCCTCCCGGGGCACTTCATTGAACGTTTGGCAAGCTGTTCAGCTAATGGTTTTTCTGATATCGTCTTGACTGGTGAAAGAATTGAAAATTGGATGAAGCGAGGAAAGATTCAGGTCAATGGTGTCTCCACTTCTGGAACTAAGAAGTTGTTATTCAATGAGCAAAAGAAGCAATACGAAGAAGCAGGGGCAGTTTGTGTCCAACGAAAGAAGAGAAATCAAGGTTCGCGTTACCATACGGCATCTATGATCCTCCCAAGTGCCACGCGTTCACAACAGCAAAATCGTCGTCAGCATAATCCTCAACAGGGTCAGCAACAAAGGAGAGAAAGATTTTTTGACCCTTTGCCAATGTCTTACACTGATCTTCTCCAGCATTTGCTTCAATTGAAGTTGGTTGGGCTTCACAAGCTGTCTCCACCTCCTTTTCCACTACCAGAGGGATGGGATGCCAATGTCAACTGTGATTTTCATTCTGGGGCGCCAGGGCATCATATTGATAGATGTAAAGCTTTTCACCACACAGTGCAGGACTTAATCGACTCGAAAGTTATCAACTTCGCACCAAACATATAAGAGAGATGACACTTTCTTTGATTTAAAGTTTTGAAGCCAGAAGTAGTTCGGATACTCTTGTTTTGGTAATGGTGCGTCTTTGCAGTGCAGTTTCATCCCTGTTGAGGGGAACTACGTCGCTCTGATTCTTCATTGGTCTTGGGTCAATGGAGATACGTAGGCAGAAGATCGTCAGGTCTTTCCGAGCAACCTTATGGGGAAACTTTACTCCTCAGCTTCACTTCCCTCTTCAGATGTCTCGTGTCGGAGTCAGAACAGCTAGAAGAAGAGATATGATTGTCGTGGGTAATTATACCACTGCGAATTGAAGACTACAAGTCCGTGAAAGAGTTGTTGATCGCTGAAAGTATCCAAGACTGACGGGTCCAGACGGAGCCAAGCCTCCTCAACTACGGCTATATTCAGTTTCTTTACTGCATTTCCATTTGTAGTTTCTTTTATATGCTAAACATTTGTTTACTTGTATGAAATTTATTTGTTTTTGAATGTTAACCATAATAAAATGCACATGTTTTTTCTTGAAGTAATCCATTCGTATTCACTCATGATTTTGTGTATGTGCATTGCAATACCAACTGTCGTGCTTAAACTCTATGAGGGAGGATGACGAAATGACAACGCAAAAATCTCTAATTGTGTGCTTTTGAGAAAGACCTTGTTGATGATGTACAGGCATTGTTTCAAATCCTAAACACCGGAGATATAAGGGAGATAGACCCTCGCCAACCCATTTGAGCCTTGAAGTAGGAGTTTCTTTTTGCATGAAAAAACCCTTGCACTAAACCCAGGGGCAGGGTAGGTGTCAGCTAGCTGGACCGATCGTTCAAATTTCGAAAAGGAGTGCAAATCTGAGGATCCATTACCTTTTGTTGTACCAAATCAAGAGGTCCAATGACCAGAAACCACAATGGTTATCCCAATCAAGAGGTCCAAAGACCGGAGACCACAATGGTTATTCCTCAACAACCAAAGGAGTGAGACAGTCACGACCCTCGCAAAGCATTCAAGACAAACAGTGTCACACGATTTGGTCAAAAAAAAATTGAAAAAAAATGAATGAGAAAGCCCGCTAAGTCGAAACTTGAAAACAAGCGCCTTAGGCAAAAATTAGGGCATCCCGCTGGGCTTCACAATCAAAGATTCACAAGAATTCAGTCCAGGCAAAAGTTAGGGATAAACAAAATAATGCAAAAGTGAAAGATGAAAAGGACTACACAAGAAAGACCCTTGAGCAGGAACAAAGTCGTGTGATATAGACACAAAAGACAATAGGGGTGACTGACTCTAAACAATAATTTGATTGGTGCTTAAACCGTCAGTGTAATTGGTTCCTCAATCATCACAAAACCCTTTTTGAGAGGTGAGCGCTTGTAAAAGCTAGCTGAACATAGGAATGGAGAACATCACGAAGATGGGTGGGAACAAATAAACTTCGAGCCTATATCTTTTGTTTCTATAACCGTGAACCAGGCCACGATACAACCCTCAAAAGTCCTAACTGAAACAGGGTTATTTTTGAGAGCATACTACCACGATATCGCGTTCCTGACTCCTATGAGTGACGTTGAAAGATCTTTGTTGGTGTTGCATGTGCATACTTTCTATTATTCAAAAGTTAATGTCGTATCTTAACCAGTGATTCGCTCACAAAGGTTTGCGACATCTTTTTCAGTAAAACTTCAAGATTAATATGTGTGTTGCATTAGAATTTTCATTCTTAAAATAAACATTTTCTGCTTGCATACATTTGTTTGGCATCATAAAAGTCCATGTATGGAATCTCAGTCCAGGAGCTTAATCTTGCCAAGTTGAGAAGTCTGAAACTTCCGAAGGACAATCTGTCGAGGTGCACTTTTCAAGAAAACTCCATTGAGTAGGGACTTTCCCAACAGTTGTGGTAAGAGCCAACTAATCTGGGGAAGTCATGTCGAGCAATCTCTTCAAAGTTCAGCCAAGCCGGGGCAATCACTTCGAGATTCAAATCTCTCAAAGAGCCATCAGTCGGAGGCATTCATTCAAATTTTAGCCAATCTGGGGCAATCACCTCGAGATTCAAATCTCTCCAGGAGTATGTAGTGTGGATATTTTCTTCAAAGCACAAGTCAGTCAGAGGTGATCACTTCAAGGCTCGTACCAGGACAGGCCATCCCAGAAGCATGAGAAGTGCTCTCTCCCGGAGACGGTTTATCAGAAGAACCTATCCAGAGTTCAATATACTGGGGCAGAATATCTCACAGAGATATGAGGTTTTTCAGGAATCCTTGCGAGGAAAATTCTTGCACAGACCATGCGGTCTGGGGCAGTTATTTCGAGATCCAGCGAATCTCTCCGAGAGTTTGAAGACACTGAGGCATTTCGTATGTCATGTTTTCTGTAAAATCCTCTTGAGACATTTTCTTCCAATGGACCTTAGTCTGAGGCGAGTTGAAAATTTCAGAGAACCATTTTTTTACTCATGATTACTTGGCAACCTACCAACCCAGAGGCTGGAAGCAAAGCCATTGTCAGCACAGTACTTCAAGAGTTGTTTCGTCGGCGGACTTCATCGATCAGAGTTCCTTAGCAAGTCTCATTAGACAATCCCTTCTCCAGTAGTGCGGCAAATGGAAGGTTGCTTCTTAAGCAGAAGGGTATCATCATCTCTCATTCCCAACATGAGAAGATTTAGTTCTTATCCCCTGCAAGTGGCAACTTGAGCTTTTATCTTCAGCAGGAAGCTTTATCATTGATATCACCCGTCATCCCCAGCCATGTGGAAGTTGAAATTTCACCCAGCAAGGTAGCAGAGAGTGGGTGTCGTCCCCAAGCAGAAGTTTCCCTTCAAACAGGGGCAATTCTCAGCAATATAAGGAGTGTTTTGCCTCCCCAACAGTTATTTCCTCAGCAATATCATGCCTTTGGTTTCCCACCAGAGTTCGAGAAGAGTTCATCTCCAGCAGGGTCTTGGTACCCCAATCTCAAAGTCCAATTTATTTTTGGCAATGGCGGCAGTTCAGAGCCGGTGAATTATTAACAGTTTTCCCCGCAGAGTTGTTTCCTCCTCATCAGGATGAACCAGATCAATGTAGTGATCATCGTTTCTCCCCAGCCAAGCCACCTGGGATACCTGCAGTCTCCTTATCAGGAGACCTCTTTGCATTTGCATATGCATAATCATCATTACGTCTGCATCCTCCAAAGCGTAGCATTTCCACCATCATGGAGCATTACGACATAAATCCAAACATATGCATACCAGCATGGGCCAGTTTTGAGGTATATTACATAAGACCCGTTACACCTCCAATCATATTGAAGTATTCCCCACAGAATGCAACTTCATTTCTCAGGGTGGATGTTGTTACCAAGTCTTGTTGTGATCCCCAGTTGAGCATTGTTTCAGTACAACAATCTCATTTCCTCGTGTCTCCGTTTCAGTACAACGGTCACGTCTTGGGCTCTCGTTTAAGTACAACGATCCCATTCCTCTCGAGTCTCCATTTAAGTACAATGGTCTCGTCTTTGAGTCTTGTTTCAGTACAACAGTCTCATTTCTTCGCGTCCCCGTTTCAGTACAACGGTCGCGTTTCAGGTTATCATTTAAGTACAATGATCCTGTTTGCTTGGGCTCTCGTTTAAGTACAACGATCCTATTCCTTTCGAGTCTCCATTTAAGTACAATGGTCTCGTCTTTGAGTCTTGTTTCCGTACAACAGTCTCATTTTTTCGCGTCTCAGTACAACGGTCGCGTCTCGGGTTATCATTTAAGTACAATGATCCTGTTTTCTTGGTTATGGATCGGTTGATACCATTTCCTAGTTAGATCGGTTGATCTTATTTGAGTTATGAATCGGTTGATATCATTTCTCTTCGAGTTGTAAATCGGATGATATTACATTCTCGCTTTCCGGGATGGATCGGTTGATACCATTTCCGTGTTGGATCGGTTGATCTTATTTGAGTCATGAATCGGTTGATATCATTTCTCTTCGAGTTGTAAATCGGATGATATTACATTCTCGCTTTCCGGGATGGATCGGTTGATACCATTTCCGTGTTAGATCGGTTGATCTTATTTGAGTTATGAATCGGTTGATATCATTTCTCTTTGAGTTGTAAATCGGATGATATTACATTCTCGCTTTCCGGGGTGGATCGGTTGATACCATCTCCGTGTTAGATCGGTTGATCTTATTTGAGTCGCAAATTGGTTGATGTTGCGTTAAGTCCTGTGTCGCCAACAGGCACCCTCCTTGTGGTTTCGGTTCGTTCAGCAGTCGCAGTGATTGCATTGATTCTATTTCCACCTGGTTCTATTCTCGTTACCTATTCAGAGGTCAAAATCAAAAAATATATGAATAAATAAATGGGTAGATAGCATTTCCAGTACCCTCAATGTGCAAATTTTCAGGTTTTATTCGAGTATTCAATCACTCCCTGCCTTGAACGTATAAAAGTCGTTGCAATTATTCGTTCAGGCTTGCAGATGATTGAATAGGGGCGTCTGTAATACCTCAAAATTTGCCCTCATATTTATTCCCTCTACTGGCATATCATTTTGCGTTCATCTGCATTTCTCACCAGGTCATTTACCTCATAGTGCATTGCATGGGTTCATAAGGCATGTGATCAGGACCCAGGGAAATCAGGGTTTCATATGTTACCTGTCAGAGATTGAAATGATAGAGGATGTTCACCAGACGATGACTCCATTTCAAATGCGGTTGATCAGTTATGTTTCGATTCAGATGGAAGTTTGACCTAGTTAGGGCCAAACTATCAAGAGATGGTGGCAATTGCCAGGTTTATCTTGGTCCACGGGACTATTTCTTAGACAGATGCATATTCAAAGATCATGTTGTCGTGGGCTGAGATTCATCCGTTTATCGAATAGTTGTTGTGTCTGAAGTTTGGTTCAAATATTTAGTTTATCAGTGATTCATCTGGATTCGAGTGATCATGGCTTGTTTCAGACGATTCAAAGAGTGGTGACTAAGGTGGAAAATTGTGCAGTGGTTCAGAAAAAAAAGAGTTGTGTTCATGGGCTTGTGAAGAGAATTTAAAATAGGCTTTGGGCTAAAATCGAGATGTCGTATCCATCCATTTTCATTGTTGTAAATCATCCCCGATTATTCCTCTCCATTTCCATTCTTTTCCCAATTTCCATTTCTTTTCAATTTTTTAGTATTATATATGTTTCCATCAGTTCATTGTTAGTTTTCTTTTATTTTGTCCATAATCCATTGTGAATCATCTTTTAAAGTCTAGTTGCCTAAAACCATATTCAAGTTTCAAAGCCAATGGCCATATTCATTCCTCAAACTTATTCAAGATCCGAACACAAATTCAAATTCTATCTTCGCCCACTTATTCATTTGTAAATCTAAAGCCCATTTTGGAACTCGTTTCTCTTCGATTTCGAACCAATTTTCTATTGTTAATCCATGTTAGGATTGTGGTTAATTCTCAAGCCCATTTTAATTCCTTCTAAGACTAAACTCTCAACTCATGTCTCTTTTCTACTAATTAATTGTTGAATTTTTATGTTATTCTTAGTTCCTTTAATCCATTTTCTCTTTATACTAAATCATTCTTTTAATCCTTTTTAGATTAAATTCTCTAGCCCATCACAGTTTTCCAATTTCTCAATAGCTTCATATTGTCTTCCTACCAAAGGTACCATTACCCAAATAATTGTGCAATCATCAATTATCATTGTATTCACATCAAAATAAATTTACAAATTATGCTTATAGCTGCATGGTATTAATTATATGCTAATGTTAGATCAAGTCCAAAATACATATCAAATACAAGAAATGCACAGAAAAGCATCGTAAGAATGGTTACATCAATCCATCCACTGCCCTCAAGGAGTACATTGTTTTCTCATCTGCTACATTTGCACTTGTGGAGCCTTTTGGACTTGCTCCTTACATACTCAAGCGACGTAAATCCCTCATATCAGTGTTTGACATTATAGACCGTGAGCCTAAAATTGATCTTGACGATAACAAAGCTTTGAAGCCACCCAATGTATTTGGAAGCATCGAGTTAATCCATCACGTCCTGAAGTGTTAGTATTGAGCAATTTTAGTCTGAAAATGAATGGAGGCCAAACAGTTGTTGTTGTTGGAGTTTCGGGGTCAGGAAAGAGCACTATAATATCTTTAATGCAGAGATTTTATGATTCAGTTGCGGGCCAAGCTTTACTGGATGGAAGGGATTTGAAGCTCTATAACTTGAGATGGTTGAGGAGCCACTTCGGTCTGATTCAGCAGGAACCTATTATCTTCTCAACAACCATAAGGGAAAACATTATATATGCAAGACACGATGCCAGTGAAGCTGAGATGAAAGAAGCAGCAAAAACAGAAATAAAAAACTAACAAACTGTTAACAGAAAGTTCTAACAAAATTCTAACTTCCTAACAGTATGCTAACTAACTTCAAAACCTCAATCACAGCAGAACATAACTAACTTTTAATTCTTAATCAATTCCATAACAGAAAAATAACAAGTTATTTACTAGAAATTCTAGAACTCACCAGAAAACTCCAGAAGGATCCAAAGAACCAATTCCTATAAATCAGGAGCATCACTCCTCTGAATGGGCTTCACCATTTTTCACCCATTTTTCACCTGTTCTTCAATCTTTCACCAAATCAAAAACCTCTCCTAATCTGTTTCCTTTCTTCTTCCTCCATCTATGTTAACTCTTGGTTTCGCTTCCATCAATTCTTAGGAATTACCTGAAGGAAACGATGTGCGAATTATCAAGGTTAGCAGAGGTATAAGAGACAAAAGGTTTGAATATATTGGAGGCTAAAGCAATCCAAATTTGCAGCCAAGATTCTGAGATATTCATGCTCCATCCTCAGCAATCGGCACTGATATTTTTTCGCAGGAAGAAGCAGCTGAATCTATGCCAATTTGAGATACGGTCGCTTCGGTTCATCACTGAATTGTTCTTTCTGCGGTTTTCTTCATCAACAATGTGCAAGCATTAACCTGCACAACATACAAAAAACATCTCAAGATCAGTTACTACATGATGCCCTGACATGAGCCTTATTGAAAAGATGCAGCAGCGATTTGCAACAGAGTCAAAGTACAGTGTAATTCCGGTTTCCATGGCGAAAGCTTGACATCAGAAAGTAAAGTGAAAGCGAGGAGCGGGATTGAAGTAGATACCTGAACAAAAGTCTGCTACTTTCTTCTTCGTGCCATCAGCACCTTCTACGCCGCATCTCACCAATCGGCAATCGAAGCATTCGTCCAATTCGCGACTTCGTCAGCATCTTTGATAGTTTCGCTACAGCTTTGAGTCATAAGGTACGCTCTTGAACTTTCCTTGAAGCGTGATTATGCGTAATGCGATGAGTTTTGTCGATATTCTTGGTGTGGTTTGCGGTGATTGAGTCTCGTGTGAGCTTCGAATCTGAGAGGAATAAGGAAAGGGCTAGCGTAGATTGGGGGATATTCGGTTATGGAGAGCGGTGTTAGGTTATAGTTTAGGAAGGCGAATCCCGCTGCGGGTAGCGGCGGCGATGTAAGAAGGGGGTAGGGTTTAGGTTTCCGTCGGGGAAGAGGAAGAGGAGATGAGTTGAGGGTGAGGAAGAGAGTGTGGCTTGTGATGGCGCGGAGAAGAAGAAGAAGATGAGAAGATGATGGCGGCTGCGGCGAGAAAGAAGGGAAGGAGAAGCAAAATTAGGGTTTCCTCTTTTTTTCAGTTTAGGTTATATAATTAGGTTGTTTTTTCAATAATGTAAATTAAATATTATTATTCAGATTAGTTTAATTCATTTCATTTTTTTATTAAGATTGTAAATAAAGTATTATCAGTATTATTAGTTTAATTCATCATAGGATTATTAATTAATTTTATTTTTTTTAGATTAAAGGTAATTCATTTTTTAAAAAAAAAACTATAGTTAGTTCATGATTTTAAAAAAAGGTATTTATTTCATATTAGTTTAATTTTCTTTTTTTAAGATTTTAGATTAAGTTTCATAATAAAAGTAGTTAATTCATTAGCTTAAATTAAGTTTTTTTTATAGAAAATATTAGTTTAGTTTAGCATTTTCTTAAATTCAGATTTTAGAAAAAATTATTATCAAGATTAGTTTATCTCATTTTTTTAATTAAGATTTCATTAAATATTATAATAAGATTAGTTAATTCATTTTCTAAGATTAAGAGTTTTAAAAAAAATATTATTATTAGATTAAGGTTTAATTCACAAGATTATTAGAAATAATTCAATAAAAAATAATTTTAAGCTAAGGTTTTAGGAAAAATATTATCTTAAGATTAGTCCATTTCATTTTTAAGTTAATTAAAAAAATATGTTTAATTCCTAAAATATGTTTAAAAAATATGGTTAATTAATAAATATTGTTATCAACACCCCTGCTTCCAGGCCCATTAGAAAAACAACCATAAAGAACTACTTCCAGCACCTCCCTGGTTCTAACGAAAATGGGCTCAAGTCCATTTCTCTTCACACTCCCTCTGTTAGGCCCATGGAAAATAATAACCAGAAAAATAACTAAATATCCCCCCTGCATAATTTCCTTAGATTTTTATTTTGTTTTAATCATAGTTTAAAATTAATCCAATAAAAAATAATAAAAATCATTAAGAAAATTCCCAAAAAAATTAAAGTAGCTTAATATGTCAATTTAGGAATTTATGACATTTTTATTTTCTGGAATTTGAGTATTTTTGAATTAATTCTGTATTTTTCTTTTAATTAGCTTTATTGAATTTCTTTTTAATTGTGCTGAATTTTGTTTATTTTATTTAAGTAACTTCCAGCAACTTTTTTGAGCCATTCTTTTTTCTGTAATTAGGGGACTCATAATATTTCTTAGGATATTTTTAATGGAATTTTTAAGACCTTTTATCATAGGTTTTAGTGGAGTAATCCTTAGGAAATAATGGTTAATCTTAGCTGAAATTAAATAATTTTTAGGCATAGGAAAAATAAGTATTTTTAGAATCCCTCTTAGTATACTATTTTAGATAGTGTTAGGATCCTATGGTTTAAGTTTCACAATTTTTCTAGAAGTTTTAGTATTTTTTTTAGAATATTAGTTTAGGCCTAGTTACACATAGTTCCCATTAGTTTAGGCCATTAGAAAAAATAATGTTCAATCAAAAAATAATAATAGTCTAGATTAGATTTAGCATTTAAATTTAATATTAGACTTAGGTTTAGTTTAATTTGTTTTTTAGGATGAATATTAAGTTTGACCTAGATTTAGAACTTAGTATAAAGTTCATTTCCATATAGAAGTAGAATAAATAAATAAGACTATTTATTATTCATGCCTTTAAGGCATTTTTAGAATATTATTTCTCATAGTTGATTTCATTGTTTTGCCTTATTTTAATTGTTACAACTTGTATAGGTTTCCCATTTGTTTTTAGAATTAACTTAACTTCATTAAGAAGTAAGTTGAATTCTATTAGTTTTAAGTTTCCATTAGGAATAGAAGACTTCACTAACCATTAGGACCACTTTGTAAATAAATAAACAAAAATAGGATTGAGTCTTAGTCCCTTAGATTTTTCCTTTTCCAACTTGAGTCATTCTTTCTCCCTTCAAAAGAAAAGTAATAAAACACTTAATAAAAACCGAACAATCTTGTACGACACGAGACTTTGTTGCGGAGTGTTTATACGCGTCCTGTTTCGGGGCGAGGTGTAAATACTTCCCGCGATGGATAGGTCTTAGTACAGGACCGTTCACAAACAAATTCAAAGCACTTCTCTTAAAAGACAAAAACAAACAATAAGCGACTATCCTGCGGGAACTTCTCTTTCTCATCTCATTCACTCACAACGCGAACTCGCGACGACTTGTCTTTCATGCAAGACGGTAAACGCACTCGTACCAGACGAGCCTGCAACACCTGAGCATAGACATACGCAGTTCCAGCATAAAAAACACAAACAAATAGTTCCCGCCTTAGTTAGGCGAACTACGTCGACTCTGATCCTCATTATCCCGATGAGGTACGTAGGCAGCGGGGTAGGGCCCGTTCGAGCACATTCTTTATTTTCCCTACATTTCCCCCTTTCTTTCCATTCTCTTTTTCCAAGTTTCTTTTCTCATTTCCATTCCCATTCCAGTAGCGGTTTTGTTCAGCAGCATATTTTTCTCACCCTTTGAAACAAACAAGCAAGCGTGGATCCCGTCGGGTACGACGGACGATCTGGGGTGCTAATACCTTCCCAGGTCGTAACCGACTCCCGAACTCAGATCTTTGGTTCGCAGGACCTTGTCCTTTCCTTCTTCCTCAGGTTTGTGCAACATTACCTTTCCCATTCTTTCGGGATAAAAATGTCTGGCTGGCGACTCTAACCTTTCCGCGCCACTTTCGCGTTTGTACTAGGATGAAAATCCCGGGAGCGACAGCTGGCGACTCTGCTGGGGACTAACCTGATTCTTCCGGTTTCCCTTGTAGAGTCAATCCTAGCGCCTGTTTGGTTTTGCTTCTTTGGGTGTTTGTTTGTTGTTGTGTGCTTTAGTTTAGCTTTATTGTTTTTATTTACAGTTTTTATTTACAGCTTTACTTTACCGCATTTATTTACCGCTTTCAGTATTTATTTTCCATGCATCATATTATACTGGACTGTCTGGCTGTGCTGGTTTTCATTTTTTCTGTGGGATGGGAGTTACTGTGAGATGAGCTCGTAACCGGGGCTCGAATGCACCCTAGGACTTAGAGTGGTTCCACTTTGGCTTCATGGCATCTTGCTATGTTGGTAGTAGTGAGTTCCACACCTTGACTTGCGACCTTCTCGGGAATGTATTGATACCAGAATCTTTCTGGGTTGATGCGCTACCTTGATAGTTATGTGCAGTCAGGGGACCGATCATTGAGAACCTTTGTGGAAACATCCCTCTCCAGTGATGACAGTGGCAGACCACATTTGTTGGCAAACCCACTCGCATCCGAGGGCCCACTAGGAACTCGCATAGGATGGCCTGGTTCTCTCATAGGAATTCAGTTAAAGCAAACTGTTCGTATGACGATAGTATTGTACCCTTCGGGATGAATGTACTATTGTTTCTCGATTCAGTGCTTGAAGCTGGAGACTTGTGAGGGATGCTTGTTTTTCCGGACTCAACTGAGACCTCCCTGCGTAGTACATAATACCAAACCGATTCCCTGATTTGGTCATGAGCCATTTCTCGGAGATGGTGAACGTATTATTGTTATTCGGCTTTGAGAGTCCGTGATGTTGACCCGAGTAGCACACCCGTGAGATTGGGAGGGGTTTACAGGTTTGCAGGAACCCTGATACCTTCAGCATACCCACTTTGCCTTTGGTTCAGTTTTTTGATCTGGATTTCTGTTCTTAAGTTATGGATCCCGGATCAGAGGGATGATTATTGTGATATATGGATTCTGAGACCTTGCACCGACACCTGATTATATGATTGGAACATCGCAGACACTGCACTGATCACATGCCTGTTGCATACATAACATCATAGCATTCTATCATACATGTTCGGCTATTTCCAAAGATCCTATGTTTGAACCATGTCGTTATGGGAATCAAAGCAGATGGATCCCTTGGAAATAATCGAACATGGCATTTGCATGCATCCTTACTCTCATTTCAGGTGTCCGGGGGACAGATTCTCATCCTGATTCGTTTACTCTTCAGAATGGCCAATTTGAATCACAGTCATCAAGGGGTGGATATGGATCAATGCAGGGCAGAAATAGCTGAAATGAAAGTCCGAATGGATCAACTTTCGGAGGACATGCAGACCTTGTGCCATGGCCACACGCTATTGATGGATGAGGTTTACCAACTGAAGAGACAGGAGAACCAGATCAGGGAAGTCCCAAAGCTCCAAGAAGGGCACCATCTCCCCTTTATTACTGCAGAAGTTAGTGGTCATCCCAGTCTAGTGATTTTGTTCCAAGATCAGGAAGCGTTTCACGGAAATTCTCCTCAACTTTGGGATCCTAAGCCTCTCAATTTGCAGACTCTTCCAGTTCATCAAAAGGAAGGTAAAGGCAAAAGCTGCAGACAAGTGCCCAAGACGTCTGAAGCCAAGTTTGATTTGATCCCGGTGTCATATGCACAGTTGCTTGTTTGTTTGCTCGAGCTTAATCTGGTTGAACTTGTCACCGTGACAGCCACACCCAAAAAGCTTCCCCCAGATTTTGATGCCAATTCCAGATGTGTTTTCCATTCTGGGGCACCTGGTCACCATGTAGAAAACTGCAAAAGGCTTAAGCATCAAGTTCAAGAGCTCATTGATGCAAAAGTAATCGAGTTCGCACCGATCAGCGGGGATGTGTCAAAAGATTTCATATCATTAGGAGGAACTTCTCCTTTCCTTACCACAAGAATTATCCCCAATCAGGGGTGTGTGCCTCCGATCTGGGTTTTGAAGACATCGTGCCAGGCACCTTTACCCATTCACCGATCCTACATAAAGAAGAAAGTGCAGAAGAACTCTAGGTGTTCGAATTCATCTCATCATCAGAATTATCAACAACAGGGGAGACTCAAGTTCAAGCAGGTTGAAGAAGTGTTTACTCCTAGTCAAGTGTTTGCCCGTTTGCTCGAGAATTATTTGATTCAGCCAGGGAATGCCTTGCCAATACCCTACCCCATTCCCCCAGATTACAATATGGATGTCAGATGTGAGTTCCACTCCGGAACATTTGGACATACCATCGATGAGTGCAAAGCCTTCAAGCAAAATGTCCAATATCTAATTGATTCAGGGATCATTACACCAGAAGGGTACCTCAGGAGCTGAAGCCTGTGATCCAGCTGGCCATGCAGACTGCACGAAGCTCAAATCAGGAGATGTAGATTTCTTTGATACATGTATTTTGCTTTATTGTGTTTCTAGATTACCTTCAGAGCTGTTGAAGGAATCTTTTGTTTTTCTGTTGTGGATTGCGACATTTTCCTGTATTTCAGTATTGTTGGCAAATAATTGTATAAGGTTTCGCATGTTGGTGTATTATTTGCTTTATGGAAGTGGGTCGGTGCCATTGTTGCAACTCTTTTATCCTGGAAATTTTATTTTGAATTCCCGATACACAGCACTTTCTCCTTGCACAGTCACAGAGTTTATCTTATGATGTGGCACTCCGTGGGTATCTGTCCCCTGATCTGAATGAAGTGGGATCAGTGACATGGCATTTTCACGCATATCATTTTTGCATACTAACGAGTTATCTGGATTTCCTAATTTATTTGACCATTCCAGGAGAAGTATCAGCTGTACCAGTACGCTACCCGAGTCAAATCATGAATACAGTTCAAGCCGAGTTGAACGATTTTCGCACTCAGATGGGGGAGTTCATGGTGGCAATGCAGAGTATAGTGCAGGGACAACAAGAGATGAGAACCGCCATGCTGAGGTTTAATCGTCCACAGGTTGATCCTCCAATGGTTACCTTGGACGCCGAAGGCAATCCGATCAACACAGTCATCCCATCTACGGATAATAGGTCTCCTATCCCTGAAGGCATTGGTCCAATTCCTGTTCGTGTAGCAGACCGACAGGAGGATCGATTTACTTTTCTCAATGAAGATGTGGGATTTGGTTCTGGGGCCAATAACCAGGACTTTCAGATGCTAACCGAGAAGGTAAAGGCTTTAGAATGCAAAGACACCCTTGGCATTGATGTTGCTGATATGGGGTTGGTTTCAGGGTTGGTGATCCCTCCAAAGTTCAGACCTCCCGTTTTCGACAAGTACAGTGGTAGATCTTGCCCGAAAATGCACTTGCAGGCCTTCCATCGCAAAATCGCTGCACATACGAAAGATGAGAAGCTTTGGATGTACCACTTCCAAGACAGCCTTTCCGGGGGTTCGCTAGAATGGTACATAAAGCTGGAAAAGAACTATGTCCGCAATTGGAAGGAACTTGGGGAAGCCTTTCTCAAGCAGTACCAGTATAATATCGACATGGCTCCCAACCGAACCCAGCTTCAGAGCATGTCACAAAAGAACTCCGAGAGCTTTAAGGAGTACGCACAGAGATGACGCGAGGTCGCAGCCAGAGTACAACCATCATTGCAGGAGAGAGAAATGGTAGACCTATTCATGGATACCCTCCCGGGGCACTTCATTGAACGTTTGGCAAGCTGTTCAGCTAATGGTTTTTCTGATATCGTCTTGACTGGTGAAAGAATTGAAAATTGGATGAAGCGAGGAAAGATTCAGGTCAATGGTGTCTCCACTTCTGGAACTAAGAAGTTGTTATTCAATGAGCAAAAGAAGCAATACGAAGAAGCAGGGGCAGTTTGTGTCCAACGAAAGAAGAGAAATCAAGGTTCGCGTTACCATACGGCATCTATGATCCTCCCAAGTGCCACGCGTTCACAACAGCAAAATCGTCGTCAGCATAATCCTCAACAGGGTCAGCAACAAAGGAGAGAAAGATTTTTTGACCCTTTGCCAATGTCTTACACTGATCTTCTCCAGCATTTGCTTCAATTGAAGTTGGTTGGGCTTCGCAAGCTGTCTCCACCTCCTTTTCCACTACCAGAGGGATGGGATGCCAATGTCAACTGTGATTTTCATTCTGGGGCGCCAGGGCATCATATTGATAGATGTAAAGCTTTTCACCACACAGTGCAGGACTTAATCGACTCGAAAGTTATCAACTTCGCACCAAACATATAAGAGAGATGACACTTTCTTTGATTTAAAGTTTTGAAGCCAGAAGTAGTTCGGATACTCTTGTTTTGGTAATGGTGCGTCTTTGCAGTGCAGTTTCATCCCTGTTGAGGGGAACTACGTCGCTCTGATTCTTCATTGGTCTTGGGTCAATGGAGATACGTAGGCAGAAGATCGTCAGGTCTTTCCGAGCAACCTTATGGGGAAACTTTACTCCTCAACTTCACTTCCCTCTTCAGATGTCTCGTGTCGGAGTCAGAACAGCTAGAAGAAGAGATATGATTGTCGTGGGTAATTATACCACTGCGAATTGAAGACTACAAGTCCGTGAAAGAGTTGTTGATCGCTGAAAGTATCCAAGACTGACGGGTCCAGACGGAGCCAAGCCTCCTCAACTACGGCTATATTCAGTTTCTTTACTGCATTTCCATTTGTAGTTTCTTTTATATGCTAAACATTTGTTTACTTGTATGAAATTTATTTGTTTTTGAATGTTAACCATAATAAAATGCACATGTTTTTTCTTGAAGTAATCCATTCATATTCACTCATGATTTTGTGTATGTGCATTGCAATACCAACTGTCGTGCTTAAACTCTATGAGGGAGGATGACGAAATGACAACGCAAAAATCTCTAATTGTGTGCTTTTGAGAAAGACCTTGTTGATGATGTACAGGCATTGTTTCAAATCCTAAACACCGGAGATATAAGGGAGATAGACCCTCGCCAACCCATTTGAGCCTTGAAGTAGGAGTTTCTTTTTGCATGAAAAAACCCTTGCACTAAACCCAGGGGCAGGGTAGGTGTCAGCTAGCTGGACCGATCGTTCAAATTTCGAAAAGGAGTGCAAATCTGAGGATCCATTACCTTTTGTTGTACCAAATCAAGAGGTCCAATGACCAGAAACCACAATGGTTATCCCAATCAAGAGGTCCAAAGACCGGAGACCACAATGGTTATTCCTCAACAACCAAAGGAGTGAGACAGTCACGACCCTCGCAAAGCATTCAAGACAAACAGTGTCACACGATTTGGTCAAAAAAAAATTGAAAAAAAATGAATGAGAAAGCCCGCTAAGTCGAAACTTGAAAACAAGCGCCTTAGGCAAAAATTAGGGCATCCCGCTGGGCTTCACAATCAAAGATTCACAAGAATTCAGTCCAGGCAAAAGTTAGGGATAAACAAAATAATGCAAAAGTGAAAGATGAAAAGGACTACACAAGAAAGACCCTTGAGCAGGAACAAAGTCGTGTGATATAGACACAAAAGACAATAGGGGTGACTGACTCTAAACAATAATTTGATTGGTGCTTAAACCGTCAGTGTAATTGGTTCCTCAATCATCACAAAACCCTTTTTGAGAGGTGAGCGCTTGTAAAAGCTAGCTGAACATAGGAATGGAGAACATCACGAAGATGGGTGGGAACAAATAAACTTCGAGCCTATATCTTTTGTTTCTATAACCGTGAACCAGGCCACGATACAACCCTCAAAAGTCCTAACTGAAACAGGGTTATTTTTGAGAGCATACTACCACGATATCGCGTTCCTGACTCCTATGAGTGACGTTGAAAGATCTTTGTTGGTGTTGCATGTGCATACTTTCTATTATTCAAAAGTTAATGTCGTATCTTAACCAGTGATTCGCTCACAAAGGTTTGCGACATCTTTTTCAGTAAAACTTCAAGATTAATATGTGTGTTGCATTAGAATTTTCATTCTTAAAATAAACATTTTCTGCTTGCATACATTTGTTTGGCATCATAAAAGTCCATGTATGGAATCTCAGTCCAGGAGCTTAATCTTGCCAAGTTGAGAAGTCTGAAACTTCCGAAGGACAATCTGTCGAGGTGCACTTTTCAAGAAAACTCCATTGAGTAGGGACTTTCCCAACAGTTGTGGTAAGAGCCAACTAATCTGGGGAAGTCATGTCGAGCAATCTCTTCAAAGTTCAGCCAAGCCGGGGCAATCACTTCGAGATTCAAATCTCTCAAAGAGCCATCAGTCGGAGGCATTCATTCAAATTTTAGCCAATCTGGGGCAATCACCTCGAGATTCAAATCTCTCCAGGAGTATGTAGTGTGGATATTTTCTTCAAAGCACAAGTCAGTCAGAGGTGATCACTTCAAGGCTCGTACCAGGACAGGCCATCCCAGAAGCATGAGAAGTGCTCTCTCCCGGAGACGGTTTATCAGAAGAACCTATCCAGAGTTCAATATACTGGGGCAGAATATCTCACAGTGATATGAGGTTTTTCAGGAATCCTTGCGAAGCAAATTCTTGCACAGACCATGCGGTCTGGGGCAGTTATTTTGAGATCTAGCGAATCTCTCCGAGAGTTTGAAGACACTGAGGCATTTCGTATGTCATGTTTTCTGTAAAATCCTCTTGAGACATTTTCTTCCAATGGACCTTAGTCTGAGGCGAGTTGAAAATTTCAGAGAACCATTTTTTTACTCATGATTACTTGGCAACCTACCAACCCAGAGGCTGGAAGCAAAGCCATTGTCAGCACAGTACTTCAAGAGTTGTTTCGTCGGCGGACTTCATCGATCAGAGTTCCTTAGCAAGTCTCATTAGACAATCCCTTCTCCAGTAGTGCGGCAAATGGAAGGTTGCTTCTTAAGCAGAAGGGTATCATCATCTCTCATTCCCAACATGAGAAGATTTAGTTCTTATCCCCTGCAAGTGGCAACTTGAGCTTTTATCTTCAGCAGGAAGCTTTATCATTGATATCACCCGTCATCCCCAGCCATGTGGAAGTTGAAATTTCACCCAGCAAGGTAGCAGAGAGTGGGTGTCGTCCCCAAGCAGAAGTTTCCCTTCAAACATGGGCAATTCTCAGCAATATAAAGAGTGTTTTGCCTCCCCAACAGTTATTTCCTCAGCAATATCATGCCTTTGGTTTCCCACCAGAGTTCGAGAAGAGTTCATCTCCAGCAGGGTCTTGGTACCCCAATCTCAAAGTCCAATTTATTTTTGGCAATGGCGGCAGTTCAGAGCCGGTGAATTATTAACAGTTTTCCCCGCAGAGTTGTTTCCTCCTCATCAGGATGAACCAGATCAATGTAGTGATCATCGTTTCTCCCCAGCCAAGCCACCTGGGATACCTGCAGTCTCCTTATCAGGAGACCTCTTTGCATTTGCATATGCATAATCATCATTACGTCTGCATCCTCCAAAGCGTAGCATTTCCACCATCATGGAGCATTACGACATAAATCCAAACATATGCATACCAGCATGGGCCAGTTTTGAGGTATATTACATAAGACCCGTTACACCTCCAATCATATTGAAGTATTCCCCACAGAATGCAACTTCATTTCTCAGGGTGGATGTTGTTACCAAGTCTTGTTGTGATCCCCAGTTGAGCATTGTTTCAGTACAACAATCTCATTTCCTCGTGTCTCCGTTTCAGTACAACGGTCACGTCTTGGGCTCTCGTTTAAGTACAACGATCCCATTCCTCTCGAGTCTCCATTTAAGTACAATGGTCTCGTCTTTGAGTCTTGTTTCAGTACAACAGTCTCATTTCTTCGCGTCCCCGTTTCAGTACAACGGTCGCGTTTCAGGTTATCATTTAAGTACAATGATCCTGTTTTCTTGGGCTCTCGTTTAAGTACAACGATCCTATTCCTTTCGAGTCTCCATTTAAGTACAATGGTCTCGTCTTTGAGTCTTGTTTCCGTACAACAGTCTCATTTTTTCGCGTCTCAGTACAACGGTCGCGTCTCGGGTTATCATTTAAGTACAATGATCCTGTTTTCTTGGTTATGGATCGGTTGATACCATTTCCTAGTTAGATCGGTTGATCTTATTTGAGTTATGAATCGGTTGATATCATTTCTCTTCGAGTTGTAAATCGGATGATATTACATTCTCGCTTTCCGGGATGGATCGGTTGATACCATTTCCGTGTTGGATCGGTTGATCTTATTTGAGTCATGAATCGGTTGATATCATTTCTCTTCGAGTTGTAAATCGGATGATATTACATTCTCGCTTTCCGGGATGGATCGGTTGATACCATTTCCGTGTTAGATCGGTTGATCTTATTTGAGTTATGAATCGGTTGATATCATTTCTCTTTGAGTTGTAAATCGGATGATATTACATTCTCGCTTTCCGGGGTGGATCGGTTGATACCATCTCCGTGTTAGATCGGTTGATCTTATTTGAGTCGCAAATTGGTTGATGTTGCGTTAAGTCCTGTGTCGCCAACAGGCACCCTCCTTGTGGTTTCGGTTCGTTCAGCAGTCGCAGTGATTGCATTGATTCTATTTCCACCTGGTTCTATTCTTGTTACCTATTCAGAGGTCAAAATCAAAAAATATATGAATAAATAAATGGGTAGATAGCATTTCCAGTACCCTTAATGTGCAAATTTTCAGGTTTTATTCGAGTATTCAATCACTCCCTGCCTTGAACGTATAAAAGTCGTTGCAATTATTCGTTCAGGCTTGCAGATGATTGAATAGGGGCGTCTGTAATACCTCAAAATTTGCCCTCATATTTATTCCCTCTACTGGCATATCATTTTGCGTTCATCTGCATTTCTCACCAGGTCATTTACCTCATAGTGCATTGCATGGGTTCATAAGGCATGTGATCAGGACCCAGGGAAATCAGGGTTTCATATGTTACCTGTCAGAGATTGAAATGATAGAGGATGTTCACCGGACGATGACTCCATTTCAAATGTGGTTGATCAGTTATGTTTCGATTCAGATGGAAGTTTGACCTAGTTAGGGCCAAACTATCAAGAGATGGTGGCAATTGCCAGGTTTATCTTGGTCCACGGGACTATTTCTTAGACAGATGCATATTCAAAGATCATGTTGTCGTGGGCTGAGATTCATCCGTTTATCGAATAGTTGTTGTGTCTGAAGTTTGGTTCAAATATTTAGTTTATCAGTGATTCATCTGGATTCGAGTGATCATGGCTTGTTTCAGACGATTCAAAGAGTGGTGACTAAGGTGGAAAATTGTGCAGTGGTTCAGAAAAAAAAGAGTTGTGTTCATGGGCTTGTGAAGAGAATTTAAAATAGGCTTTGGGCTAAAATCGAGATGTCGTATCCATCCATTTTCATTGTTGTAAATCATCCCCGATTATTCCTCTCCATTTCCATTCTTTTCCCAATTTCCATTTCTTTTCAATTTTTTAGTATTATATATGTTTCCATCAGTTCATTGTTAGTTTTCTTTTATTTTGTCCATAATCCATTGTGAATCATCTTTTAAAGTCTAGTTGCCTAAAACCATATTCAAGTTTCAAAGCCAATGGCCATATTCATTCCTCAAACTTATTCAAGATCCGAACACAAATTCAAATTCTATCTTCGCCCACTTATTCATTTGTAAATCTAAAGCCCATTTTGGAACTCGTTTCTCTTCGATTTCGAACCAATTTTCTATTGTTAATCCATGTTAGGATAGTGGTTAATTCTCAAGCCCATTTTAATTCCTTCTAAGACTAAACTCTCAACTCATGTCTCTTTTCTACTAATTAATTGTTGAATTTTTATGTTATTCTTAGTTCCTTTAATCCATTTTCTCTTTATACTAAATCATTCTTTTAATCCTTTTTAGATTAAATTCTCTAGCCCATCACAGTTTTCCAATTTCTCAATAGCTTCATATTGTCTTCCTACCAAAGGTACCATTACCCAAATAATTGTGCAATCATCAATTATCATTGTATTCACATCAAAATAAATTTACAAATTATGCTTATAGCTGCATGGTATTAATTATATGCTAATGTTAGATCAAGTCCAAAATACATATCAAATACAAGAAATGCACAGAAAAGCATCGTAAGAATGGTTACATCAATCCATCCACTGCCCTCAAGGAGTACATTGTTTTCTCATCTGCTACATTTGCACTTGTGGAGCCTTTTGGACTTGCTCCTTACATACTCAAGCGACGTAAATCCCTCATATCAGTGTTTGACATTATAGACCGTGAGCCTAAAATTGATCTTGACGATAACAAAGCTTTGAAGCCACCCAATGTATTTGGAAGCATCGAGTTAATCCATCACGTCCTGAAGTGTTAGTATTGAGCAATTTTAGTCTGAAAATGAATGGAGGCCAAACAGTTGCTGTTGTTGGAGTTTCGGGGTCAGGAAAGAGCACTATAATATCTTTAATGCAGAGATTTTATGATTCAGTTGCGGGCCAAGCTTTACTGGATGGAAGGGATTTGAAGCTCTATAACTTGAGATGGTTGAGGAGCCACTTCGGTCTGATTCAGCAGGAACCTATTATCTTCTCAACAACCATAAGGGAAAACATTATATATGCAAGACACGATGCCAGTGAAGCTGAGATGAAAGAAGCAGCAAAAACAGAAATAAAAAACTAACAAACTGTTAACAGAAAGTTCTAACAAAATTCTAACTTCCTAACAGTATGCTAACTAACTTCAAAACCTCAATCACAGCAGAACATAACTAACTTTTAATTCTTAATCAATTCCATAACAGAAAAATAACAAGTTATTTACTAGAAATTCTAGAACTCACCAGAAAACTCCAGAAGGATCCAAAGAACCAATTCCTATAAATCAGGAGCATCACTCCTCTGAATGGGCTTCACCATTTTTCACCCATTTTTCACCTGTTCTTCAATCTTTCACCAAATCAAAAACCTCTCCTAATCTGTTTCCTTTCTTCTTCCTCCATCTATGTTAACTCTTGGTTTCGCTTCCATCAATTCTTAGGAATTACCTGAAGGAAACGATGTGCGAATTATCAAGGTTAGCAGAGGTATAAGAGACAAAAGGTTTGAATATATTGGAGGCTAAAGAAATCCAAATTTGCAGCCAAGATTCTGAGATATTCATGCTCCATCCTCAGCAATCGGCACTGATATTTTTTCGCAGGAAGAAGCAGCTGAATCTATGCCAATTTGAGATACGGTCGCTTCGGTTCATCACTGAATTGTTCTTTCTGCGGTTTTCTTCATCAACAATGTGCAAGCATTAACCTGCACAACATACAAAAAACATCTCAAGATCAGTTACTACATGATGCCCTGACATGAGCCTTATTGAAAAGATGCAGCAGCGATTTGCAACAGAGTCAAAGTACAGTGTAATTCCGGTTTCCATGGCGAAAGCTTGACATCAGAAAGTAAAGTGAAAGCGAGGAGCGGGATTGAAGTAGATACCTGAACAAAAGTCTGCTACTTTCTTCTTCGTGCCATCAGCACCTTCTACGCCGCATCTCACCAATCGGCAATCGAAGCATTCGTCCAATTCGCGACTTCGTCAGCATCTTTGATAGTTTCGCTACAGCTTTGAGTCATAAGGTACGCTCTTGAACTTTCCTTGAAGCGTGATTATGCGTAATGCGATGAGTTTTGTCGATATTCTTGGTGTGGTTTGCGGTGATTGAGTCTCGTGTGAGCTTCGAATCTGAGAGGAATAAGGAAAGGGCTAGCGTAGATTGGGGGATATTCGGTTATGGAGAGCGGTGTTAGGTTATAGTTTAGGAAGGCGAATCCCGCTGCGGGTAGCGGCGGCGATGTAAGAAGGGGGTAGGGTTTAGGTTTCCGTCGGGGAAGAGGAAGAGGAGATGAGTTGAGGGTGAGGAAGAGAGTGTGGCTTGTGATGGCGCGGAGAAGAAGAAGAAGATGAGAAGATGATGGCGGCTGCGGCGAGAAAGAAGGGAAGGAGAAGCAAAATTAGGGTTTCCTCTTTTTTTCAGTTTAGGTTATATAATTAGGTTGTTTTTTCAATAATGTAAATTAAATATTATTATTCAGATTAGTTTAATTCATTTCATTTTTTTATTAAGATTGTAAATAAAGTATTATCAGTATTATTAGTTTAATTCATCATAGGATTATTAATTAATTTTATTTTTTTTAGATTAAAGGTAATTCATTTTTTACAAAAAAACTATAGTTAGTTCATGATTTTAAAAAAAGGTATTTATTTCATATTAGTTTAATTTTCTTTTTTTAAGATTTTAGATTAAGTTTCATAATAAAAGTAGTTAATTCATTAGCTTAAATTAAGTTTTTTTTATAGAAAATATTAGTTTAGTTTAGCATTTTCTTAAATTCAGATTTTAGAAAAAATTATTATCAAGATTAGTTTATCTCATTTTTTTAATTAAGATTTCATTAAATATTATAATAAGATTAGTTAATTCATTTTCTAAGATTAAGAGTTTTAAAAAAAATATTATTATTAGATTAAGGTTTAATTCACAAGATTATTAGAAATAATTCAATAAAAAATAATTTTAAGCTAAGGTTTTAGGAAAAATATTATCTTAAGATTAGTCCATTTCATTTTTAAGTTAATTAAAAAAATATGTTTAATTCCTAAAATATGTTTAAAAAATATGGTTAATTAATAAATATTGTTATCAACACCCCTGCTTCCAGGCCCATTAGAAAAACAACCATAAAGAACTACTTCCAGCACCTCCCTAGTTCTAACGAAAATGGGCTCAAGTCCATTGCTCTTCACACTCCCTCTGTTAGGCCCATGGAAAATAATAACCAGAAAAATAACTAAATATCCCCCCTGCATAATTTCCTTAGATTTTTATTTTGTTTTAATCATAGTTTAAAATTAATCCAATAAAAAATAATAAAAATCATTAAGAAAATTCCCAAAAAAATTAAAGTAGCTTAATATGTCAATTTAGGAATTTATGACATTTTTATTTTCTGGAATTTGAGTATTTTTGAATTAATTCTGTATTTTTCTTTTAATTAGCTTTATTGAATTTCTTTTTAATTGTGCTGAATTTTGTTTATTTTATTTAAGTAACTTCCAGCAACTTTTTTGAGCCATTCTTTTTTCTGTAATTAGGGGACTCATAATATTTCTTAGGATATTTTTAATG
Organism: Lathyrus aphaca; assembly: GCA_963966055.1. Taxonomy (NCBI): domain Eukaryota; kingdom Viridiplantae; phylum Streptophyta; class Magnoliopsida; order Fabales; family Fabaceae; genus Lathyrus; species Lathyrus aphaca. The sequence continues at coordinate 684,624,801 of OZ014519.1, read as the reverse complement.
GAATTTTTAAGACCTTTTATCATAGGTTTTAGTGGAGTAATCCTTAGGAAATAATGGTTAATCTTAGCTGAAATTAAATAATTTTTAGGCATAGGAAAAATAAGTATTTTTAGAATCCCTCTTAGTATACTATTTTAGATAGTATTAGGATCCTATGGTTTAAGTTTCACAATTTTTCTAGAAGTTTTAGTATTTTTTTTAGAATATTAGTTTAGGCCTAGTTACACATAGTTCCCATTAGTTTAGGCCATTAGAAAAAATAATGTTCAATCAAAAAATAATAATAGTCTAGATTAGATTTAGCATTTAAATTTAATATTAGACTTAGGTTTAGTTTAATTTGTTTTTTAGGATGAATATTAAGTTTGACCTAGATTTAGAACTTAGTATAAAGTTCATTTCCATATAGAAGTAGAATAAATAAATAAGACTATTTATTATTCATGCCTTTAAGGCATTTTTAGAATATTATTTCTCATAGTTGATTTCATTGTTTTGCCTTATTTTAATTGTTACAACTTGTATAGGTTTCCCATTTGTTTTTAGAATTAACTTAACTTCATTAAGAAGTAAGTTGAATTCTATTAGTTTTAAGTTTCCATTAGGAATAGAAGACTTCACTAACCATTAGGACCACTTTGTAAATAAATAAACAAAAATAGGATTGAGTCTTAGTCCCTTAGATTTTTCCTTTTCCAACTTGAGTCATTCTTTCTCCCTTCAAAAGAAAAGTAATAAAACACTTAATAAAAACCGAACAATCTTGTACGACACGAGACTTTGTTGCGGAGTGTTTATACGCGTCCTGTTTCGGGGCGAGGTGTAAATACTTCCCGCGATGGATAGGTCTTAGTACAGGACCGTTCACAAACAAATTCAAAGCACTTCTCTTAAAAGACAAAAACAAACAATAAGCGACTATCCTGCGGGAACTTCTCTTTCTCATCTCATTCACTCACAACGCGAACTCGCGACGACTTGTCTTTCATGCAAGACGGTAAACGCACTCGTACCAGACGAGCCTGCAACACCTGAGCATAGACATACGCAGTTCCAGCATAAAAAACACAAACAAATAGTTCCCGCCTTAGTTAGGCGAACTACGTCGACTCTGATCCTCATTATCCCGATGAGGTACGTAGGCAGCGGGGTAGGGCCCGTTCGAGCACATTCTTTATTTTCCCTACATTTCCCCCTTTCTTTCCATTCTCTTTTTCCAAGTTTCTTTTCTCATTTCCATTCCCATTCCAGTAGCGGTTTTGTTCAGCAGCATATTTTTCTCACCCTTTGAAACAAACAAGCAAGCGTGGATCCCGTCGGGTACGACGGACGATCTGGGGTGCTAATACCTTCCCAGGTCGTAACCGACTCCCGAACTCAGATCTTTGGTTCGCAGGACCTTGTCCTTTCCTTCTTCCTCAGGTTTGTGCAACATTACCTTTCCCATTCTTTCGGGATAAAAATGTCTGGCTGGCGACTCTAACCTTTCCGCGCCACTTTCGCGTTTGTACTAGGATGAAAATCCCGGGAGCGACAGCGTCGTCTGTGGGAATCCTATTACCTCGTTTTTCATCCTCGAATCATTAAGACTGAAACACTTCAATTCAAACTCTTGATATGGCTAACCAAGATGATGCAGTTGATTCCCAAATTGTTACCAACATCCCCGTCAAACAACGGGAAAGCGATTGAACAAATCCCCCACTCGGGGAGTCCAACCGTTTTCTGTAAGACAAACACACAGCCTCCTCGATGCCTGAACCAATCCTTGAACCAGAGATTACTCATGCTGATCTTTCTCTCATTCCCATCCTTGAGGGAATCAGCCTGACCCATATTATGTTGGTCGAGACTATGAATCAAACCAACCTTCTGATCTTGCGCCAAGGAGAAAGTATAGAAGCCCTAGAGGATGCTCAACATCCCAGATCCACCTCCCTCCCAAGAAGACCCCGCATGTCCCGTAGTCGTTCACCTGAACAAAGAAAGAAACGCCAATTCCTAGAAGAGTCTAGGTCAATCAAGAAACGGGTCTGGTCGTCTCCTCGACGACATCAATTCCTAGAGGAAATAAAGACACAGAGGAAACTCCGGACTGGGAATCGACCATCCCCCGATGGACCAAGAAACCATTCAAGATCATCATCCCCGTGAAGACAGAAAAACAACCGCTCTCGCTTCGTCTCCTACGACTCCAGCAATGACGATGAACCGCGTGGACCCCTCTCCAAAAAGAACATGTCCACGAGGCAGCCAAAGGGTTTGGAGAAGCCTCCCCCTCTAGGGTCCTATGATGGGACTATTGATCCGGATGAGCATATAGAGAATATCGACGCCCTCCTTGACTATGGAGGCGTCCGGGGAGCCATCAAATTTAGATTGTTCCCAACAACACTCAGAAAAGGAGCAATGGCTTGGTACAAGAGCCTCCCCTATGAGTCCATCACCTCATGGAGGCAACTCAGAAGAACATTCTCTCGCCACTTTACCGCCTCTCATCGGCACCCCAAAACCGAGGCCTCCTTTGAAACGATAATCCAGGGCAAGGATGAATCCTTGCGGGCGTATATCGAAAGGTTCAACAAGGAAGTCGTTCAAGTCTCGACCATCGACGACATGAAGAAATACCTCCTCGAACACAGGCTTCGCCCATGTAGAGATTTTTCCAAGGCCCTTGGCATTGAAACACCAACCACGCTTGGTGATTTTCTCCTCAAAGCCCAAGCATAGATACAATATAAGGAGAAGGAGGTAGCTAATACTGCCCGTGACACCAAGCATCGAGAGGATGCCAAACCCTCAAAAAATGAAGACTCCTCGACGTGGAGGTGACAAAAGAAAGGATGATCGCTCCCGCGAACCACAGGAGCACAAAGGACCTTTGGAAAGGTTCCATGAATACACTCCCCTTATAGTGTCGAGGGAAAAGATTTTATTTGAGTGTGCTAACTTGGAGCTCCTCCGGGCTAGCGTCCGGTTCCTAAAGCAGTTACCGACAAAATCCAACACGGACAAAAAAAATACAGATTTCACAAATCTCACGGGTACAACACATATGACTGCATACACCTGAAGGATACCATTGAGATCCTCATCATGGATGGTCACCTAAATCATTTTACAAAGGGGAAAGAGGCTCATCGACATGAGGTACAAGAGTCTAAGAAGGTCGAAAAATAATCTCCCTCAGTCGTAGATGTCAGCCTTCCAGTCTCTCTTAGTATAACCCGACTAGAGGACTTCTATGTCCCCGAGTCGTTCACCGGCCCTGCTTACTTCGCTGCTTACAGTTCCTATGAGTTCTTTCCATCAGCAATGGTGATCTTAATAGGAGGCTACAACAAAGTCACCATGGGTTCAGTGAAGCGTAGGTTCGACCATCTCATCAGCACATGTTCTAACCAGAACTCCATACTCGATCCTCCTCGAGGAGGATTCATTCCCATCTCCTTCTACAAGGAAGAGCTCCATGGTGGCGCGCCCAACCCAAACATTCCCCTACTCATCAGAGCACATATGGCTAACTTTGACGTCCGACGAATCCTCGTTGACCAAGGAAGTTCCGTGGACATCATATATTCTCAGTTATTCGCCACCCTACAGCTTAACGAGACACACTTAAAACTCCATGTAGGATCCAACCTGCAGGGGTTCAACGAGTCAGTGTCCAGACCCTAGGGATACATTGACCTAATCGTGACTTTTGGATCCAGAGATACTGCGAGGTCAGTCAAAGTTCAGTTCCTCATCATAGATTTCCCATCATTGTACCAGTGTATCCTAGGACGCCCGACACTGGTTGAACTCATCTTTGTACCATCCACGGTACATTTGAAGATGAAGTATTACACTTCATTAGGACAGGTGGCTACTCTACATGGGAACATTGAGGCTGCTTGTCGATGCATTGAAGCAACCTCTAAAGGACTCAACACCGTTGTCCCCAAACCAAAGACAGCGGCTAAGCCCGCTCTACCCAGCAGCTTCGAGGAGCAAAAACCACTTCATTGGGTCGACTCGATCGACCTGGAAAACAGGTTCATCGAGGAAGAAAAAAAAGAGCGGTTGGCCTCAAGCAGTTCCTCATCAACACGCCCAGTGCCCGACGACGACTTTGAGTTGATCGTGCTCGGTGAAGACCCCATTAAAGGGGTAAAGATTGGAGCAGACTTCCCTGACTTGGCGAGGAAGCAGCTAAAGGGGTGTGTAACACCCTAATTTTTTCTCCTAAGATTGTGTTTTGCATTTGTATCATTTGCATACAAACAAGATCATACACTGGTTCTTCTATTATTCTTGGGTGCATGTTTATGCCTCACAGGGGATCACCATTGTTTTTGTTTGTATCTTTGTTTATGTTTGCTAACATCTAATTAAAATCCAAAAATATTTTTTTTCCATCTTTTACTAACTTTTTCAGGAAGCAGGAATGTCAAAACAGTGCCCCAGCTCGAATAGTTTTATTTGAACAAAGTCGAAGTTGATCGACAAACAATTCAAACTCATCTAATTAAGGATTTCCCGAGTCTTTATTGATTATTATCCAAGGAATTCCAAAGTTCATGTGTTTATTTCCATGCCTTCTTTGATAATCAAGAAAAATCGAGTCGGAATCACAACAATGCAATCAAAAGCAAAGAAAATTCAAATTTTGGTTTGGTTAATTGATTAACCTAGGCGAATTTTGAAAATTTGTTTGAATTTTGCATCATCTCAGCCATTTATCTCACTTGGAATATTCTAGACTACATCATTTTAATTCCCTAAATCACTTTGATCATTTCCCACCATATACCTTCACTAATCACCACTCCTTTATGAATTTCCCTCCAAATTTGAATCCCAAGCCTAATTCTGATTATCCAATCCTAATTCCATTCTACCAAATTCCCAAGCCTAAAGTATTTAAATAGAGGCATCATTTCATTCATTTCTCAAGCTTTAGAGAGCCAAAAAAATCCTTGCAAAATATCTCCTCAAACCACAAAATTCACCAAAGCTCATTTTCTTCCTTTGAAAGTTATGAATAATTTGGATTGAATTCTTGATTAACTTTGAGCTAAACCTTTATCCTTTTCATTTTTATTCATTAATTTAAGTATATCAAGCAACTTCATCATTGGCATAAACTCAGTGTACAAAGGCATTCAAAGTAGAGAAAAACCTCTAGTTGTTGACATCAACTATACTATGAACCCCACACTTAGCAACAAGATACATTTATTTTTAATTTAATTATTTTAAATTGTCTAAAAAATAATTTCATACTCTATTATGTTATGTGAGGAGAGAAAAGTTTAAAAAAACATTTTAGGGCTTTAGATAATTTAAGAGAACAAACAATTTCTTTTTCATTAGCTCAATGTATTTGAGCCTTTCTTTATTTCCTGTTAGTTTAGTTGGCCTCAAGTTTTCTATCTTTTATATTCAACTATCAGTTTTAGAAAAATATTCAACAAAATTTCTTAAACCTCACACTTATCTTTCTGTCCCTATAAACCATCAAGACGTTGTACTATTTTTTGTTAAAAAAAACTAACTTATATGCATATAATTCGGTTGAGAGTATTTGAAATTAAACAAGTTTTGTGTTTATAGAGTTTGCTTCTTGAGAAGCAGTTTACACATGATGTAATCCATTTTGTACACTTGAGAATATTTGAAATTAAACTGTGTTACTACAACCTTTCTTTTTTGATATATCCTTCACCAGTTTCACCTACACCCGTTCTCTAAGAAATCCAACCAACAATCCCTTGAAGAGCTTTAAGTCTTCGGGATTAAGACATAATCTCTTGAAGGCGTCCCAATACAATATGTCGGCAAAGCTTCTCTGATCCACTAGAACTCTTTTGATCCTCCATTCTTTTCATTTCATGGCATAACCATGGTATCAACGTTGTGAGGATGGACTCCAAATGCATCTTCTTCCAAGAAGATAATCACGAATTCTGGTGCTTCCATAATTTTGATCCACGGGCATATATTTTGTAGGCGGAGATGGTCTCGCTGCCCCCGATGAATTCTCCTGCTTTGGTATTAAGTGTGTGCCATTCCGCTTTACTGACATTGCCATGAGATGTTTCTTTAGCCTTGTTTAGTTCTGGGTTTTCTGGAACCCTCTTACCCTAGTGGGTTATGTCTCTCCACCAGGTTAGAGGAATCACCCTTCACATATTTCTTGATGTATCCATTTTGTACCAACTTCTCTATTTCCTTCTTAAGCTTGTAGCAATCATCGGTATGGTGTCCCTTGACCCTATGGAATTTACACCACCTTCCAAGTTCATATCCCATCACCTCGGCCTTAGGGGAAGATTGTGTTGGGATGTTTTGCATGTGAAGTACCTTGCATCAAATTTGTTCTCGGTATGTGTTCAAAGGCGTGAAACTTTCTTTCGCCTTCCCCACTCCTTTGAACATGGACTTGTCCTTCATGGGCATGGTGTAATTATTATTCCTCGAGGGATGAGAAATCTCACCACCGTAGATGCATTCCTTGAGGTCGTGAGCCTTCTTTGTAGCATTTATTTCCTTGCCTATGATGTAGCACTCAACCCTAGATACTACCTCGACTAGTGTGAGTGTCGACTTTTGGGTGAGGCATTCGTTATAGTGTTCTGCTTTAACCCCGTTTTGGAATGCCTCATGAAGATTTCTTGGTTCAGATGGACAGACTTAATGGTAGCTTTGGTGAAGTGAACAAGGTAGTCCCTAAGCGATTCTGATGAAACTTAGTGGATGTTAAATAGGCTGGTGGTGGACTTCTTCTAGTGGCGACTGACGACGAACTGGTGTACCATCTTCCTCACAAGCTATTGATAATTATTAATAGACGTCGTGGAAGTCACATATGCATCTATTAATAATTATCAATAGCTTGTGAGGAAGCTGGTACACCATATGAGTTTGTTGTTCCTATGACGGACATCTGCGTATTGATAGAGGCTACGTGATCGTATGGATCGTTGCGCCCATCAAACTTGAAAAAAGATGGCGCTTGAAACCTTCAGGAATAAGGGTTCTCCATATTTCGTCTGATAGCACATTGTACTTGTAAAAAAGTACAGGGTGTGCATGTTCCCCCTGCAATACCATGCAGACTCAGATGTCTTAGTAGGTATATTACAATTTAGGTAGAGAGGTTTTTTTTTTCTTGGCAAAGATAAGCCTTTTACGGTGGTTTTCGAGGTTATTTAAGGGACTAACTCACGTGAGGTGAGAGGCTCTGTCGGTGGCCAACACTGTTAGGTTGCAGGTGGACGGTTATGTAGATAGTGTGTTATGGCTGTTGGGAGTGTAATTCTATTTGAGTAATGGAGAGTGTGTATTACTTATATTCTCCCTTTCCCCTTGAGGGATAATGTATTTATAGGAGTCTCAACCCCTAGGGTTTTCACCCCTTTTATGTGGTCTTAACCATGCACTTCTCACTACGAGAGGTTATTGACTCATATCTTTTAGGATTCAGTGAGGAATATTTCTTACTTGGATCACACGTTTGAGGGACCCCTTGGGAGAATCTATCAATTTCCATCTAATCAGAACAATTCTTAGGGGATGGTGCCTCGGTCTAGGATTTTACCAAATATAACACTACACACATAATCAATCAAATCTTTGATTATATATTAAAGGAAACAAATATCTTGTAAACAAATCAACTATAAATCTTTTATTAATTGAAAATAAAAATATTTTGTTTAAACCATATTCAACTTAGATCTTATCCAAATAAATATATGATTTAATCAAATCTTTTCCAAACTGATTTGGACTAAAATAATCCGCAACAACAACAGACTTTTTGGAGAAGTAATTATGAAAGAATATTGAATAAAATCTAAAGAGAATCATAAACCAATATGTGCATCACACACACCCAGATGTCACACAATATGTTCAAGACATCTTACCTAAAAAGTTATCTACAAACACTAGCAAATAAATATTTCTTTCAATGCAACTTCAACAGAATCTTGGACTAAACAAACCTGAACCAAATCTAGTAATCACCTTTGGAATCAAACACAGATGTTCCAAACATATTACTTAACAAGTTTCTTACAACCAAAATCTTTCTTTCAAAGCAACTTCATAAGAAACTTGGACTAAACAAACTTCAACACTAAACAAACTTCAACCAGCTCTTGTAATAACCTCTTGAATCAAACACATAACTAAATGAGCCCGGATATGCTCAATAACTTTCACGACATCTTGCTTTTTATTTTGCCTATAAAAATAAGTAAATCCAAATATAATAACACTTGTGATCACTTTGCCTCTCCACCATGGATTTGAATTTAATGAACACCTAAATCGCATCACTCTTCTCCTTGATCCAGTATGTCCATAATTTTATAATCTAATAATCTATGAATGTAAAAAATTATATGTCACCTCGAACTGAATCCACATGAATAGGCCCACACACATCTGAGTATATGACTTCAGGATTGGCTCTAGAATTACTTCGTGCATCTTTGTTGAAGATATTATTGTGTCGCTTGGCCTGGACACATTCCTCGCACACTTCATTTGGAACATGGATTTCTGGTAGTCCTAAAACCATGTTTCTCTTCTTCAGGTGGATGATATCGTTAAATTTGATGTTAGAAAGCATGTAATGTCATAGCCATTCATCTAAGTTGGTTGCGGTTTCTAGGCATTTGTGTTCCATCAAATTAAGTTAAATCTTGAAGGTTTTATTTTGAGACATATATGCCTTCAAGATCAATCTACCATTTGAGTCATGTACTCTCATCATGATAGAACATCACCAATGCCTTCATCTACTAATATGTTGTCATTTGCAAAATTCACCTTGTTCTTTATGGAATGACTGATATGGACAAATCAGTCTTTCCTACCTGTCATATGTGATGAACATCCTGAATCCAACTAAAATTGATCTTTATGTCTATTTTCATCCTTTGTTGCCACCATCAGTAACACATCTTCGCCATCTTGGTTTGCAAGATTTACATCATTTTCTTGATTTTTCTTCTATCTTGTAGGACACTCATTTTCATAATGAACATAATTTTGTCAATTGTAACACAAAACATCGGGTTTCCTTCCACCTCATTTTCTTCTACTTACACCACTACCTTTGTAACTGCTTTTCTTTGTAGGTTGCCTTTCATTTAAAGATCTTACTTCTTGTTGATAATTTCTACCATTTCAATTTTTGTAACCTCTTCTAACTTTGTTGCCATTCCATTTTCCTTTTCTCTTTCTATCTTTTGTTGATTTTTCTTGCAATTCCACATCACTCTTAGTCTTGCTTACAGATATTTCACTCATAATTATTTTCTCATAAGATTAAGTGTTCATTGCAACTCCTCCTTTGTCAGACTTGACAGGTTCTTTGATTCTTCTATGGCTACAACAACATGATCAAAGTTGGAAGAAAATATCTCAAGATCCTTGCAACTATCGACTTTGTTGTCATCTCTTCTTCACACATCTTGATCTGACTCACCAGTCGAGTCACCCTAGTGAAAAAGCCAATTATAATTTCATTTTCTTCCATATGAAGAAAATTATACGTTCTTTTGTGAGTTTGTAACCTTGCTTATTTTACATTCCCAACACCTCCAAACGAATTCTCCAAGATATCTCATTCCCCCTTCGATGAATCTACATCACCAACCATTTCGAAATTGTCTGAATCAACACATCAGTGGATTATAAAGAGAACTTTATAATCTTTCTTCTTCAATTATTTATGAGTAGCCCTTTGTTCATCTGTGGTATTATCTCTAATTGTTGTCACTCAATTCTTCACATGATCCCCCACATCTTGATAGAAGAAAACAACATTCATCTGCTTAAACCAATTGTCACCATTCTTGCCATTCAAAATTGTAAGATTTGCTGGAAAACGTCCATTTAGATTAGAATATGTTGTTATACGCTTCCCAAGAATCACAACATGGCTCTGATACCATTATTAGGTCATCAAATATTTGGAGGTCAACATGAGGGAGAATTTTTACATTCGGATTTTTCTTTATGAACAACACATTTAGTGAGAGACACATCATATACTCACCCAAAACCTTAAGTTGTTAGGTGTGTAGGTTCTCTCACTTATACATTCTCAATCTCCACTTTTCTAATATATGTGGGACTTCTATCTCACACTTGATTTTCAACACTTCCAAACTCACACTTGTTTTTCTCAACACTCTCCCTCAAATGTGAGCCTATCTATAATGATCCCCTTAAACATAAACTCTTTCATTTATATACAGTTGTACCGCCATTGCCACTTTTTCAACGGGACATGTCTCCTGTGCACAACCATGCGGGGAGAACTTTCGATATAAGTTAGTTGATCCTTCATTCGTATCAGACTCTGATATCAAATGTTAGAACAAAATCAGCTTGAACAACAACCAATCTTCACTCGACTCATTGGTTAATCTTCACATCACTCTTCACTCAAGTGATACACACACAAAGTTTGAATGATTCAAGCATGTTCCTCACACTTTAGAATTGAAAAAAAAAGGAATAGAGAGAGATGAGGAAGAAGAAAAAAGTTTACTATTTATGGTATGTCCGTCACACTTTAGAATTGAAAGAAAATATAAAGATTGGAATAAAGGGAGATAAGGAAGAAGAGAGATTACTATTTATGATATATGTTCAATGACAATGAGGGATGATATTTATAGACACACTAATCAATTACCTTCTCGATTATATGATATATCCACAACAATCTCAATTTTCTAACAAACTTTTCTAAACATAATTTTGTTGCATAACAAAATTTAAACCATTGGCCAACTTTGTTACTTGTTTTCTAAATTGCACAATTGTCCCAATGAATTAACTTTAAACCATTAATAAAGATTATTGATTAAAATATTTAGTCAGTATATAGATTAAATACAATAATTATTTCATAAATCTAAAAAATAAAATTTCTCTTACAATACAAAACAGTCTATATTTCATAAGATTCATTCAAAAAATTGTTAAATTCAAAAGATGCTACGTATAATTTAATTTAATTGCTATGATACAAACTAAATATAATATTAAAAGATCAATTATAAATGGAAAAAAAAATGAACTTATTAGAAAATTATTAAAACATAGCACGTGTTCGACTTTACCTCACTAAGATCACCCTAAGTCAAAGAAATGAACTACGACAAGAGAAACATACAGAATATTCCACACTACAAAATGTGAGGCAATGCTTGTTCCATCAATGATTATACAATTAACAAATATTCTATATGTTCTTTATTAAAAAACAAAATCTCTACATGTGATGGATACCTAAGTGTCTCCTCATGTTTGCTTAGAGTTTTTGAGACGGAACCAATTTTGTATTTGCTTACAAAATATCACAAGTGGAGACAAAATTAAATGTTTGATAAAACAATTTTATATAATATTGCTTATTTATTATTATTTTTTTAATTGCTATAACTAACGGACCCTTAAAATAATAATAGATAGAAAAACTTGTTCCATCTCAAACTCTAAGCAGGCATAGAAGCCACTAAGGTATCAACAGACAATTGGACAAATCTTTGATTAATCTATCTATGATTTAGAATAATTGTCCAATCGGATACACAATACTAATTGAAAAGTCAATTTTTAAAAAATAACAATTCATGTGAGACAACCATGAACATCTTACCATATTTTGATATTTCGGATATAGATTGATATTAATGTATTTCTTTTCATTTTAAAATGATTTTTATTTTAATAAATAAAATTTATTTTAAAATAATAATTATTTTTATTTTTCAATATAATAATGATTATAATTTTTTCAATTATGTCTTTTAATTATTATTTTGTATATTATATTCAATTAGGGGTGACAAACGGGCATACCCCTCTCCCTCATTTAGGCTCGTCCTGTAAAAATCTGGAAAAAAACAAAAAGAACGGAGCAGGACGATCATAGTTGAGGATGCGAGTCTAAAATCTAAACTTGTCCTACAAAAAAGTGAGGGCAGAGTGGGAAAAACCTACGGACATTGTATCTTTTAAGTCTAAAAAGGCAAAATTTATGTAAATGTCCATGCTCGCAAAACCCCGTGAAGAAAATAGGACGGGACAGGACGAACACATTAGAGGGTGAGAGTTTATATTCTTTGTCTATCTCGCACTAAAGTGCGGACAAAACGAATATGGTCAACAGACCGGACCCATTTTACCACCTCTACTTTTAATATTTTAATAAGGTGAATTTTGTAAAAGTGTAATTTATGACAACATTCTTGTATTCCTTTATCCGTATAAAAAAGGTGTATTCCTTTAATAAGGTGATTTTTTATTATTACTTTTACAAGTCTGCGTCGCATAGAGGCCCAGTCATTTTAAAAAATAACAATTAATATGAGACAATCGTAAACATCTTAACATATTCTGATATTATATTGATGAATATTAATATATTTCTTTTCATTTTAAAATGATTGTCGTTTTAATAAATAAAATTTAGCTTAAATAATAATTGTTTTTATTTTTTAATATAGTAATAATTATAATTTTCCAATTATGTCTTTTAATTATTACTCTGTATATTAGTTTTAATTAGGGGTAACAAACGGGCATAACCTCCCCCCCCCCCCCCTCTCCGCCCCTTATTTAGGCTCGTCCCGTAAAAATCTGGAGAGAAAAAAAGAAACGGAGCAGAACGATCATAGTTGAGGATGTGAGTCTAAAATCTAGACTTGTCATACAAAAAAGTAAGGGTAGAGTGGGAAAAGCCTACAAACATTGCATCTTTTAAGTCTTAAAAAGCAAAAGTTTATGTAAATGTCCATGCTCGTAGAACTCCGTGAAGAAAACAGGACGGGACGGAACAAATACATTAGAGGGTGAGAGTCTATATTCTTTGTCTATCTCATACTAAAGTGCGGATGAAACCTATAAAAGTAAAATACATTAATTAAACATAATTTTTTTTTATAAATCTTAATAAATATAATTTCTTTTATAAAGATTGTATATTTAATGTATTATGAATATAGATATTTTATTTTTCAATAAATAATTTACAGACTAGTCTAACAAGTGTCTTATTGATATTCTTTAAAAAATTAAAACACTATTCTAAAAATACAATTTAAATACTTAAAAGTAATAGTTATATGTTTTTAGACAAAAAAAAAACTATTTTTAAACAATATCCTAAATATATTTGTTATCATTTTTTATAATTGAAGCTTGTTACTCATTGATATCAAAATTTTATTAAAAAATAATCTTTTTTTAATCTTAATACAAAATTAATTAACTATTATATTTTATTTAAATTTGATATTTATAACAAAGGTATACAAAATATGATAAAAATATTAACTAAATCTACTTTTTATTACTACTACAAATAAGTGATTTTATCTCAGTTGAAAAAATGTTTTCACCTCGATTTCGAAGGAGAGGTAAAGAAGCATGTCATAGAAAGTGTGTCACTTTTTCCCTCAGATTAATTGTCAACCGAAGGAAAAATTGTAGTTGGTTATGGGTTTAATCCCTATAAACAACGCATCTCACTATTACTCTCGGTTGGATTTCATAAGTGAGGGAATAAACATAGTCTTTTTTTTCCCGGGGAATCAACCGAGGGTAAACTTAAACAAAATAAATGGTTTTTTCAAAATATAACTAAACCTAAACATAGCCTAAACAAAACAAATGACCCTTATGTACCAAAATAATAAATTGTTTATACCAAAGCTAAAATGACACATATTCTCTCTTACAACAAAACTAACACATATGCAAATAATTAACCTACAAAGGAAAAACGAAAAGTGTAAACTCTTGAATAAACGTCCTGAAGTCTTCATCTATGGTATTCGGTATTTAAATACCTATAATCTAAACGACATTTGAAAATAATTAGGATAACACAACAACAACATTAAATCTCCAATAATAACAACAACATTAATCATTCAATCTAAATAAATATATACTACTAAGTCATATAAAATATTTACTTGTTAGTTTTTCCATATTCCTTCTTTATGATCATAACAAATATCATACACATTATCTGAATCATTTACTTCATATGAGATATAGATGTGTGTTGCGAAAGAAGGGGTGTCAAAAATATCAAGAATTAAATCTTGATTTTCATCACTATCAAGAATGTGTTTTTCTTGCAGAACAATTAAAATCTATTGTTAAAAGGATTAGTGACATAAAAAAACATGTTTTAATTGGGATGCCATGATGAAGGATTCATTCATATAAGTTGTCTTGTAAATGTCAACCCGTCTGAATCATAATTCATCATTTTGTACACCAGTGTTGTTGTTAATCCACTTGCACTAAACTCATGACTTATTATGGAAGGACATGTGAGCTACCTTATGTACCACAACACTCTTCCTGAGTTTTATAGTTTAGGAGGACATGTGAGCTATAATTCGTACCACAACACTCTCTCTAGACATCCCCGTATATACTCAACTAACTAGGATTACATACGAGCTACATACATAGTACAACACTCTCGCTAAACTTTAATCTAAGAGGACATGCAAGATACACCTATACTATAACATTCTCTCTAGACATCTGTAGACTCTAAACTATCTAGGAGTTTATGATAGTTATGTCTGTAATGTTACATGCTTTCTAGAGGCAAACCTACTCTCATTTTAGTATAATGTATGATGATCTGACATACACGAATTCCTCTTTAACCTCCTTCCTCTTTTGAAACACATTTACCTTGATTACACATTAGAGTTTTCAAAATGTTTTACCACACACTCACTTTAATTGCCACATTATGGCTTCATAATGATTTTACCAAACATTTATCTCGATTGCCACATTAGGACTTCACATTAATTTTACCAAACAATGGACTCTAAGGTTAACCTCATATTCATTTATTATTAAGAGTATTATACATGCATATAAACATCATGAAACTTTCCCACTAAATAGATCTTCACATTAGCTTTCTAAACTCAAGTTATGACATTTTCAATAACTCCCAGAAATATAATTGATTACACATTTGTTGTAATCGATTACAATGTTGTTCTGTTTGAGTTTTTACAACTGCTAAAGGGGTAGTAATCAATTTCACTTTTGATGTAATCAATTATATTTGTATTCTCCTTGATTTTTTTTACAGTTAATGAACGGTGGTAATCGGTTTCACCTTGAGTGTAATTGATTACACTCTTCGAAATTTCACTTTTTCGCAGAAATAAACATGTATAAATCCAATCCAACCTAAGAAATAGCCTCGACACAAAATTACATAATAAAACACACCAAAATATCATTTAAACATAACGTAAACACAAAGTCAATCCATATTAACCCATCTTCATCAAGGTAAACATGATATTAACATTCATACAAGTAATTTAGGGGAAACACATCAAATCATCCAAATAATGTAAACTATTAATGATTTGAGAGAGAGATTCACAACCTAGGATTTATGAATCATCATCTCATAGGGAAATTCCCTTTAGGAATTAGGATGAATCTGGGGTTCAAGGGAAACCCCACTACTCTAAATAATAAATAACAATATTATATAATAATCCCCCGCCTTGTTATTGCATAATTTTCTTTATGAAACTCTCAACAATAGAGGCAAACTTCCTTTGAACAATCTCTACGGTGATCTTTTTGGTGAATTGAGGTTTTTCTCTTAGGTTTTTAGAGAAGAAATGTTTCTTTAGATAAGAAGAAAGTGGTTAGGGTTTTATTTTTATCAGAGGAATACTCTCTCTCTCTCTCTCTCTCTCTCTCTCTAAGTAGATCGATTTGATCGAATTGGATAAATAAATTATGTGTAATCGTCTTTTATCTTCCTCCTTGTCATTGTTGTTTATGCTTTTTAATAGGTTATTTTGTTTTATCTTCCTCCTTGTTATTGTTGTTTACACTATTTAATAGGTTATTTTGTTGTTTGGTGTCATTTTTTTTTAATTTTTCTTTGTCTCACATATTATTATTCTCAACGATATTAATATTATTGTCAAATTTTCAATTAAAAAAACTTTGTGTGGTTGAAATTTTCAATTCACAATAATTAAACTTCAACAAATGAGATATCAACTTGAATTTTATAATATATTTTACATATTTCGTCTTAAGAAAAAAACTTGAAACAAAGGGTGAAAATGAAGGGAAAAAGCCTCTTATGTTTCTTTTCTACTTATATGGACAACGGAATTTATTTATTTACCTTTTTATTTTGGTGTTTCCTTTGTGCATGGTGTAATTTATTTAATATTCTTCACGGTCTTCTCACTTTATTATTTTGGTCGTTCTCGACTTTGTTTCTCAACTTCAATCCAAATTTTTGTTCTTGCCTCTGTCGTGATTAAATTTGATTCTTTTAGTAAGTAGGGTTTGCACCATTAATATTATCCTTTTTGTGTCCATCTTGAAAAGGAGTCGGCAGAATCCTTGAAGTTTATTGTCGCATGTCTTCTGATGAGATTTGGCATATTCACTTAAGTTTGTGGTACTGATTGAGGCGAGTCAGAGTAACTACCAGGCTTAGTCGTTTTCCATCTCGGTCAAGGAGAGTTGGTGCAATTGTTCAGCGTCACTAGGAATTGTCCATGTCTAATGGTGGTGTTCATGTCCATGCCCCTAGGTTTTTTCGTGGTTTGGGTTGGACGTCTCTAGGGTTCCACCGCCTAAGCTTTTAGAGTGGCTAGTTCCTAAGAGAGGGTGCACCAACTGGGCTTCAAGTGTGTTCCGCCTAGTGGAATCTTGTTTTATAAACATTCTCTATGCCATATTACCTAGGATTAAAATAGTATTCATATGTACAACATTTCTTTTAGGAAAAATATTTATTTATTTAGCTTTGAAAAACCTTGAAATATATTTATCTTATGCGCCATGGGCATTGGTACGTGTTTCTTGGACAATCAACCCTAGGAAG
The DNA here is from genome assembly GCA_963966055.1 of Lathyrus aphaca. Classification (NCBI taxonomy): domain Eukaryota; kingdom Viridiplantae; phylum Streptophyta; class Magnoliopsida; order Fabales; family Fabaceae; genus Lathyrus; species Lathyrus aphaca. Next base: position 684,607,865 of record OZ014519.1, on the reverse strand, counting down.
TATGAGTCTGGTCCTCTAGAGATCAATTTTATCTTTGAAATAATATGAGTCCTGGTATATACCTAGAGTTTTATTTATCTCTTATCTACGGGCCTTATCCACCATTATTTGGTATGTATCGCGTCTGCGTTCTCCAATCCAAAGGGAGTCACAATGTATTGGTAGTTACCTTGTCTTATTATGAATGTTGTTTCCTTCTTATAAGGTCCAAACATGGGTACACGAGTGTACCTAGAGTAGAATACCATGAATGGTAATAGCTTATACCTAACCAAGTTGTTTATCAAATTGCTTACATTAGGCAGCGTATCAAAGTATCTCGGGAATGATCTATCGAGGTCAATATGATAGACACATATACAACTCCATTTCCCAAAAGTTTTTTTAACTAGTAAGGCATTGAAGAGTCATTTTGTGTATCTTACCTTCAGAAATGAAATTGGTTTCTAATAATCTTTCGACTATGCTAGCGGTACTGTAACATGGTGGGAGAACTGACTTTAGTTATGTTGCGGATAGCAAGAGTCGCCACCGACTTTTATTTTATCCAAAGAAAAGGGCATAAAAGAGCAGGAAAGACCTTAAAAGATTTTTGGGTTCGGGGGGTAGGTTATGTAAAGGGAAGGTGTTAGCACCCTTTACATCCATGGTTATCCATGGGCTCTTAGTTACTTAGCTCACTTTAAAATGTTTTAAGAAGTGCAGTGTGTGTTTAAAATTTTCTTTAAGTACTTCATAATGATCCATGTACGGATATATATAAAGCCTTTGTTTTGAAAATTGTTTGAGATGTAAAGTGTTTTTGAAATGTTTTGAAGAGTGAGCAAGTACATAAGAGGAACCTACCCTAAGTTAAGTCTTTTCTGTTCTTAAATATCCTTTAAGTGGTAAGACTATCCCTATTATTAAGGAATAGGTAGTCATTACCTTGGATGTGTGAGGGACAAGTGAAGGGACATCTGTTATTAGGCAACTGTAAGGTGTATTTAGCAATTCGAAGGGACTTATCATCTTTATTCGAAAGGGACAAGATCATTATGAAGGCAACCATGAAGGGACTTGATCTTTTTATCTGTTAAGGGACTAGATGATATGAGAGAAGGGACTTTGCTTTACACACCTTACTTGACCTTTTATTTAGGCAACTTGAGAGGTAACCCTTAAGAGGTGAGATGGCGATCCAAGATCGACTTACGTGTGTGTGTGTACGAGTTCATATATTTATCTTTAAGTTAATGATCTAAATTCAATTGTTAATACAAACATTATTTTACACTCCCTATTTTACTAACCATAGCAATTAAAAATAAATAATAAGAATAATTCTACAACTATTACATAATTGGTACAATTACATTATAATAATTAAAATAATTAAAGTAAATTAAATAAATAATCACATAATAAATAAATAAATAAAGAGGTTAGTAATAATAAACAAAATAAATATAAGAAGAAGAAATTATCATAATAATATAATAATGAATTAAAAGTTCAATTTTAAATAAATAATTATTTTTTAAGATTTTTAATAAAAGAAATATACTAATAAAATATGATTAATAGTCTAATTATTTAATTTTATATACATATTATAAAAATATCTAATTATAATTAAATAATCATATAAAGAATAATAAACTAATTTCATAAAATGAAATTAGGTTTTTTTTTATAAAAATTAGGTTTTTTACATATAAATTAGGGTTAATTAATTAATTAAATTATTTACATATAAAAACTATATACAAATTATAAAATAAATATACATAATTAAAATTTACAAATAAATAAATTAAGAGTTAAAATATAATTAGGGTTTACAAAAATAAATTAAATTTTTTAGAACTAAAAAAAAAATTAGAGTTATAGTTTGATTATCAATTAAAATTAATTATAATTTAAAAAAACAATAATAATAGTAAACAAAACTAAAATAAAATAGAAGAAAGAAAAGGGGGAGGCCTGGTTTTGATCCCAGGACCTCCCCAATACCTGAAGAGAGCCCCAGCCACTGGGCCAACGTGCGCGTTGGTGATAGCAACACACTCTAGGTTGTTTTGTTGTTATCCTGGAAAACAAAATAAATCAAGCAAAAAAAATGCGTTTCCACTAGTTTCAAACCCAGGCCCTCTACCATCACATACAAGCATCAAAACCAATTGAGCCACGCGCTCATTATGAAATATAATCAGAAACAAAACATAATATTTTAAGTTAGATTTTTGAATTATTTTTCGCGCGCAGTCAACTTCATCTTCTTCCCTGAATTCGCAGGTTTTCCTGCAATTTTTCATACGAACTTTGCTGCGATTCTTCCTGCGTACTAACCCCTGCGAATTCTCAAACACCATGAAAACAGTAAAATTTTCTTAAATTGATAAGTGAAACGTGATCCTCACAGCCTATACAATCAAACCATGTCCTTTAAAGGTGAAACCCTAACTATGGCACTTCCTTGTTCCTGCACGTAAGCTTCAATCAAACGGTCCAGAAACATTCTAAACATCCAAACAAACAATAATATAAGATTAAACCACGTTTATAATGCATAAATATTTGAAATCGAAAATTAAGAAAAATCAAAAGAAACGAATTCGGTTTAAGCAATTCAAGGTGTTTTGAATGCAATGAATGGTTGGGATTACATCAATGATGTTCAAAGAACATGTTTGAACCTTTAGAATGCTTTGAGAGAACCTTTAAGTGAGAATCCGAATTGAGAGTTTTTGATGAATTTTGAAAATTTGGAACTTGTTCTTGAGGCTGCCAATTTCGTCCCCTTGCATTGTGTTGTGTTCATGTACATATAGTGAACAAAATTAGGTCAAGAAAAGTGGTTGGTCTTTGGACTTTTTGGATCATTGAGATTGAAAAAGATCATGCCTTAAAATTCAAATATTCTTTGATATAACATTGCTATTTTAGGACAATCATCATAATTTTCATATCAATCTGATCCAAACAAGGTTTATGACTTTCTAGAAGCAATACCCCCCTTTTAAATATTTGATTTCATATTTTATTTTAATTTAAATGATATTTTAATGAATAAAATTCAAATAAATATAAAATAAAAAATAAAAATTCAGAAAATAAGTGGGTTGGGTCGTGCTTGGTGTTTTCATAAAGATGGGATGGCAATTTGGTGGGCTCATTTAGCAAAAATTTGATTTTAGGCCTTATTTGCTTCATAAACTTCCCTAAAATTTCCCAACTTTGCAAGGGCACAAACCCTTCAATTTTAATGCTATGAGGGTGTTCTTGGACATATAACCAACCCCATTGTTTTCATGTCCATATCTTTTACCATTCTCAAGTTATGCTCTTTTGAAGTTGTTGACTTTTTGTTGACTTTCAAAAGGACCTATAATGTCTTAGCTCATACCTTCCAAATGAAGCATTTTTGGGCTTGGCTTGTGAGACACAAAGTTGTAGAGAATTCAATTTCCTTCAAAATGAGCTTTGGATGGAAAATTCTTGATGAAGCATGTGAAAGTTATGGCTGGTCAAAGTTCAGTTGACTTTTCCTAAGGAAACCCTAATTTAGAAACTCCTGATTCTTGATGATCTGAAATCTCCTTGATGAATCATGATCAACCCTTGATCAAATGATGATTTTTACTTCATATACTTGATGTTGGCAAAAAATCATGAAGTTTGACTTTGGTTTGACCACAGTTGACCTCAGTTTGACTTTTTAACTGCTTTGACTGATTTTGACCTACCTGATCATCTGACTGAGCAAACCTTTGGGAAAAGTCTTGAAACTTGTCATGGGGATTCTTGAACACATATGAGATGTTATGAAGCTCCCTTGAAGCCTTGGAAGTCCATTTAGCCTGATTAAAGTCAAAACCCTAGTTTAGGATGCATTGCTTAGGAGGATGCATTGTCTGAGGGAATTGTCAAACTTTCTGACTAATTGTGAACTTTGTGAACCTTGTGAACCTCATGAGATGTCTTGTGAACCTTGTGAACCTCTTAGTATACAAATTCTTGTCTTGTGAGGGCAAATTTTGGGGTGCAACAGCTGCCTCTGTTCAATTTTCTGAAACCTGAGGGGTTAGATTGGTATATGTGCCATTCGTGACCTGGAAGGTTGAAGGGGATTGAACACAAAAGCCTAAAAATTTGCACTCACCAGTGCATAGAGTAATACTGATGATTATCTGTATATGTTTGAGTGGGCTTGAAGATGCCACTTGGAAGAACTAGAGATGGGCTTAGAGATGCCATCAAGATGAACTGGAGATGGGCTTAGAGATGCCATCAGGATGAACTGGAGATGGGCTTGGAGATGCCCTCTAAAGTATCAGGATGTGATGATATTTTTATGTTGATACTGGATATCAGTACTAGGTCTTCGTATAGGCCGTCTCTGAATCATTTATGCAACATGATTTGAATTGTTGAATGGACCAGTAGAAATGAATCTTGTGATAATTATCTCTTCTGGAAGTATCTTGGATTACAGACTATTTTCATATTCTCCAAGGTCAAAAGAACATCGGGATTAGTTCTTCTGAATAATATCTTGAACAAGGGGTCAAAAGAGCGTCAGGATTTGCTCTTAAGGGTCAAAAGAACGTCAGGATTTGTTCTTCTGAAAAAAGTCTTGAACAAAGGGCCAAAAGAGCGTCAGGATTTGCTCTTAAGGGTCAAAAGAATGTCAGGATTTGTTCTTCTGAAAAAGTCTTGAACAAGGGGCCAAAAGAGCGTCAGGATTTGCTCTTAAGGGTCAAAAGAACGTCAAGATTTGTTCTTCTGAAAAAGTCTTGAACAAAGGGCCAAAAGAGCGTCAGGATTTGCTCTTAAGGGTCAAAAGAACGTCAGGATTAGTTCTTCTGAAAAAGTCTTGAACAAGAGGCCAAAAGAGCGTCAGGATTTGCTCTTAAGGGTCAAAAGAACGTCAGGATTTGTTCTTCTGAAAAAGTCTTGAACAAGAGGCCAAAAGAGCGTCAGGATTTGCTCTTAAGGGTCAAAAGAACGTCAGGATTTGTTCTTCTGAAAAAGTCTTGAACAAGAGGCCAAAAGAGCGTCAGGATTTGCTCTTAAGGGTCAAAAGAACGTCAGGATTTGTTCTTCTGAAAGATGTCTTGAACCAGGGAATGGATCTTTTTACAGACCGTTTGCCTGCTATTCAAGGACATCTGGAGTAGTATATGGATCATTTTTGACCCGTTGTAAGTTGTTGATATTGTTTTACCTGCATATAACTATCCTGCAAGGAAAATATTAGTTTATGTATTATGTATGCATGCATAGTATGATGCACTTAAGTAATGTATTATGTACTTATGGATATGTATGTTCTGGTATGATGTAAATGATGTATGCATCATGTAGCCTGAAGCGTCTGGATATCTTCGTATAACAACTGCTGGCCAGGGAAAATAAATCTCGATTCGTTGCTGAAGAATATGAGGAACTCGTTACCGTCTCGTTTGATAATATAGTATCCATAACCTCCCATCTTCGTTTGATAGTATGGTGTCCATAACCTCCCGTCTTCGTTCGTCGTACTCCTATTGAAGGAATAAGTTCCCGACTATCCGTCTGAGGATAAAAGAGATGGATATAAATTCCAGGGGAAATGTATCTTGAAGTATCTATGATGGTAGATTTGCCCTACTGGGGGTTTGTAGCTGTCTGGTGGGGATGAACCGGCGAAGCTTCGTTGAATTCCTTCCCCCGTTCGTCCTTAGTAAATACTATTACTGCATTTCATGCATTTCTGGTAAACATCAATCATATTAAGTATTTATGCATTTCTGGTAAACATCAATCATATTCAAAAGCATACATACATTCAAACACAACCAATGGACGTTTCGCTTATGTAAATAGGGTAAAAGTAAATCTGGATTCAAAGATGAAATTTTATTTATATCACAAAGTGACCTATACATAGGCGAGTTTGTACAAGGAGACATAAATCCTAGTAAGAGGAATTTGTCCTAAAATTTTTACAAAACAAAGAAAATCAGCTATGTGGGAAATAATCCTATTGAGTTTCAATTCTACTATTGCCATTATCTTCAAGTATCTCATCTTCTGCTGTCGAGACGAAAACGATTGGATTGAGCTTTATCTGTTCGAGTTTGAGTAAGTAGCACAACTGGTTGGAGTTACATGGGTGATCCAAACGAGACATAGTCATACGCTTTAATCCCTAACTTTTGTCTGGATTGCCCTTTCAGGTTTTCAATCCACCGGGATACCCTTTTTTGCCCAAGCCGCCTTTTCAGGTTTTCGACTTGCCGGGTGTACACATTTTTTTTATATATATCCCTAATTTTTGCCCGAACCCTTTTGGTTCGCCGGGATGCCCTTATTTTTGCCTAGGCCAGTCAACCTAGCGGGTCTCTTTTTATGCATAGTATTTTTTAACTATGTCTGCGTTTATAGGCTGTTGGAAGTCTTCACCATCCATAGTAGTAAGTATCATGGCACCTCCTGAGAATACTGTTTTGACCACAAATGGTCCTTCATATGTAGGAGTCCACTTGCCCCTAGGATCACCCTGTGGTAATATGATACGCTTGATTACCAAGTCACCAGCCTGATATACCTTTGGCTTAACCTTCTTATTAAAAGCTTTGATCATCCGTTTCTGGTACATCTGGCCATGACAAACAGCTGCTAACCTCTTCTCATCAATCAAATTTATCTGGTCAAGTCGAGTTTGAATCCACTCATCTTCATCCAAGCCTGCATCCTTCATAATTCTTAAGGAGGGTATCTGAACTTCAATGGGCAGAACTGCTTCCATACCATAGACTAAGGAGAATGGGGTTGCCCCTGTTGAAGTACGTATTGTAGTACGATAACCATGAAGAGCAAATGGTAACATCTCGTGCCAATCCTTGTAAGTAACAGTCATCTTATGTAGAATCTTCTTAATGTTCTTATTAGCAGCTTCAACTGCCCCATTCATCTTCGGACGATACGGAGAAGAGTTGTGATGTTTAATCTTGAACTGCGTGCAGAGATCAGTAATCATAGTATTGTTCAGGTTAGAGCCATTGCCAGTAATAATCCTTTCAGGGATGCCATACCTACATATGAGATTATTCTTAATGAATCGAGCCACCACATTCTTAGTAACAGATGCAAATGAAGCTGCCTCCACCCACTTCGTGAAGTAATCAATAGCAACCAGGATGAAACGATGCCCATTAGAAGCAGTAGGCTTGATCTCACCAATCATATCAATGCCCCACATGGCAAAAGGCCAAGGAGCAGTCAACACATTCAATGGTGATGGAGGTATATTCACTTTGTCAGCATAGATTTGACACTTGTGACACGTTCTGGAATGTTGATAGCAGTCAGCTTCCATGGTAGACCAATAGTAACCTGCTCTCAATATCTTCTTTGCCATAGTATGACCACTAGAATGAGTGCCAAAGATCCCATCATGCATTTCTTCCATAATCTCTGTTGCTTCCTTCTTATCCACACAACGAAGCAAAGTGGAGTCATGATTGCGCTTGTATAAAATTCCATTACTCAAAAAGAACTTAGCAGAAAACCTCCTCAGAAACTTCTTATCTTTGACAGATGCCCCTTCAGGGAACTCCTGAGCTTCAAGATATCTTTTTACTTCATAGAACCAAGGCTTCTCCTCCGCTTCTTCAGTTTCAATCTCATTGCAGTATGCAGGCTTCTCAAATCTATCAATAGTAATCTTGGGAGCTTCATCATCCCAGTTAATATTAAACATGGATGCCATGGTGGCTAATGCATCTGCCAACTGATTCTCTCTTCGTGGAATATGTCCAAAGGTAATCTCTTTGAAATGTGGGATCAAAGACAACACATACTCTCTGTAAGGAATGAGATTATCATGCTTGGTATCCCAATCTCCTTTAATCTGACTTACTACCAGGGCTGAATCTCCATACACGTCAAGGAACTGAATCTTCATATCAATGGCAGCTTTGATACCCAGGATACACACCTCATACTCAGCCATGTTATTTGTACAATAGAAACAAAGTCTTGCAGTAATCGGGGTATGACAACCTTCAGGGGAACTAATCACAACACCAACACCATTACCAAGTGCATTAGAAGCTCCATCAAAAACCATAGTCCATCGGGATCCTTGTTCAGGTCCGTCATATTGTCCAGGTTCTTTGGTAATAATCATAATGTCTTCATCAGGGAACTCAAAACTCATTGACTGATAATCATCCACTGCTTGATGAGCCAAATGATCAGCTACAACACTTCCTTTAATGGCCTTCTGAGTAGTATATTGTATATCATATTCTGTTAAGATCATTTGCCATCTTGTTATTCGTCCGGAGAGAGCAGGTTTCTCGAATATGTACTTGATTGGATCCATCTTTGAAATCAACAAGGTAGTATGGGTCAACATATACTGTCTTAGTCGGCGAGCAGCCCATGCCAAAGCGCAGCAAGTTTTCTCGAGCAGTGAGTATCTTGTTTCACAGTCGGTAAACTTTTTGCTAAGGTAGTATATTGCCTGCTCTTTTCGACCAGACTCGTCATGTTGCCCCAACACACACCCCATTGAGATATCTAACACTGTTAAGTACATGATCAAGGGTTTTCCATCAACTGGTGGCATCAAAATTGGAGGTTCTAGAAGATATCTCTTGATTTCATCAAAAGCTGTCTGGCACTCATCATTCCATTCCATTACCTGATCTTTCTTCAACAACTTGAAGATTGGCTCACAGGTGGCAGTTAATTGGGAAATAAATCTTGCAATGTAATTCAATCGTCCTAAGAAACCTCTAACTTCCTTCTCAGTGCGGGGAGCTGGCATCTCTTGTATAGCTTTCACCTTTGCAGGGTCTACTTCAATACCTTTTCCACTGACAATGAAACCCAGGAGTTTACCAGACCTAACTCCAAAAGTACACTTGTTTGGGTTCAATCTCAACTTGTATTTCTTCAACCTCTCAAACAACTTATGCAGATGATCAAGATGTTGTTCTTCATTCTGGGACCTGGCTATCATATCATCCACATACACCTCTATCTCATGATGAATCATAGCATGAAACAAAGCCACCATAGCACACTGATATGTTGGCCCTGCATTCTTCAAACCAAATGGCATCACCTTATAACAAAAAGTGCCCCACTGTGTAACAAATGTAGTCTTCTCCATATCTTCGGGTGCCATCTTGATTTGATTGTAACCAGAGAAACCATCCATGAAAGAGAATACCTTATGCTGAGCAGTGTTGTCTACAAGAACATCAATATGAGGAAGTGGAAAGTCATCTTTGGGGCTGGCCTTGTTCAAATCCCTGTAGTCTACACACATACGTACCTTACCATATTTCTTAGGCACTGACACCACATTTGCAACCCATTGAGGATAAGAAGTCACAGCTAAGAACCCTGCATCAAACTGTTTCATCACTTCTGCTTTAATCTTCTCTGACATTTCAGGACGCATGCGACGAACCTTCTGCTTCTTTGGACGACAATCTTCTTTTACCGGTAAACGGTGAACCACAATGTCTGTATCCAAACCTGGCATATCTTCATAGGACCAAGCAAAAATCTCCACATAATCATGTAACATTTGAATCAATATGCTCTTGACACCATCCTCTAATTCAGCCCCTATCTTGACCTCTTTCCTGTTTTCTTCAGTTCCCAAATTCACAACTTCGATTGGCTCTTCATGTGGCTGTATAGCTTTCTCTTCTTGTTGCAACAACCTAGCAAGCTCTACAGGTACTTCACAATCGTCCTCATTTCCATCTTCAGTTTGATAGATCGGATTCTCGAAATTATAATTGGCAATAGTAGAACTGTTATCAACAGGATCCATAGTGGATGAGGATCTGCATTTTAGTGATGTGGGTGTGTGTAAGAACACATAGTTGATAAAACAAAAATAAAAGAAAAGACAAGGAACACAATATTTACGAAAACGAAACGTCCACTGATTTTTATTGAATGAAGTATGCAAATGAAATGACATCCCGTAACAAGCATACCATTGTGCCCCGGGTAAGGCACAAGGCTTAAGAGTTTAATTGTTCAAAAATTACAAATTTTAAAAGTAACAACACAGTAATAGTATTTACTCCTGACTAAAGGAGATAGGAATAACATCTTCAACTTTCCAATTATTGAGCCCATCACCCACAGTAGGAAAAATCCAAGCATCCAAGTTGTAGTCTTCATCATAGTCACCCACGACATTGATCTGATCTTTCATAATCCCTTGATTGGTGATACGAACAGCACGAGCACGACGAACAGCCTTCTGGGACTCTGCAGTGAAACCCAAACCAAATTTGTCAGACTTGTAAGGGATGTCAGGAAGCTGACCCCAAATAGTACAACCACCTTCATCCACCACAACTCTAGCATCTTTAAGGGAAGCCATTGTAGGAGGTACTCTGGTGACCACAGGAACTTTCTTGACAACAGGAGGAGCTTCATAATTATTAACAACCCAAGGAACTACTTCAAACGTCTGACATGGAGTTTCAACATATTCACCTTCCACTTCAAGATATTTAAAGGTGTTCACATGGCTAACTATATATCCTTCCTCTCCGTAAACAGTGACAACTTTTCCTTCTACTGGATATCTCAGCTTTTGATGTAAGGTGGAGGTTACAGCACCTGCCCCATGGATCCAGGGACGACCAAGCAAACAAGAATACGAAGGACGGATATCCATTACATAAAAAGTAGCATTGAAGACCTGAGAACCTACTTTGATTGGGAGGTCTATTTCTCCGTGCACCACTCTTCTCGAGCCATCAAAAGCCTTCACCACTATATTACTGGGCTTCAACACAACATCTTCAGGACTAAGCTTATTCAGAACTTCTTTGGGCAACACATTCAGCGAGGAACCATTGTCTATTAACACATGTGACAGGGTAGTGCCCCTACATTCAATAGAGATATGTAGAGCCCTATTATGATCCCTCTTGGCAGGAGTCAAATCAACATCGGAGAAACCTAACCCATTATCATAGGTCAAGTGTGCAACACAATTTTCAAACTGGTCTACAGAAATCTCATTTGGTACATGAGCAGTCTTCAAAAATTTAATCAAGGCCTTGGCATGAACCTCAGAACACAACAACAAAGACAACATATAAATCTTGGAGGGAGTATGCCCCAATTGATCAACAACATCATAATCACTCTTGCTAATGATCTTCAGTACTTCTTCCATCTGCTTAGAAAGATCATCAGCAGTTGGTACATCAGTTTGTATAGGTTCAATAACAGGACCCTTGCCCCGAGCATCAGCAGTGGAGGTAGTAGTTGGAGTAACTGTATTCTTGGAGGTAACTGGAGGAGAGAAAACTCTTCCACTTCGTGTGATCTTACTAGATCCAGCAATATTATCAACATCGAGATTTTCATCAACAACAAGTGTCTCAGCTAAGGGTTCCTGCTTAACACCATGAATATAAACATCGGAGCCATAATGCCAAGGCACCGCTTTATCAGAAGTATACGGAATAAGACCCGGAGTGGTAATGATCATAGGAGCCACTCTGGCTTCAGCCACAATCTTCACAGGGCCTTCAGCAGTAATCTTAATTGGACCCTTATGAGTGATTTTGACAGGTACCTTAGAAGTAATCCTTACCGGCACTTTATCAACCATATCCACCTCTTTGATCTTCGCACCTTTGGTTATATGCTCAACCATGCTCTCTACAGAAGGTGTCCTCTCAAACAATATGGTGTAATTATTCATGAGGCGTTGAATTCCGTCCTTCAACCTCTAGCAACTATCCGGCTTATAAGCACAATATAAACAATCTTCACGACAACCTGGAAAGAACCCAGCTTGTACCAACTTCTTCTTTATAACAGATAATGGTGTGGTCACATCTGCAACTGAGGAAATATGTGAAACTTCATCAATGGCATTGACAGTCTTTTCATGATTTGGCATGGGAGCAGTAATCACATTTGGAGTACCCAGAGGGTCAAACTCAATCTCTCCAGCATCAATCATATCCTGAATTCTATTCTTCAATATCCAGCAACTATTGGTATCATGTCCCTGACAATTTGAACGATATGCACATCGTGCATTAGGATTGTACCTGGGAGAGGTAACATTGGGGTTCTGAGGAGGGTCCTTCAAAGTGATGAGTTCACCCTTCAACAAGTGTTGCAAGGCTTGGGCCATTGACATGTTGAGCTTGGTGAACTGTCTTCTAGGCCTCTGTTGATTGCTCTGTGGTAGCTCTGGTGTTGCAGGAATAGGGTTGGAGATATGAACTGCACTTACAGATTGGTGCCTCCTATTACGATCAGGTTGACCATAAACAACATTTGACTCTTTCTTCCCATTAGGGGGCTTCTTTGTAGTACTTGATGAAGAAGCACCCACTTGTATCTTGCCACTCCTTATACCACTTTCTACGCGCTCTCCTGTCATTATCAACTCAGTGAAGCCAGATGATGAGCTTCCAATAAGATGACTGTAAAAAGGACCATTCAACGTACACATGAACATATCCACCAATTCCCTGTCAGTTAGAGGAGGTTGTACCCTACCAGCCAAATCTCTCCACTTCTGGGCATACTCCTTGAAATTTTCTTTAGCACCCATAGACATGCTCTGTAGTTGCATGCGGGTAGGGGCTAGATCAGCATTGTATTGATATTGCTTATAAAAGGCTTCAGCAAGATCATTCCAATCACGGATGTTGACACTCTTCAACTGATAGTACCATTCCAATCGAGCTCCAGATAAGCTCTCTTGGAAGAAATGGATTCACAACTTCTTATCAGCAGTATGGGGTTGGATTCTCCGGACATAAGACCTCAGATGCAGCTTGGGACAAGAGACACCATCATACACTACGAAAGTAGGAACCTTGAAACCAATGGGTATGACCACCCCAGATATCAAACTCAGGTCTTCAAAATCCAGCCCATAAGACTTTTGCAATTCCATAGCATCCATTCTATCCACCAGCATCTTGAACTTATCTTCATTAGGCTCATGATAATAGTTAGCTTCAGAATCAGAGTCCCCCATAATGTTGTGGAGACCGCCTCCCTCTTTCTCAGACTCTTCAGACTCATAATCTTCAACCTGTTCCTTGGTCTTGACAGGACCTCTGAACCTTCTTCCCATGTTAATTAGGCCTCCTGACTTTCTATTCTTCTTAGTTTTCTTGGCCAGCAGTGTCTTCAATTCATCCTGCCCCTTGGACAAGTTCAGGATCAGCTCTTGGAACTGTGCATTTTGTGTCTGGAGATCTTTGACTGTTTGTTCAAGAGTCATTGCTGAAATAAACAGCGAGAAGATAAGATACCTGTACATAAGAAACCTATGATGCAATGATATGGTATGTAAATGCATATGCAATGTTTTCAAGGACCGAAGGATTTAAATTTGTTTTAACAATCAAGAAAGTAAAATTTGTTTGCCTTTTGGGCGTACAATAAAAATAAAATGAATACAAAAGATGGGGTTTTAAGTTTCCCATGGACGTTTCCTCTTTGTGTTGAAGTATGAGTTGAGATTCCGTTCCTCGTGAAATTGCTTTGTTAGCTCCAGGATTCTTTCTTGACTTGCTTTGTAATGAGTCTCAAAAGTATCCCTTTGCTCCTTTAACTGGATCCAGGACCTCTGTAAGTCTTCCATGTCAGTGGGCATGTCTGGGTGAAGGATGGTATAAGAAGTATCTCCTTCAGCAACAGGCTCCATAGTAACTGGCAGGATGGCAGGATATGGCATCATAAGAGTCTGAGCACGAGATCGTACCCATCTGAGATAAGCTTCCATAGGAATAGTGTACTTGGGCTCCAGAGTCTTGCTGTCAACCTTGTTCACTTTACCCCCATGCTCGTATGAACCTTTGACGATAACCTTGAAGATCGTTGTCGTAGTCAAATACAATACCCTGAATCAGCATATCATGAGGACCATCACTCCGAGCGTAACCAAACTGACGTAGAGCTAAAGAAGGGTTGTAAGTAATGCCCCCTCTTATGCCTAGAAGTGGCACATTATGGAACTCCCCACAACGGTCAATGATAGTAACATTCTCCATAGATCTAGAGAACCAATGAATATCTGAATGAGAGAGTGACATGATTCTCTTGGACCACTTGAACCCTTGTTCATTCTTCATCACTGATCGAGGAAGGTGAGAAATAAACCACCTAGATAGCAAAGGTATGCAGCACATCAGAGTTCCCCGTGCCTTTGTAGTACGAGTATGAAGAGAGTGCAAGATGTCTCCAAGCAATGTAGGCACTGGATTGTGACTCATGAATATGTTGATGGCATGAACGTCCATGAACTGATCAGGATTGGGGAACAATACTAAGCCATAAATCAACAAAGCTAAGATCTCCTCAAAAGCATTATAGCTCATAGCCTTTAAGAACACTTGAGCCTTCTCTATCAACACCTTAGCAAGAATACCCTTAACTCTGTTTCTAGTTTCTAGAACAACGTCTGACTTCTTCAGATGTAGAGCTGCAGCAATAACCTCAGGTTTAAGCTCTTTTTCCAAACCTGTGAAGGGTCTTTGATCAAGAACAGGTATACCCAGAAGTTTAGAGAACTCTTCCATTGTAGGAACCAGCTGATAGTCGGGGAATGTGAAGCAATGGTGCTTAGGGTCAAAGAACTGAAACAGAACACTCATCATGTCTTCATTGAACCCTGTAGTGACTAGATCTAGTAGGTGGCCATGTCTCTTGATGAACTGGGAGTTTTCAGAAACCTGAGAAACCAATTCTTTAAGCTTAGGAGGTATTCCTACAAAGTTGATCCTGATAGTGTTCCTACGAGCAGAAGCCATGACCTTTAACAAAGAACAAAGATAAATCCTTTGGTCCTTGAAATGGTTAGTGAAAATGCTATGCTTATGATGCATGATGATGCTATGATGTTATGCTCAATCACAAACATGTGGCACACACAAACAAGTCACACAATAGCCCTAGGTTTGAAGGCTTGCATGAGGTTTAAAGGTAAGTACCCTCCCCTGAAGTTTAGTTGGTTCATCCTGTCCTATAAAGTAACCAGGTTCTAAGGGATCTCAATATCATTGA